>VZRQ01003986.1:383326-436226 GCA_013397975.1 Machaerirhynchus nigripectus | reverse complement strand
AAAAAAAAAAAAGAAGAAAATATGTCGACTTTTGAAGAAAAACTGATTTTTTCTGGTTTAACATTATCTTATAATATACTCCAGCTGTAAAGTTACTAGCAGAGCACTTCCTAATATAATTTTGTGTGACGTATTGTTTTACTATTTAGTGTGTGCATTTCAGTAAGTCTACATTTCCAGTTTACTTCCCCAGTTTTAGTCTGCTTTAGTCATTAATTCTATTTTAAGTCATTTAGGTCTACAGCAGTAGTTTTTCAGCACAATCTTTTAACAGCTATATAAAAGAGTACAGAAAGATTCCTCTCTGTTCTCAATCATACAGTTTTAGTAAGAGGAAGATGACAGTATAATCTTCTAATGATAACTCATGTAGAAACACTTTCACAATCTTAGGAGTGAAATGTCTTTGTTTCACAGTCAGTAAATAGGAGCTATGCAGACGTAAGATGTGAGTGAAGCATCTCAGGGCTTTTCTGCCACTTTTTCTGTAGGTTTCAATATTGCCTCTTTAGTGTTCATCAATGCAGAATTAATTGCACTAATTTAACCAAAAGTCTTTTACTCAATGTAACTAATATAAGAATAGATGCTTTTTCTGTGTGTATGTCAGTTTATTTCATTAAAGACTCATCTCTCCTGTATACCTGCTATTATATTAATTATTATAATTATTATAAATAATTATACTATAATAATACCCACTACTGGTTACAGGTATAGAACAAAGGTCTGAGAAGCAAAAAAAGGGAAATGTCCACTAAAGAAAAGCATATGGAGACCTATGCTGATTGCATAAATGCTCTAAAATTCATACAGTCAAAAGAAACACATGTAAGTATATGTGTACAGCTGCCAGATTTTTGCTACTATGGCCACTCTAATTGGATGTTGTATAGCAAAATCATTTCTCCCAAATAATTGCTTTGAGGAGTCTGCCTCCTAACATGGGAATTTTTTTAAACTTAAAAAACTTAGCAGTTTATGTACTTTTCTTCTATGCTACCCTAACTTAATCCAAAACCACCTAAAAAGATAATTAAAAAAAAAAAAAAGAAAAAAGAAAAAAGAAGGGACATTGTTACAGAAAAGAGGATCATGATTTTCTGCTTGACTACATGAACCTTTATAAAGCATTTGATACTATTTTCCACAGCATTCTCCTGGAGAACTGGATGCTCACAGCTTAGATGAGTGCCCTATTCACTGGATTAAAAATTGGCTGAGTGACCAAGCCAGAGCGTGGTGGTAAATAAAATTACATTCACTTGGTAGACAGTCACAAGTGATGTCCTGTAGGGTTCAGAACTGGGGCCAGTGCTGTCTAATCTCTTTTTTGATGATCTGGGTGAGGAGACCGAGTGCACCCATGGCAGGTGTGCAGACAATATCAAGTTGGGCAGGAGCATTGATCTGGAGGGTAGGAAGGCCCTGCAAAGGATCTGGACAGGCTGGATCAATGGACTGAGGCCAATTCTATGAGGTTCAACAAGACTGAGTGCTGGGTCCTGTACTTGGTCACCACAACCCCTTTCAGCACTACAGGCACAGGGAAGAGTGGCTGGAAAGATTTCTGCCAGAAAAGGACCTGAGGCTGTTGCTCAACAGCAGCTGAACATGATCCAGTGTGTGCTCAGGTGGCCAAGAGGGCCAATGGCATCCTGGCCTGTATCAGCAATAGTGTGGTCAGCAGGACCAGGGCAGGGATTGTCCCCTTGTACTTGGCACTGGTGAGGCCACATCTTGAGTCCTATGTTCATTTCTGAGCCCCTCACTGCAAGGAAGATATTGAGGTGCTGGAGGGTGTCCAGAGAAGGGCAATGGAGCTGGGGAGGGGTCTGGAGCACAAGGCTTATGGGGAGGGGCTGAGGAGCTGGGGGTGTTTAGCCTGGAGAAGAGCAGGCTCAGGCTCAGAGCTTATCACTGTCTACACCTACCTGAAAGGATGCTGTAGTGGGATTGGTACTGGTCTCTTCTTCCAAATAACAAGATGTTTCTAATGGTGAAAAAAAAATGGGAGAAAGTTGGTTTCTCAGGTTTCAAGGCACAAAACCATTTAAGCATTCCTATGTCACAATCGACATTTACCTGTTAAATGAAACTTTTTTAGCTGCATTTGCATGTCAGTGAGGTAGCTATTCATGCCTCTGGAAGAAACTCCAATTGTTAATGAGCAGCTGAAATTTCCCTTTGAAACAACCCTTTTCTTAGTCACAGCAAAGATCGCCTTTATATTGAATATATATATTCTAGTATTAATGTGGAAAACTACATTGAAAAGAAAAGAATGCCATTTTTCCAATCACAAAGAGCACTTTTAGTCCTGTTGCAGGAACATCTAGAAAGACTGGTTCAAACTGTAGTCATTTGCAACAAATTGTATGGCGTCTGAAAGAACTATGTGGAAAAAATTGAGAGGCTTGAAATTACTTACTTAAATTACGTTAAATCTTTACAGTAACATGCATCTGTCTTGCAGTAGGTGTGATTTTTGGGGGACCTATATATGGAGAAGATGCAGGTAAGAGATTGTGAAGAGTCTCAATTAAATTAAATAATATTTAGTCAGAACAACTTAAAAATAACCAGTCAGGTCCTAGTCAAATGTCATTTTCCCCTCAAGTTTAGAATTAAGAGGCAAAAATCTTCCATGACGGACATAGAAATACTATGTGAGATAATACAGTATCATGTTACAAATTAGATACTGGCAGGTGAGTGTTACTGTACCTGAAGTTATAGAGACACAGAGGTGTATTTGCCCTGTAGGGCCTCCTTGCTCCCTAGTTCATTGAAGAGTTTTTATGCTCTTCATGTTATTTTTTAGATAATTCTAAACAGAGCATAAGAACATACTGACATTTTTACTACTTAATGGCCATACTGACTAAAATACATTCAAATTCTTCTTCCCTATAGGAATTAAAAAACAAATTAAAAATTTACATACACATATATGTATAAACAAAGGGATGTCTATAAATATGAATGGTACTAGAAAAAAAAACAAAACAAGAACTTAAAAGGAGGATCTAAAAGGATAAAAGTATCAAATGTGTTATGAAAATTTTGTAAAGTCCACAGTGATAAACAAAATTATGCTATTGCTAAGGAGCAAAATAAAGAAATTCTTTAAATTAAAAGCTTAGTCTTCATAAAGTAGAATTTATGGCCAGGTAAGGAACATCTGAGTATAATAAGATCTGAAAACCTTAAGGTAGAATCAAGCTAAGACCAAAAAAAGATTTAGTGAACAAGCTTGTGAAGGGCACGAAAACTAATAATAAGCCTTTTTCCCAACCCATCAGAAGTCGAATGTCTGCCAGAGAGTCTGCAGAGCTGATAGATGATGGAGGTGTAATAGGAGAACGCAAAGAAGATAAGACCATGGTAAAAAAATTAAATGTGTTCTTCACATTGATACTCACCTCTGAGGAGTTTCGAAAGGTTCCCACAGTGTCTGTTTTCTTTGCAAAAAATGTACTGAAGGACCTATCTTAAATTAAAGTGTCAATAGAAGTGATTTTAGACCAAATAGATAAATGAATAGTAACAAATTGCCAAGACAAGATGGTATACACTCAAGGGTTTCTAAATAACTCAAATATGACCTTGTAATTTGATCATAGATCTTACACAATTGCTTAAGTCAGCTTCTGTATGAGAAGAATAGAGGTTAGGAAATTTTATGTCTTTTTATAGAAGATCCTTACAGAAACTTGGCAGGGGAGACACAGGACATATGCAGGAAATTAAGAAATTGTGCGCCTGATTCTTTACAGGTAGATTGGTAGAATAGGTCTCATAGACATATAGATAAATACAATAAAATGGGGGTGGGAATAAAAATAAATTTTATAAAGAAGATTCTGGCTTTTTAAAGGTTTTAGAATAGATAAGTATACAGGAAAGGGTGATCTTTATCTGGTTCATACACTGTGCCTGGATTTTCAAAAACTTTTGACAAGGTTCTCTATAAAAGACAAATAAACATGGATTATAAAAAAAAGGAACCTCCATCAGTGGATTTCTAAATACCTGAAGGAATAGGGCATTAATTAATATATAAAGAACAGGAAAAAGGCAGGTAAAAATGATTGGTTTTAACAATTAAAGTCCCTCTATTTGTGAAAGGTTGCAAAAGTTGCTTGCACAAGTAACTGGGTGATGAAAAGGAAGAAGCAACACAAAGAGGCAACACATGAAAAGCTGTGCACATAGGAAAATGACAGCCAGAAATTCTCACTGTCTACAAACTGAAAGTCTCTTAACCAGGCATTGTTAATCCAGAAAATGTATTTGCAGCTGCTCTTGGATACACCTATGAAAATGTCAGTTCATTGTTCACTGAGAAATCACTCCAAACCAACCAAATACAAACCACTAAGAATTATTTGAGAAGAAAACCAGAACAAGACACTCTATTACATAACATAATTATCAGAGCCATTAGGTGAAACTGTAAGCTAATAGACTTAAAACAACAAAGAAATATATTTTTTCATTTAACACATTACTACATTTTGGAGCTCACTGTCACAGGACAGATGGGATGCCAAAAGTAAAGTGAGTTCAAAAACAAGTTAGACAAATAAGTGGAAACCTATCAAGGGCTGCTAAACAGTGATGAGATACAAGCTCTAGATTAGAAATTCCCCTAAGCCACACAAAGCTGTGTTATTCATGCTTGCTCTTTTTTTATAAAATTTTAAACATTTTATTATTACCTTAAATAGCCAACACTACTGTCTGTTTTACAGAAAGGGACATTAAGAATGGGTTTGGATCTCTGATCAAAAGGCAGTCTTCTTCAGTCTGCTATTCTTGTGACACTAGAACGCTAAAAAAAGTCATTCTTTCAGTATGTGGAACCAGCTGCTCAGATAGTGTCAATCAGTATATACTGAAGAAGTATCATTCTTTGGTGTGTTATCTTGATTTAAGCTGTGTACAGACCTGACCAAAGTTTCTTACTTGAGGCATAAACTTTTCTACAGCAAGGCTTTTGATTTTGACTTCAGACCATATGTAAATTTATAAAGATACAGATCTAGAAATTAATATGAATTTTAATATTAATGTAAATGCAAATAGTATAATTATAAACACAAATATAAGCATAAGTGTAAACACAAACATATGTATATATATACATATATATATATAAAGATTTCTTGTGTGTTTCATGGCATAATTTGAACACATATATGAAGAACCTAAGAAATTATTCAGTAGTTATTATGAAACCACACACAACTCAGCTAAACCATTCTTCTGCCCTCGAGGTATAGAATAACTGTGGATAAGACAGCTTACTGTTGATGCCTACAAATACTACTTAGCAATAACCCAATTAGTGCTACTTCTTAGGCCACTGATCTAGGAAAAAAAAACCAAGTTTTTTGTTTCATTTTCTTGCCTGATGAAACATGTTTTAAAGCTTTAGTTGCTGTGGGCAACATAAGCAGTATTAGAAGGTAAACGCAAACTTAACACAATGAATAATGTCAAATAGGCAGAAAAAAGCACATCCAATTGAATGAAATTTATCATGTTTTTGAATAAGATGAATAATCCTTTTCTTGTTTTGTTTTGTTCTGTTTCCTTTATGGAAATAAATGTATTGAGTAAAATGTGAACTGTTTGTGATCCAGCTCATTTCCAAGACAATCTTTTATAAACAAAAAAAATTTCTTAGGTTACTTGGAAAGAATGTCCCCAGAAAGAAGGTACAAAGGTGGGCTATGGGATATCAGTTGATAGTAGAATGCTAAAATTTCTTTTCGGAAGGGTATGATTTTCTTCTGAGAGAATTTCATGAGTATCGAAAGACTTCCAGTGAAATTTTAGACTACAACACTTTGTGCTGGTCTCCAAAGACTGGAAATTCAAAGTAGCTTTTTGTCCCTGGTAATAAGACTTGGCTCATAGTTGATTTTCATGTTTTGGAAGAAGAGTTTTCATTCTTTCAGGAGGTATATTCAAGGGGAATACTTCAATCCTTCCAGGGGCATTATAACTTTACACAGACCTAAACAGTACACAAACCTTCCTGTGAATCATGTGTGCCCAATTCCCAAACACTGAACTGGTGATTAGGTTCTGAGTTACTTATATTTTCTTGCTGCAATACATGCAGCTTCTGTTAATGGGATGTTAGTTTTTCCTGAATGGGAAAATCCTTGTTTCTTCATATAATCAATTTGCTTTTCTTACTCTATGCCATTTGTCATCAGTCATCTCTAATTGATTTATACTTATTTGAGTGTCACATTTTAACTTAAATCAGTGAAAGTGATGACTTTGCATGAAATTTAAAAGACCATAGCAGAGCAAATAACAGAAAGAATCTTCTAAAACACTTCAAGGAGTATTAAAATGTCGATCAGGTTAAAAACCTCTTGAACGTCCAACCTGGCCTTGAATATTTCAGGGATGGGGCATCCACAACTTCTCTGGGGAACTTGTGTCACTGGTTCACCACCTGCACAGTAAAGAATTTCTAAATCTACCATCTTTCCATTTAAAACCATTTGCCCTCATCCAGTCACTACCCATCCTACTCAAAAGTCCCTCTGCAGCTCTCTTGTTGGCCCCTTCAAGTACTGAAAGGGGTTATAAGGTCTCCCTGGAGTATTCTCTTCTTCAGGTTGAATGATTTTAATTGTCTCAGCCTGTCTTTATAGGAGAGGTGCTCCAACCCTGTGATTATTTTCATGTCCTCTTTTGGACTTTCTCAAACAGATCCATGTCCTTCTTACGTGGGAGGCTCCAGAGCTGAATGCGGTACTCCAGGTGTGGGTCTCACAAAAGAAAAGGATAAGAATTACCTCCCTTGACCTCCTGGTCATGCTGCTTTTGCTGCAGCTCAGGACATGATCACCTTCCTGGGCTACAAGTGCACATTGCTGGCTCATGTCTAGCCTCTCATCCAACATTCCCAAGTTCTTCTTTTCAAGACATCTCTCTTAATCCCGTCATCTTAATCTCATCATCTCTACCCAGCCTCTAATTCTGGTTAGGATTGCCCCTACCCAGGTTCAGGACCTTACATGTGGCCTTGTTGAACGTCATAAGCTTCACGCAGGCCCACCTCTCAAGCTTGTCAGGGTTCCCTGGATACCATTCGTTCTTTCCAGTGTGTCAGCTGCACCACACAGTTTAACGTCATGGCAAATTTGTTGAGGGTGCACTCCATCCCACTGTCCATGTCACTGACAAATTTGTTAAACAGCTCCAGTCCCAATACTGATCCCTGTTGAATGCTACACATTGCTGGTGTCCACGTGTATACTGAGCCATTGGCTGCAACTGAGTGCAGCTATCCAACCATTTTCTTACCTACTGAATGGCCAACCCACCAAATCCATGTCTCTCCAATTTAATGACAAGAATGTTGTGCAGGACACGGTCAAATACTTTGCACAAGTCCAGCTAGATGACAATGAAATAAAATGACACTCAAATAAGCTCTTACCTCAATCACTGTTGTAGGGGGCCAGAATACACCTAAACATACTTCTGTGCAAAGTGCACGAGATGCAGTATTTCCACTAGTGAATTTTTAGGACTGGCATGAAGACAGACCTCAGAGGGTTCAGTAGATTCATGATTTAACAGCACACTTTCTTGTGAGAACCAGAAAAAATTTTAAAAAGCCACTTTTGGTACCATGAATTTCCTATCAGTTTCTGGCCACAGTTGGAGGTGGTAGTATTGATCTTGGAATTGTGTGTAATTCAAGTCCTTGATAGCTTAGACATCACTTCTGGTCATGAACCCAAACAAAGGAGTTGAAATCAGCAAGTTCATGTATGGCATTATTTTTGTGCATCGAAGAAGTTGTGTTAGGGCTTACAGAATAGCTCTTGACCCAGGAATAAGGCCTGCTGATACTGGAATTTGGCTGTGCATTTCTACAACAACCATTGATATTACCTTGAGGCATAGAGTAAGGCTATGTACCTTGCCATAACTTTTTCTTGTAGAGATAAGCAAAATCACTTGTTCATATTTCTAGGGAATCTGAGTGTTGTTCTGATAAAACTTCTCATTTGTAACTTTTAAAATTAGTAATTTTTAATTTGAGGGCAAGCAGATACAGAAGTTTAAAATACAGGCATTTTGGAAGAATAAAGTTAGTTGTCTACCAAAGAAATACAGTTGCTGCAGAACAAGAACTTCAGAAAAATATATATTCTATTTGAGAGAAGAAGTAATAAATTTGACTTTTAAGAACAGATCTTTTATAAAGAAAATAATTTAAGGCATTATGTATTTTAGACCACATCATAAATTTGAAAACACTTGAATTGTATATTTCATGAAGATTTCACTCCTTTAACTACCAGAATACCAGAACAGATGAACAGCAGTTTTTTCATATTAACATGATTATTGACATTTCTTAGGCTCTTCAGAAAAAGAGCACAGTGTTGTTTTGACAAAACAGAACATTAAACTAAGGATCTAGAAATCACTGGTTTAGTTACATAAATTAAGAATGAATTGCTTATGGCACCAGTTATTGAGCAGCAGGTGTCAGAAAGCCATATAAATTTGCAAATGAAAATTGAGCCACTCAGAGCTTCAGAAGTAGGTTTCAGAAGGTTATAAAGATAGGACTAGGCTTTAAATCCTAGATATCATCTTATAAGCGTCTCAGTTAAATTACATTTTTCAGAATTACCTACTCTGAATGCCTAGAAATAGGTGATTTCACACAGTACAACAGACTACTAATACACAAAATAGATGCACAAAACAACATTTGGCCTGAAAATCTACCGAGATGAAGCATTTAGAATTGCCCTAGGAACATGCTGCATGAATCTAGCTGTAGCCAACAAGCTGAACTGCATATGTGATGAATTAATTACTGTAATTTCACTTTTAGATAGGATTCAGGGCAGAGCAGGGAGAAGATTATAGACAGACAATCACAGGGCCCAGGAAAAGGCGCTGAGAAAAAAAAACCTTCCCAGTCACAAATAGAGCATCCGTAAAAAGGCACTAGAAAGTGCTCCATTTAAGCTGGGAAAATCAGGTTGGACCGAAAACAGAGTTTTTTTGTTTACAGTACATGTGTCATAGCTCTCCCATTGGGATATACCCATATCTTCAGTCTCTTTTAGTCTGCCTCTCCTGTTTATTTCTGTGCTCACGTCAGTGGTGATGCTTCACTGCTCATCTGAGTGCCTCCATCTGCCTATGAAAAAGAAATCTTTCTTAAAACATTTAAAGTTAATTTCTTATTCTTTCTAGGAGATATATCAAATTTTCTGTAGACATAAATATTTGGTAGAGCTTAAAAATCAGAAGCACCACTGGTAATCTGAGATCTACAACATTTTCTTTTCTTTTGTTATTTTTTTAACTTATGATAACAGGGTTTTGATTTGATTTCACATGCAGTTTTAATCATCTTAGTAATTCATTTTTTCTTATAATTTGTTTTGAACTACAAACACAAAGGAGTAGTAAGACCTAAAATTCATCCTAAAACACACAAACATTTCAGGACTTGCTGGGTAAAAATAAGAGACATAGGGGATAAATTAGTTGTATCTCCCATTCTGTGATGTTGACAGCTTAAGAGTTTCCTGAGAGTACTGTCCTGCCAATGCCAAATGCATTAAGAAAAATGTCCCTGTACAGGTTTTTGTTTATTTATTTATTATTTCATCTGTAGGGGAAAAAATAAGAGCAGATGAGGATAAATCTGATCATCCTTAAGTCAGCTGATAATGCGCCTCAAGGACATCAAGGAAAACCTGAAGCATTAATAAACTAATGTGTACTGTATGCACCACTTCATTTATTCAGCTTATACATTCTTCAAGCATTATGCGTTTGTACATTTATTCACTTTCTATTCAGATGTGATTAACTAAAAGAAGTCTAAAATCTAATATTCTTTCTTGTCTCAGATGTTTATTTCTAGAGAAATGAAGCAGTGGCTAATTAATTATTTGCATAATTTGCACTTTCTTTGCTAAAAAACTGCATGTAGTAGGATTCTATTCCTTTTTTTTATTTTTTCAATTTTATGATCAAAACCATGGGTAATCAAGACCATCCAATCTGCCCTTACATGTTATAGGCTTAGGTTATTCTTTTGTCTGCTGAGGCGGAATGTAGGACAGGGAAGTAACCAGTCTCCTAATCTGTTCTTTGATTGTACACTGAGTTATTACTAAAGAAAAAAGATTATTTATTTGAATGCCTGGATGTATTTCTGTACTCTAAACATATGCACACACATGCACACCTATAATTACTCCCTTTCTTTTGTTCTAATGCTTTCCTCCTGGTTAAGAATTAACAGAGGCTTCTGACTGCTCTCTTTTTTTTTAGCTGACTGCACACCCATTTCGACACACACAGAGACACGCAGTCTGCAGATTTCATTATTTCATACATCTTTTAAGAAAACGAGGCCTAAAATTTGAAAGATGACAATATATCATTTAATTTTCATTAATTTTATGGCATATCTGGTCTCTGCATTTGTAGCAGCTATAAAACACGGTAACTTCCTAATAAATCCTGAGTAATGCTCATCGTTCACCGTTACTGTTTTTCCTGTTGTTTTTTCCTTTTTTTTTTTTTCTTTTTCAGTAGGAAGCAGTGCACAAGTTATTACCTAGGGAACAGTTGTTTCTGTCTCCTGTACAGATCCATATCATTCTCAAATTTGCATTCTGATGAAGAAGAAACAAATGTTACTTAAATCCCATGAAGTGTGTTAATTACACTGAGCTCTGTGAAATTATGGGTGAGAGAGCCAAAAAGAATTCTACAATTGCATCGTGGGTCTCTTGAGCATATCTTGTCAGATTAATGTCTTTGTCACTCACATGATAACCTTAAAATTGTTTTTCTCCCTAAGTAATATTCCCTAAACCTCAGTGATACGGAAAATCTCACACAAAGCTAACTAACAGATGCGGTTTATATTGTTTACATAAATAATGTTGGTACTTTTATGAAAATAAACAAAAACTTAATTTCATTAACAAGTGCAGCTTGCTACTTTCACTTAATTATTTTCGAGTTCCTCTGTGCTTCTCCATACAAACCATGGTCCAAGTGCCTGAAACAGTACCTCTTCCAAGTATGTCCCCACAAAAAAGGCTAAAATCACATAACTACTGAGGATATAATGCTTTCTTTTCTTTTCCTTTTTTTCCTCCTACTCCTTTACAAGCCCTAAATAGCCATAGCTGACTCATAACTTGAATCCAAAAGCCACTGTGCTATGTAGCAGGAACAGAAACTGTCCCAGAAGATTTGACCACACGGATACGTGCCCATAGCTCAGCTCCAGGTTTCACAAAAACAAGTAATAGGGAAGACTTGCTGTGCCAGGGATTGAGGTGCATGCTTCATATCCCCAGCAGGGGACATACTCCACCCTCAGAATGCAGCAAGTCTTCTCACAAAGTCACAACTATGACTGGCGAAACTCAACCCATTGGAAATCTATATTAGATGTCAGACCCATCTAAGAGACAAATCTAATCCTTTTGGCTAAAAAATAGCTCACAGCAGTCTGCTTCTCCTAGCTTACTGATATTTGGAAGAATGGTTTGGTTTGGCAATCAATGTCCTAGAGCCACCAAAGACCTCGATATTATCTTTTTTCTTTAAGCCCCTAAAGAGGATTACTCGGAAGAAAAAACAAAAAAACAGGAGGGAAAAAAAAAAGAAATTTTGTGATGTTACATGAGTACCATCAGTATTTAGGTTTTTCTTCCATAAAAATTAAAGCCACTAGTAAAATTTTAATTATTCATAATGCATTGTAAAGAGTTGTAAGCTTTAGTTTGTTAAATGAGAGAGACAATGCACAATCAGCTGTGTTGTGCACAATAAGAAATGAATTCTTCAACAAGAAATTTCTTTTTGTCTCACCAGTACTTTAGAAATGGTACACGATGAGCTCAAAAGGTAAGAAAAATGCACTAAAATTAAAGAAACATGTCAATTTGCACTGGTTAAGAAAGCAGCCAAAAATCTTTGAAAATAGGAAGAATCCAATTTTCCTCAACTTCCTACTATAAATTGGTTTTTACCAGTCACATAAAACCAGACTGGCTTTACATGTCAGCTGTAAAACATGACCATTTAGGCTTTCTAATTCTGGGAAGGAAAGAGTTATGCTTATGGAAGTCCATCCATCCAGTCTCTGCAAGACTACCAGATCTATAAATAATGGAGAAAGGCCCTCAAGCTAGGAATGCCAAATTTAGTATCGCCTAATGAAAAGATAGGAGTAAAGTCCTGAAATCTCTTTTCAATTAACTTCAGCAGAAATGGGGACCTAGATTGAAATCTAGAAGCCATTGGTAGAGGTTTCTCTAACAATCTTTATAATCTTTGTACAAATACCTTCTTCAAGATCACAATTAAAATGTCTGTTCTTGCTGTGCATTTAAAACCTGATCTGTTTGTTCAAATCAAGGCTTTTTGAGCTTTGCTTAAAGTCACTGTAAGAAGGGGAGGGGAGAGACAAATCCTCATCATTACTTTTTAAAATTACTTAAAAGCAACTGACAGCTGAATAAAAGAATGTCTTTAAGGACCTTTGTGAAAGTCTGTCTACAAAGTAGATTGAAAAAGTGTTTTGTTCTAAATCCTAATCTCTTCTGTGGTCTCAAGAAGGCTAACACAAGAAGATTGCCACAGAAATGAGTGATATTTGTCACTAGACATCTGCTAAGACACAACCACAGTGTACTTTCCCTGATGGGTGGCATGTAATGGAGGTTACCCAATCTAATGTTTACCATGAAAATTCAAATCCAGTGTTAAGAGATTTTCTTACTGTAGTTCTTAATGAAAAGCACCTTCTGGATCAGTTATATCAGCAGGCTGACAGGAAATGAGTGGGATATCAAGACTTCAAAGCAATAGTTTTTAATCTCTGTGATTCCCAGTTTTACCATACAATAAATAACGTACAGTGATGCTGGCAGACAGTGACAGGAAGAACAGGGCACTGAGAATATTTGTGCATAAGCCCAAGACTGGTTATCCTGAAATCATATAAACACAAATCCTTTCTTTGAGCTCAGTCCCACACACTCTGTGCTTTAGAAGGTGCATCACTGTGAAAGTAAACACAGAAGTGATATACTTCCTAGTTTTAGTATCTTTTGGAGAGATCAAGCCCTGAAAAGCAGAAAAGAACTTGAGAATAGGTGAAGGACTGCTAAGTTAGTCAGGGTTTAAGGAATGCATTGACCTCAATGCAAGGACCTAACCTTTTTTGAGTTTTGTTCAACACTAATCAGTGGAAGTAAGTGAAATTATATAATACAAGCTTTCTATATCTAACCAATTCATTATTCCTATCTTCTCTTTTCCACTACAGAAAATACACCATTCATCACTGTACCCTCTTATGTGGCTAGAGTTACACAGATTGGGACCAGTGAGGAATGCAGGCAAGCTGTTTCCCATAAATCTTTCTTATGCAGGAAACCCTGTATTGAAACTCTGAAACTCCATTCTATTTTTCTTTCTCCACCTTGTTCTCCAGTTTGATCCTGGCAAACTCTGATTCTCCAGCCACCCCTGATGTGCACCCTCAGCAAATTTGCAGATGATACCAACAACTGCGGTGCTGTTGACACATCTGAAGGATGGGATGCCATCCAGAGGGACCTGGACAAACTCGAGAAGTGTTTCTCCACTTCATTGAAACATTGGAATCTCATGAGGTTTAACAAGACCAAGTGCAAGGTGCTGCACCTGAGCTGGGGCAAGCCCCAGCAACAACACAGGTCGGGGGATGAACAGATTGAGAGCAGCCCTGCCGGGAAGGACTCGGGGGTGCTGCTGGATGATGGGCTGGACGTGACCCATCAATGTGCACTGGCAGCCCAGAAAGACAATGGTATCCTGGGCTGCAGCAAAAGCAGTGTGGGCAGCAGAGCGAGGGAGGGGATTCTGCTCCTCTGCCCTGCTCTTGTGAGACCTCACCCGGAGTGTTGCATCCAGCTCTGGGGGCCCTTAGCACAAAAAAACCTGTTAGAGTCCAAAGAAGGGTCACCAAGATGATTAGTGGGATGAAGCACCTCTCCTATGAGCAAAGGCTCAGAGAATTGAGATTATTCAGCCTGGAAAATAGAAGGCTTCTGTGTGACCTAATTGCACCCTTCCAGTACGTGAAGGCAGCCTACAAGAAAGATGAAGGGAGACTTTTTGTAAGTGCAGGTAGTGATAGGACAAGAGGAAATGGATTCAAACTGAGAGTAGGTTTAGAGCAGATATTAGGAGCAAGTTCTTTGCTATGTGGTTGGTGAGGCACCAGAACAGGTTGTTCAGAATACCTGTGGATGCCCCATCCCTAGAAGTGTTCAAAGCCAGGCTGGATGTAGCTCTGAGCAGCCTGGTCTAGGGGAAGATGTCCCTGCCCATGCCAGAGGGGCTGGGACTAGATGATCTTTAAGGTCCCTTCCAACCTAAACCACCTATCATTCCATGATTCTGTGTTATGATCACTTCTGCCTGTACCCAGAATGATGGCTCACAGGCAAGCTGGGGCAGTTTAAATCACACTTGTCGTGAGTCCCTGGTCCTGATCCTTCACTGCACCAGACAGAAAAAACAAACACAATTTTGTGCTGTTACCACAAGAGGTAGAAAGAGACAGTCCCATCCTTGTGATTAGCAGGACTGGTACCTTTAATTTGCTTCTGTAATTTTCTGTCTCCTGTGGAAAGATATATACTACAAATAAAAATCAAAAACTATATAAAACAACCTGCTATATGTTTTTCTACTTACTACCTATAAAGGTCCAGGTAGTCAATAACTGTTCTGTTAGAAAGAACATCTGAGTAACAAAGTGCTGCACTAGTGCATTCCAACAAATTACCCTACACAGGGTTCACCAAATGAATTATACAGCACAAACTGACAAATATCCCAAAAACTGATTTTGCAAGCAAGGGGAAAGAAATGTGTGAAAGAATCCCATAGTAGTTCACAGAATTGCAGTCCTTTCCACTTATTCCTTTTTCCTATTACTGCCATGCAAAGAATTCAACTGATCTTCCTTTGTGCTATAATAACTTCTAAGCACTGATAAAAAAAAGAAAAAAAATCACATTCTCCCATATATACAGATACAATCTTTCAAAGGGATTTGCAGATGGGAAAACATGCAGATGTGGTTCTTAGGGGCATGCTTTAGCAGTGGACCTGGCAGTGCTAGGTTAATGGCTGGACTCAATGGTCTTAAAGGTCTTTTCCAATATTAACAATCCTGTGTTTCTATGCATGTTTTGTTTTTTACAAATAATAAATATACATTTAATTGTGAGTATCCTCTATTTCACCTTTGTCTCCTTAAGAATTCTCACTGTACCTTAAAATAAATTTTAAAAGGTGGTGGAAAAGAAAGATTTGGGAAGTGTTTACAATTTAGACACCTTATGCTCTAAAATTGCTGCTATTCCAAAGGAGCTAATGAAGTACTGTAACTCCACTAGCTCAGTCTGACAGCCATTACTCCCAGCACTGCAAACACTGCATTAAATCTCTGTGTATCCTTGGTGACTGTTATTAGTAGTCCTGGGTGCATTTCACAAGACATTTGGAATTCAGCTAAGAAAATTCTCAATCAAAAGCAAGCTATAATAGAACTGAAGATACTACAATCACTTTCTTTCTCAGAAGAAGAGGAAGAGGAGAAGGAAACAATTCTTTCTGCCTAGAATTTTTTGATTTTGATAACAGAAAATTTCTTGAAGAGCAATTCCTGTACCAGCATCCTCTCCCTCGACCTCACCAGCAGTGTGCCGTTTTCCTGCATGTTTGGGCATGGGAACTGCATTTCACATAGAATTCTAAATAACACCCAGTGCTCAGACCCTTTAGAGTATCCATCTATCTCTTCCAGTACCTTAAGTCTAACATGAAGAAGCTGCATAGACCCTTAAGGCCAGCATTCAGCTCTTACCAATCTGATCAACACAAATTCATGTCTGTAAGAAGTCAGGAAGCCTCCAATATATTAATGTTACTTATATTCCCGTGAAGAACTATCTTACATGATTGTCTGACACCCTTTATTTTAGAGGAAGTCCAGACACTGAATTCTGCTCTCAGCCAAACATTTGAAATTGAATGGAACTAATTAGTATTACTTAACATGCCTTGATGTTTTGGATCACTCTACCTTAGTTTCTAACTCAAACTTAAATAATGTCTTTCAAGTAGTACAATCCTGGATAAAATCAGGTAAATAGAATATACTTGTTTTATTTTTCAAGACATTTTATCATTAATTTGCCAGCATTTCCTATAAAACACCACATTTCTGTACCATCACTCTTATTTATGATTTTGCCAATAGCACCCTTTTTGTTTTTTCCAACAATAATGAAACAGATGTTTTGTATTTTATTAGTTGCTTTGAGAAGTCCTGGTAACTGAACTTGTGGTAAGAGTTAGCTTATTTTGGATTTATTTTTATGGTGTTGCTGACACCATTTACTGTAGCCAGTTACATATGTGAGGTCGTTCACAAACTTATATTTATTGATAAATCTCTGCTGGCTGACAGCCTTGTTCACACTGAATGTCCAAAGGGAGATTATCAAGAACACACATGGATTTTTTTTTAACTGCTAGTGAATTCTGGCTAAAAAACTTACATCTGTAGCAGCAGTGTGATTCCCTGAGCTCTGCAGCAGGCAGGATTTTCATTGGCAGCGTATGTCCAGACTTGGGGTGAGATGCAGTTGGCCCATTTCTCTTCACAACGTAGAATGCTGAGCCACAGCTGTTGTGTTAGTCCCTTGAAACTGGTGTGACAGCCCCTTAATTTTTTTCTTGAGAACCAGTCTCGAGAACCAGTCTTGATTCCTAGCAAAGTAAAAGGGTGAACAACATATTTTTAATTCTTTATACCTATATTTTATATAAATTCTTCATCTTGAGCTGAGTTCAGCCTGTTTTCCCTTATCTTCCCATACAACTGAATATAGTGCTAACAGAACAATAAATCAGCTGTGTAGTTTTCCTCTAAACAAACTTTACCAATGGTGTCTTAACCAGACAAGGCAACAGCCCTTCTATCCCTGTCTTGGTCTGCTGATAACTCCAGATAAAACCATTCTGAAGAGCAGTGCTTCTTCTAGGAAACTTGAAGAGAATTTGAAATGAGGCCATTTTTTTCAGTTGCTCGAGCCTTCAGTTGAAATTAAAGATGAGTAACAGCATAGTCTAGTCTGTCTTTGTTTCCACTTTTAAATATGTCCATGAAATTAATTCTGACTCAAATAAGGAGTTTCTGCTTTTCTAGTTGCTAGATACCAGGAAAAGATTTTTTAAGAATTTCACCATAAAAGACCCTGGGTTTTTTGCCTTCCATGAGCCCTTTTAACTTCCCTTGATTTAAAACAAAATATTTGGCTAGTCAGAGTGACAGTGTAACCCTATACATCCCATTTATTTTATTCTTTTCCCTTATGGTTTATTCAGGAGCTGGTTCTGCCTCCAGTGAAACATCATCAAAACTCAATTTGACTTCTGGGAAATGGGAATACATTTTTAAGTGGCTATTAATTCCAATGCTGCACATGCAATATAATTTCCAGGACAACAGGAGCACCTTGTAAAAACTACTTCCCCTTATTCATAAAATAAAATAAAGTGAAAAACCTAAAAATCTTCGCTCAGTAACACTGATGTGATTATGAAACATTTCCTGTGACAATAATGATACATGGATGGATTTGGAACATGTACTTTAATATTTTTCTTCTTAGATAGGGTGCCAAGGAATGAGTATGTGTATCTTTATCAGTGGAGAGTATCAGATGTTCCACTTTTGACTTTTACACGTGAACAGATGTTTTTCTTTCACCCCCAGTAATTTTATTTATCTAGCTGATTTTGGGCTGCTCCTTTTATTTTTTTCTCATCTTTTTTTTTTCTGTTAGTGATGGATAGAATTAGATAACTAGAATCCTGCAACTGACACATCTTAAGATGAAATTCTCTAGAGAAAAATCCAAGGCAGATGTGAAGAAATGTTACATTTAACTCTGACCAGAGCTCTATGTAAAGAACTGCAGCTGATCAATACTGGCCCTATTAATTCTTATCCTGGACGGATGATCATTGCTTCTGTTCCTTCCCCAGAGCTAAATTACTTTGAAACAGCACAAAAACTACTCACATGAGTTAGTCCAAAGACATAGGAAAATATTTTGTTCTACACTGTCAAGTATAACTCATAGTTTCAGAAAATGAATAGAGTTTGGTTTTATATTTCACTCCTCATCAGCTCCAAGTACCTCAAAGCAGTCTGAAATTCTGAAGTATTGGAAGCAGTGGTTGTACAGTAAGTGTGTAGGCCGTAGCTCAGCAATGGTAATGCAGAAACCTACATAGTAGAGCCTGTTTTACTGGGTGATGAAAAAGCTGGGCAACCTTCCTTGAGGGATTCTGCACTTCCACCTGCATCGCTAACTAGCAGTGGGCTGCAGGTGGTTCATTTAAACATTTCATTGAATGGCACAACACATCCTTTACGCAGCAGTGCTCACATTAGGCATGAGTACGCATGCCAGTGAGCATGACAAAGGAACCATATTAAAGTAAATCTTTAGGTAAATATAAAGAACTTGAGCTTCAGCTGGTGAACATTGGTGTGGCTTCACTGCACCCAATACAACACTGTTGATTTCCACCAGCTGAAGGTCTGGCTGTAAGTGTTTTGACACTAAGCCAGGCCTCTTTCGCAATTGTCTTGTCATTAAGTTTTACACTTAAGTGTGTGGCCCTATCAATTGTATTTACATAGCTAATTTATCAGTTCTTTAGGAGTTCTGCTCTGTGAAGAAGCAAACATGTTTAGGTAGGATTTTCATCTTACCTCAGCTCTCATCTAAGCATGGAAGAAAAGTAAGGAAGGGAAACCACGTTCAGTTACAATTTCTTTTTTACCTTTTTATTTTTTTTAAATTCAGAAACCAAAATGTAGGGGGGAAAGCAGCACTGAACACACATTCAGAAGAAAAGCATAATATCAGATTCTATAGCCTACCTTACTATTATTTTTATCTATCCTTTCTTATAAATATTCATCAGTGCTGTCAATGCGCATTTAGAGGATCGCTTACAACCACAGAATCCAATCATGCCTGTAAGGTATTGTCATGGTATTGCAGCTAGTGGAACTAATGTTTCTCTGAAAAAAAAAAGAGAGGCACATCTCCGCCCTAAATACTGTGATGATTTGGGTCTACCTTTCTCTTAAACAGTAGCTTGTGGCCAATCTGCCTCCCTTCTTAGCAGCTGAAAGTCTACAACGTCAAAGACAACTCTGTCCTAACAACAAAGCCATTTCAAGTGGTACTCAACAGATGAAACAAATATATCCATCCATCTCTCTGAACTTCATCTTTGAAACAAAAGCTTTTCATTACTCTTGTGGGGAAAACAAAGAAAGATACCACCTCTTCTTGCATTTTTTGAGGATGTGGTAAGTTTACCACTTCAATAGGATGAGGACAAAAGAGGATGACAATGTTTGTGGGTTGAGATAAGAAGATAACTCACCAACTACCAGTACAGGCAAAACAGATCAAACTTGCAGAAAAAAACCTTATTGCCAGTTAAAAATCGAGTGAGGAGTGAATGCAAAAACTAGAACAACTTCCTCCCTACTTCCTCCTTCCCAGGCTCAACGTCACTGCTTCATTCTCAACTGCTCTATCCCTTTTCCCCTAATCTGAGCAGTGCAGGAGAATGAGGAGCAGGGGTGGTTCATGACACTTTGCCTCTGCCTCTCTTTCCTCCACACACTGTTCCTCTGCTCCAGTGCGGGGGTTCTCCCATGGCATACAGTCCTTCAAGAACTTCTCCAACAGGAGTCCTTCCCACAGACTACAGCTCCTTAAGAACTGCTCTAGTATGGGTCCTCTCCATGGGGTATGGTCCACCAGTCCACCAGGCTCTGATCCAGTGTGGTCCTCCTGGTGCTGCAGTTCCTACCAGAAAATCTGCTCCAGTCGAGGGCCTTCTCCACAGGCTGCAGTTTCCTTTAGGGCAAATCCAAATGTTCTGGCATGGGGTTCTCCATAGGCAGCACTGTGGATACTCCCCAGCAGTCCTCCATGTGCTGCAGGGGGACAACCTGATCCACCATCATTACAGAGGAATTTCTGCTCTGGTGCCTGGAGCACCTCTTCCTCCTTCTTTCACTTTGGTGTCTGCAGAGCTGCTTCTCAGGTGTTTTTCCTTACTCCTCACACTGCTGTGCAGCATTTTGCTCTTTCTTAATACATTTTCTCTGAGGTGCCACCATCTTGGCTGAGCGGACCAGCTGTAACCTGCAATGGGTTTATTCAAGCTATCTGAAACTAGTTGTTTTCTGACACAGGACAGGTTCTGGCCTCTATTTACATAGACCAACCCTGCCACCACCACACCTGCAGTACTAAAAGCGAGGCACATAAACCTAACTGAGAAAGAAATCTGGCATTTCAGGTATTGATACATTATTTTTCATAAGGAAAGGAGTGACAGCTGTCCCTTCTTGTGTAAGACAAAATTTATGAAGAAACCGTGTCCACTGGATAAAGGAAAATCTGCTTCCAAACCCAATTCTTTGACAACTTTTTAGAGCTACTCAAATTATTAAAAAAAATACTTTCCATACTGGTGTTAACATTAGTCCCAGAAAAAAAAAAACCCAAAGCATTGCGATTGAAAGTGACTGAAATTGCCTCATCAAACTTCAGGCACCTGCAAACAGGTGACCTGCAACTGAATTGATCATTACAGGCACTCTTTACAACTCAAGGAAGGAGAGAGGGGTTCTTTTTGAGTGAAAGTCTGATCAAATATAGATGGCCACCTAAACGTAGGAAGACATCGACTAAGAGTGTTTGTTTACCTCTGACAATGAAGATAGTTTTGCTGCCTATGTTTGGTCACATAAATTTCACCTCAAGTGTTTTATATTCGGATTTCTAGATATTGGGATGCTTAAAAAGACCACAAGCTTGATGTAATCTTGATGTGTTAAGACATGCTGAGCAAGCGGAACCGCCTCTTCAGTATCAAATGCTGAATTTAGTCATAGGCTGGTGGTAATTAGTAAGCCAGAGTGAGAGAGAATGAAATTCCAGCCCATGCTCCATAAATATTGCAAAAATTTTATATAAGCAGAACATTTTTAAACAGATGAACTTAAGAAGACCTGGTTTGAATACCAAACAGCCTATTGGTTAACAGATGGCTCTGGTGGTATGGGTTCAGCTCCCTGCAGCAGTGTGCAAATGCAGACAAGGTCTTCTAGGGGCATAAGTGCATGCTCTAACCATTAAATGCCCATGTAAAAACCGGAGGTAATATCTTCCACCAACAGTTTTCAGGAGGTTCAACCGAACAGACATGATCTGAGAAATCTGGTGAATCAGTCTCAAATGGGCAATTCGGAGAGGAAACAATCTTGGTTTTTGTCTGGGTTCTGGCCAGCAAGGCACACAGCCAGGACCTGGAGGTTATTCTATAGCACCTCATATCATCGTCAGGGACAGGGAGAAGGGAATCTCTTCCAGGGAAGAGGGGTTCAATACCTGTTGAGTGAGGATGGCAAGGAGAGCTGTCTGATATCTCTGTTGTTGGGGGGTTTCTGAATTGTCCTTCCCTTTCTTATATCCTCTGTCATTAGTATTGTTGCTGTTACTGTTCTTTTTCTTATGCCATTGATATTTCCCCTTAATTGTTCTTATCTCAACTCATGCTCTTTTGTGCCTCCAGCCCACTGCAGGGAAGAGGGAAGGGGGAAACAAGTGGTGCATGGTTTTAGTGGGAGTACTGCATGGGAGAATACCATTCCTAAACCATGACATTTTTACATTCTGACAGTGCCGAGATATAAACCAGAGCCTTATCTGTTTAGTGCTCCCTAGATCCAGGCAGTTTTGAGTAGACATTTAAGGTTCTTAAACTACTTTAAAACATAAATGTAGGGACTTCCAGTGTTAGGCAACAGGTTTCCAATGTGTAGGCTGTAGTTCTTCAACTGGCATTTAAGATTTTTAGCATATATCTTCTCATTTCTGGTATGAAGATGTGTTAGAGCTTTTCTGCCTATATATAATTATTATTTATATTTTACATATATATTTTAATGAAAACTTTCAAATTAAATAAGGTGAGCAAAATTTGGGAAAATAGTGTTTCTAACAAACACAGTTTGAGCATTTTTACCAGAGGAAAGTGTATTTGCCTGTCTGGTATTGAACTGTATTTGAATAAAGGAGATCCAAGTACATAATATTGCTGTGCCCTTTCCTGCAATTAATATAATTGGACAGGGAGGTATGTGTTGGTCTTTGCCTCTTCAGTGTGATGTGCATTGACAAGGTGAAGACCTGGGTACCATTCTGTGCAGCCTGTGCACTCACATTCCCTAGGTTGCTGCTTCCTTACTTCCTCATGTGGCCAGTAGCTAAGCAGAGCTGTAAAAAGAGGCTCAAGAGTGTTTAGCAAAGCATGATAATGTGCCATCCTCAGCATGTCAAATGTGGTACATAACTCAGAGTTTGCCTTATATGTATTGCTTCTGCTGGGGTTATAATTTATAATTTTTACAGTGCCCGAAAGAGTATTTCTAGGCAAGGAGTAATTCAGCAGCCCAGCAGTTTCATTACTGCAGAGTCAGGCTCCTGTTTTCAACACTTTTTACCTTGCAGTTGAAACACTGCAGTTCCCCCAGGCATGATGAACGCTTAGATGTACAAAGGAAATGTGTTATCTTTTTTAAAAAATAATTTCCATAATTTCTCGCTCTGAACAGACTTAATTCTTATAAAAAACAAACAAAAGCTCCCAATCTCTAATGCAAGACAATTTTAACCTCCCATATCAGTAACATCTATAAACTATTTGCCAAGTTCTTGCTAGCCATCCAAGTAAAGGAGCAAGAATTGCTCCTCACAGATTACAGCCACCACTAGACCTTTGTTCCATGCATAAAAATGCATGTCAAACTGAAAGTATTTTGGATGCAGAAATCTCATCCTTGCCTTTTGCAAACAGGTTTCCCCTTAAAGGTGGACCCACAGCAGATTCCAAAATCTTTATAACTGTAGACTTCCACTTTCTAATCTGGGTTTGCATTGCTTTGTTTGAAGATTTTGTTTTGTACTTATTTTAAAACCTTTCCTCTTTATTTTTGTAACTTTTTTGGTGGCATCTTCAAAAACTATGCTCTCCCAACCTGCCCTTTCCAGTGTTCTAAATATAAATGTAGAAATAAAGAAACACATATTAATAAATAAAGAAGCACAGGTGTGCCTTGCAGACAGTAAGTTTTTGAAAATCCTTCCTGAATTCTTGAATCATTATCCTTGCATAATTTATACTGTGTTACAGTGTGCAAACACTGAACCTGGCCCACAAAGAAGAGATGTGAGTTGGTTCAAAATATAGACCTTGTATTTTCACAGTAGAGGTCATAAGCTATTTATTTAAAATTTTTGCCCATATTTTCTAATCATCAGAGTGTGAAAGAAAGGCAGAGGATATGCAGTTCATTATTGCCTTTCCACCTCTCTTGCTCAGAGGCAGAGATGCTGATGTATTCTGGTTGAACATTGAGTCCTCTTCAATGTCATTATTGTCCCATGAGTTTAAGAATTTCTCTATGAAGTAAAAATGAGGAGGGGAAAAAATGGTCGAGAACCTGTCAGATTAATGTACTGAAGGAAAACAAAAGGAAAATGAGTTCTTTTTGCTAATTGCATTGACTGAAAACACAGCATGGTATACAGCCTGGTCCTGAGAGCAGGTCTGTATTATGAAGATATATTTTAGTAGACAAATTCAGAGAAGTAACAAAAAACCAAGACTCCTTTGTGTTCAAAGTAGATTTACTTTGCTTCTCGTGCAGAGAATGCATTGGGCATTGCATTTGAACTTTATTCTCCAAAATCATTAAATAGCTCCACATATAGTGAAATTGTAGTATGTTTTCTCTTCCCTGAGTAATATTTCATGGCTTTTTTTCTTCCTTGAAGAGCAATGAACCCGCTAAATAGACCTCAGTGTGATGAGATATCCTTAGTTACCAGGTAAATGTTCACACAGTTGCTCATTTACTCCTGTCCTCAAGAGGACATTTAGAAATGGCTGTGTCTGGCATGGGGTAACCCTGGCCTCTCCTCCCAGAAGCCACCCCTGCAGCACCACTCCTACTCCCCACAAATCTTTTAATTTAAAGTTAACACACTGAGCAATACTGGATTTTTTTTTTTAATTATGAAAACTGGGAGCAAAAAGTCATGAAAATACTTAGGTTTAAAGAGAGAATTTTGTCAAGTTTTCACAGAGGCACTAAAGATCACTGATATCATGCTTTTCAAATGGAAATATTTTATTTGAAATACAACATTTTCAAAAACCTTTACCTATTTTTCCCTTTATCTGGTGCAATTTTAAAGCAATATAATGATATTTAGAAATAAAAAGAAAGTTAAAAATACGAGATTTAAAAGTTGAAATTGTTGGGATTTTTACACTATTGATTTGAAGCACTGCATTTTAGAAATGTCAAAATTAAATCTGTATGATTTTTTCTCTTTTACTATTTATATCCCAGAATATATTGGAGTGTAATTTTATAAAGATTTTTTCCCCTGTGCTACATGGAAATGACTCATTCTGTGTTTTTCAGAATAGCTAAAGATTTAAGCATCTGTCTAAAGTCCACATTGTGAAATTGCCTTACAGCTATAGAAAATTATTTTCACCTGAAAGCTGAGAATAATATCTGTGAAGAAACCAGAGACATTACTACTGAATATAACTCAGTTTCTTAAAAATTTACTTTTGATGAATCAACATTTTCTGCTAAAGGTTTTTTTTTGCTCTAAAAAGATGTTCAGAGAATTTTGGTTTAGGTCATGTCATGTCATGTCTACAACTTCATTGACCCTGCTTGCTAAAGCTAGTTTTACCTTTTTTAGTAATGTAAACAGTAATATTTTGATAGTCATATGCATAAAGTATCCAGTGAAAGAAAATCAAGTCTAGGCTCATTTTCTTTTTCAAGAAGATTTTTTCAACCATAGTTTGTGGGTTGGATGAATGTTTTGGATGGCAGCAATGTAAAATTGTTTCCACAACTTGCACAGTTTGAAATCCCTTGTTGACCAGCACAGCCCAGATGAGAATGAGTAGAAGGAAATGCAGACCAGCTTCTGACTTGACGATGTGGTATCAGAGGGGTCAGGTATCCATCTCGTGTTTGCACAAAATACGGGTTTGTGTCTCTGGTTCTGAACTTTGACTTTACTCAATTTGGCTATATTCATGACCAGTTAAAGTTTATGGTACAGGCATACTCATCTGGCATATTTTTATTTCTGAAATATCTTTCAAAACCTTAATTGGGCTTCTAGTTTAAACCCATTTTTCTTAGCAGAAAAATTTTTTCTCAACTTATGATTTAAAATACCCATTCATCTCCGTCATCTCACTTCGAAGTTTTATCTTTATCCTGTGAAATCTATCTGGATATATTTTGTATCTCATCCAGCTTTTCTTTATCCACTCCTCTTCTACAGTGTTTATGTCTTCAACACATTGGAATTAAGGAGAGAGCAGAATTACATGTAAGAGTATAGAGTGTTCCACTAATTTGTTTGAGCTTTTGAATGCATAGATACATATTTGGGTTCTTTCAGACAGTTTTCACTGTAGCAGCCTGAAGGGCATGACTTTAATAATTATTGACTGTTTTTCAGCCATTATCTGTTCTGGGACGGAATAGCAATGAGCTCTACAGATTTTCCTAGTAGGCTCAGGGAAGCTTGCTCACAGTATGAATAAGTCATCAACAGTCCACTGCAGGTAGAGCCAAAATACTTTGTCAGGTGGATAGCTTCCTCGATGCATCCAAATTATTTTATGCGTGGTTAGTTACACAGTATATTTCTACGTTTACTTATATTGCTATGCTGCATTTAGCTGACTAATGGCTCAAGAACTTTATTTGCTAACTTCATCCAAAGCACCTGCTCAAGGATTGCAAAAATATAAATAATTTCTATGGAATCAACAAAGAAAAAAAACCAACAAAACCTGAAACAATTTCAGCTACATAAAATTCAATACTTATTACGAAACACAATGATTTCTTAATAAGATCACTGTAAAGGTCTGACCAGAAGACCAGTCATTAGGGACAGCAGGACATATTGATGTACAACTCTCAGTGACACTTCAGGACAGATTTGCTGAGGTGAAGGTAAGGTTCTGGGGCTGTAGCCAACCCATCAACATGTCCTTGGGCAGCGTGCTGAGATGTGACATGGCAGTAACCTTACAGCTGAACAGTTGTGCTGACCATATTGAAGCTGGGTCCATCCTGATGTTATCAGTGGATAGATATCATGGGATGGTTTGCCTCAGTCCCAATATGATAAAATTTAAGCATGTATTTAAGTCTTTTGACTTAAGGTCTCTGTTATTTTGTGACAAGGCAAAACAATAGCTGTCTTCCAAAAGAACACGTTAAAATATTATTAGTGTAAGTTATTATTTATAATTCTCTAACTGCTTCAAAATATATGCCAAATGAAAAACTGTAATCTCCTTATCTTCAGTCATCTTCAGTCTTCTTCTGTGTGATAATATATACTTAAATGTAAACAAATAATTTTACGTAGTAATAATTAACAATGCAAAGGAAAACTGCCCAGATGTTAGCTTGCATAAGAACATTGACAGGCATTGTAGGAAAGAATGGGAAAAAAATGATATACATTTCTTTAGAAATGAGAATAATTTTTCTTTAAGCTATACTAGTTTAAAGAAAATATGTACAAAGTACTGTTCTGGCACAGCCTGTTGTACAAACAAATGTGTGTCTGTATTCGCACACAGGGAATAGCACAAAAATATCCCATGTTCAGAAGATGAAATTTTATAATAATTGTTTCATGACTCTTAACTGAAAACTATCTGTGTAAAAATGGTAAACTGAGAAAACCAAAATCATTAAAATATCGAGTGGACAGATAGAACAAAGGATGTAAGTTCTCTGCATGATCCTCTACTCAATGAGCTTAATGCTGTCATAATACTCCATCTGTTTAGAGTGACAACCATATTAGATTGACACAATTGGAAAAGGAAGTGAACCTTATGCAGCCCAGCTGGCATAAATTAAAATAGCTGACTTGATCTTAGCTCTTTAATATAAATTAGATAAACTTTGTGATTCATGTTGGAGAAGTATTTTCTTAAAAAAAAACTTAAACCCGCTGCAGATGGTCTCATGTGGAAACAAGCTGACTTAACCAGTGAGCACTTGACATATATCAATATAAAAGAAGTTGTCAAATTTAATGAATGCCTTTAAAAGTGACAGTCATCCCCTCTGACTATAGCCTGAACTCAACCACAAGATAACAGAGGGTATTACATAAAATACCTTCTTTAATGACGACTTCTGCAAGGAGAGAACACCCAGAGCCCAGTCAGCTGATAGAGAAAATGAGTTCTCTCCGTTTAATTTGAAAATCACGCACTTGGCAGTTTTCAGTGTGTGTTTTCAGAATGACCACAGATTTAAAAATTAGCTGACCTTTTTCTGAGATGACCTTTTCAGAGCATTCTCAAGGCCTCAGCTTTGCTGATTGTGTCCTTAAATGATTGCCCCTATTCAGCACCATTTTAATCCTGTAAAAGGCAACAACGAAATAGAAAATGTCCCAATCTTGAACTGTGTCCGAACCAATAATCTCAGTGAACACAAGAGATCTTCTTTTAATCAGGAATGTAAAATCAGTCCTTCATTTATTACTCCAAATACATGTTTCCATAATAGAAACTGAAGCTAGAGTCGAAAGCTTCACTACTATTTACTGTTCTAACAACATCTACTTTTTATTTTGAGAGAAGGTATCACTGTATCTGTACTGAAGGGAACCCATAACTGAATGGTTATGTGTATTATTATCAGTCTAAGTCAAAGAGATACCACTTGGGGATATTTGCATGGAGGCAATCATAAGACCCAACTTAAATAATTTAAAAACATTCTAACTGATCTGCTCCTAAGGGTTCCACTCCTCTCTTTTACATTTTCATTGCTGAGAATTAATCCCTGTGTTGCTTTTCTATTCCTTTAAATAGATAATGAATGCATTGATAAAATATCACAAAATGGCTAGCTTTTACAAGACACATCCCTAAAGGAGTAAAATAACTTCCTTTGAAAAAGACAGCAGAATTCTGATAAATGTAAACTGAATAGAAATTTTCTGAAAAATACAATTCAATATTGGAGTACTGGGAGAAGAGTTAGAACCACATCTATATACCTCTAAAAGTATGCTTTATTATTCATGATTGATATTATAGGTCCTATATATAAAATCTAAAAGCATAGTAAATTTAGAAAAAATTAGTTACAGTACACTGTTGTTTTCAATGTAGATCTAGTTTCTAAAAATCTTTGAAAAAAAATTTTATTAGTATATGTAAGCAGCTGGACAAAAGGTTTTCTTCATTTTCTTTCTATTTAACATTTCCAGTCTGTACTTACTTCTCCCTGTCCTAATGCATATATTTTAAACCATTTGATGGCATGTCTCTTTTCACTCAAAATAGTGCAGCCTTCTGAGAAGTATAACTGATAGGGCAGGATGCAGCTGCTTGAACTGTAATCAGTACAAAATGAATTGACCATATTACATTAAATCTTGGTTCATCAGCTTGCATCAGCCCTAAGGTTTTGTCACTGATGTATGAGAAATTATGAAATCTCTTATATTTTTTGACCCTTTGCATTCCAGAATTCTAGCTCATATCATCAGCTAGAAAGTTTTCATGGTGCTTGCTTTAGGAAGCTCCTTTTCAGTATGGTTCTGTCTAAATAAAACTCCTCACTACAGAATATTAGAAATGCATTTTACTTTTTTACTTGAAACTCTTATGGCTTTATTCCATTTCTCGTGCTTGAAATTATATATCCAATATGTTGTGTGGTTATGTTTTGGAATTTAATTCCCACTGACTAAAGAACTAAACTAGTTGTCAGCCAATTTTCTGACTACTGAAAAGTTAAAAAGTTCAAAAGTTAAGAGTACAGAACTTCACAGAGATTTAAATTTAATTGAAACAAAATTTCAGGACTGAATTTCAGGTCATTACATATTAAAATATTCAAAATCCCTGTGTGATTTTAAATACTATGAATAAAAGCCCCCTATTTTTCTTAGTCTTCCTGATACACACATTTAAACACGCACACAAAATTACTGTCTTAACCAGTAACATATTTTGCTTGTCCGTTTTAACGAGAATATCATCTCTTTTGAATCTTCATTTTCGAATCATATGAATACAATAAGAACTCTTATAATGAAGATACCTATGCACTCCACAGTGTTTTTGCATTGATTTGTAGCATGTACTGCATCACACGTGTGAGCCTGTGCTAATATTACATAGGCTGAAGCAAGAGCACGTAGAGTGTCTCTAACCTGGTTTCAAGACAGCCCATGGCAACTAAGCATACCGTAAACATCAAGATGCTGCTACATGGCCTACTTCTGGGAAGAAGACTTACACGTATCTGTATTTTTGCAGTAATCTATCTTTTGTTCTCATTTAAGTTTCGTAAGTGACGTTATGGTTCCAGGAGTTTCCTTTGAATTTGAAACAAAAAAATGAATAGTAATATGCCACTGCTATAATTTAATATTTGCTTAAATATTTAACATTTCTACTCTACCTAAATTTTGTATCCTGATTTAAAAGTGTAATCACACAAACATGTATGAATTATGAATCACAGAATCACAGAATAGGTAAGGTTGGAAGAGACCACTGGAGATTGTCAAGTCCAACACCCCTGCTCAAGCAGGTTCTCCAGAAAACAAAATAATATTAATCCCTTTCTACTGGTGGAAATTGAATGGACAGAAGAAGTAAGGGGGGAGAATTTCCAGTATTAACCTACTCTGATTTATAAGTTTAAGTTTAAATTGATCATCCAGGTCCCTAAAAAAGTGTTCTAGAACTCCAATTCTGTCTTGCCTTCCATAAACTGAAGCATTACAGAAACAGTAAATATCAACTCTCTACCAGCTCAAAGAAATCTAGTATTGGACATGACCATATGTCATGAACAACAAAATTGCAAACAGCTTTAGAGGCTGAGGAATTAGTTGGGTATCTTTATTCTCAGTTGATTGGGGGACAGGTTCCCATTCCCACTTGTGAACATACACGGGCATTGCTCAAGTAGCTGCCTGGGGAAGAAGGAGACACCCAATAAATCCATGCACGTACATGTCACAGTAATTAGATAGATTGTGTGCCTGTGTGGGACAGAGGAATTTCAGGGTATGAAAGGTTAGGAAAGGGTAGATTTATTAAGCCTGGGTTTGGGTGGAGTGCATTTATTACTTAGAAACAAAGCCAGTGACTGCAATCATTGAAAGGAAACATAAAATGTTTTCAGATCATGTGCTCAGCAAAGGGAAAATTTCCCTGGCAACCCATTGCAACCTAAGCAATGGACCTGTGACATTCATCACACTGGTTCTTTTTCACATGCCACATTGTATTTTTTGTATTAATAAAGTAGGAAAAGTGGGTCACATAGTGGAACATTGGCACTGAAAGAAAATGTCATGTAAGTAACGGGAGATTATTTGCTGTAGTCCGAGGTCAGCATGCATCTTGCTGAAACAGCTCAGAGTGTTTTATAGCTGCTATTTTACCTGGCATATTTCTATTTTACAATTGTATTAATGTTCTACATTGATATAATGATTCTCAAACAGCTTTTTTACCTCTAAGCATCATACACCTGTCCAAGGTTTCCACTTACACGGAATCTTAACTATTCTATGAAATTAACAAAGATCTAAGTTATCTTATCCAGTGAAAGTTCAATAGCACTTGCTAAGCAGATCCTGGCAACATCAATTTGCAAAATTCAAGTAGTGCAAAATCAGCTTCCATCTGTTAGGATAGATAAAGCAACAGTTATCACATTGAAAAGATTAAGTGGGTATATTGGCCAGCATTCAGTAATTACAAGTCCTTTAAAAAAAAAAAAAAAAGGAAGGAAGAAAAGCACCACAGAGTGAACATGGCCTCCTTAGCTAAGGAATTTTTTTTCCAGGTCAGGTGATGTTGAAATGGAAGATATAAACTAAGGACTCATCTAACAATAAGTTTGCTAGTATCTATCTTACCAAAAGATATTTTTCATCATCTATATATAGAATACATAATTTTAAATAAACACTAACTAGAATGTAAACTGATTACAAATGTTGAATGGCTGTACTGATTAAAAGCTAGCGTTCCAAACTGCACTTATATGTACAGGGAATATGAACTCGAAGCTTCTACATTGTTTCTAATACAGAACTCTTGGAAGCTGAATTTTAGCCATGTGGTAACTCTCCATCACCGTAACAAGGTGAAATAGGTCAGACCTGCATGAGGCAAACCTATAAAAAATCAAGTCCCTACTATTTTCTTTAGCTAGAAGATGGTCTAAAAGTCCTTGTGACATCAGAAAACTTACATAAGATGTTAAAAATACTAAAATGGAGAGGAAAAAACATAGATGGGCATCTTATAAACAGGAGAGTGGCTTCTAGTTGATTCAAGATGCTACAGCTGTGTGGTAACAAGGCATTTTTGCAATCTACTATTCCTTAACGATATTTAGCAGGCACGTGTAGGTAAAGGAAGTCTCTGAATATTTATGCTGCTCAGAGATACTGCCTGACTCTGCCACTGATGGGATCTATAAACATGCAGGGCGTTTATTAGAGTTATCATGTGCCAGCAATATATGTATTTATATGGAGGCATCATAATATTTTGTTCCCTATTCCTTCAAGGAAAACTTGAATAAAAGGTTTTGAGAGCCAAATAGAAGTGGGACGTTCAGGACAGGACAAATGCTCGTTTATTTGAACTACAGGGTTAAAATGGTTGGACATGATGAAAACTCCATCCTTGCTTAGAAAGGAACTTAAATAAGAACTTGATGACACTTTGGGTCAAAGATGTTATACAGATGTCTTTAGCTTAACACAATGTAAGCCATATGCTTTATGAAATACTAATTAAAAAGCAGTAGTAATATTGGGTACCTTGGAGAATCTCTCTCCTTCTAGATTTATTCATTCCAACTTGAAGCTTTTGTTTTGTTAGCATTCTTAGTTTGGAAACGGAGTGTCATTGTGAGGAATTTTTTGCTTCTCGGTAATGTTCAGTTAGAATAGATGGATGGTTTCCCTGAAAGCTTGAAACTAAATGCTAAGACTAAAATGCAATAATTTTAAAGGAAATACAGGAAAACCATGAGAATCATCAGACTTGAGCACTGTTCAATCATTGTCAAATTTGACAATAGTACCATGAAGAAGAACTAGAAAGGAGGACTGCAGGAATGAAGATTAAGTTTTGTAGATCTTAAGAAAAAAAGCATGCAATTATGGGAAAAAAATTTCAAGGTACCCACTTGAAAGCCAGAATGAAAATAACATGTAAAAATCATTGAAAACAAATTCTAGAATTTAAAATATTTTCTATAAAACGTGAAAGATATGGGGAAGGACATGAAAGACCTTAGTTTCATGTACAAAAGACCAAGACACAAAAATCTCTGAAATACTTTTCTGGATAAAAAACAGGGAAAGATTGCAACTGTTGAGAATAAAGGAAGGGATTCTGTCATGACAAACAATTATTGTGAATCTAAACAACAAACTTGGCCATGGTAAAAGCCATAAATAGGACCTTATATCAAAAGGATCTTTAAAATGTAGCTTTAGTTTTGACATGAAGATCTCAATGGATATCCAAGAGGAAGGCAAATTTCTTTCAGTGGCTGACCTATGTTGATGCAGCACACCCTTTTCTATTCTATCCCCCTTATCTCTTTGCCCATATAAGTTAGGACTCTCCTGAACCCTACAACTTTGCAGCTGGGAGGGTAATTTTTTAATTAATTTCTCAGACCCTGACATAGCACTAGAGCTACTGAACCTCAGAGCACAGCATCAGAGATCCTTTCTGTCAACTTCAGTCTGGCAGCAGACATTAGTGAAAGTGTAGCAGAAGCTGTACTGGCAAATGCTGCTTTTCTTAGCTACAGAAAAGGACTGGCAAACAGACTGCTAGAAAAGTCCTCCGTTCTTTCCCTCATAAATACATCATAGGAGTGTTCATGTTTCTGTGTTTGTGACAAAGGAAATGAAAACTGAACTTTTGTTTTTAAACCACAACTATTAGTTGTTACTGTTTTAAAACACAGTAAAAAGCAATAAGTATTATTATTAGCTTAAAACAAAAGAATTAAACAACAAAAATTTAGAATTTTAATTTATTTTGAGTTGGTAAGTTGGAAGAGAAATCAAAGGAAATCTTTGAAGAAGGCTTTTTAAGACGAAAATGTTTCATCTCAAAAGCACTGAAGCATAACATTTATTGTACAGATTTTTTTTTCTTTGTGAGAGTTCATTGAAATATACTTTGTTTTGTTACTGCTCTTCTGCAAATGAAAACATTACTGCAAGAAAGATGAGTATGGTCAAGTGTTGCTAGGATGGGAGAGGGTCACCACCATGTTCTTTTGCCCTCCAGGACAGCAGCTAAGGAACTTCTCTGGTGGAGAAGAAGCAGAAGAATTACAGAGAGAAAAGGATAAGTCACAGGGAGAAAGAAAGTGCAGAGAGTTGTGAGAAAATGTATGCAAACAGAAAATTAAAGAGAGGAGAAAAAGGTCTGAAGGAGCAGAAGATCAGCCAAGGCTGCAGATGCGAGATTCAATTTAGTTCAAGAACAAAACTGTGTCAGTAGGAAAATGAGGGGACAGATTTACACTGGAAGATGTCACTCATGTCACAGGATTTGCTTCACACAGAAAATGTATTCTTGCTTACATATGCAAAATATCTGTTGCTCTGGGTCAAAGTATTTTGCTGGTAGCAGGTTATTTTGTAGGAATACAGTAACATTTTGAACATCAATTTTTGAATTGACACCTCCTTTGGACATTTCAGTTTGACTATGCAGCCTCCTTGTAAGCTGTACTGCAGATAGATAGGTCTATTGGACACTTTATCAATCTACCCTAATGGTTAAGGGAAAAGAGGAACATTTTAAAATCTTTAGTTTGAAAAATATTGAACTAGGAATTTAATACTAACTTAGTCTGAAAAACGTTGAACTAGGGATTTGATACTAATAGGCAGTTATAGAGTTCTTAGTGGAGAATCTAAGCCTCATTAATCAGTTCCAAAAAACAATACTAAAATAGTTCAAAACTTAAACAGAAATTTGAATGAAAATTGATTACACAAAATGTCAAGCAAAATATAAACAGAAGCATTTCTGCTAGAGATGATAGAAATGTCTTGAATGGTGAAATGCTCCGTGAAGAAAGTGTCTTCCAATAAATGTTTCTTTTTATAAAATATTGGAATATGTAACAAATTTTGATGAAACCATTTGAATAAGAAAATTCATTTTGGTTGAAAAAAGAAATTTTAATTTTTTTTTCCAATTAATATTTTACTTTAGTTCTCATGGTATTTTTTATTGATGAATATAAAAATAATTGCAACAATAATAACAATAACAAATGCCATTTACTTTGAGGGGCTGAAAGTTTATCCTTTCTTCTCTGTCTTGGTTTCTTAACACACAAGGCGTGTGTGGTCACAGAGCGTGGTTATGTCTCTTTCCCAAGCTCCGTCACTCCAGCACTGCAGCCTGTTGGTGAGTTTCGACTGTGTTTCACAAACACCTTGAATGGCCCCAGTGTTGTACAAAAATAGGGTCCAAAGACTGTGACTAAAACAGTCACAACTTTGCCTCTCGGGGTTTTCATAGTTTCTCAAGCAGTTTCTGCAACCTCTGCCAAAATCAGTATAGGATGAGAGTTACAGTGAAATGAAAAGGGAAAATGTTCTGAAAAGTCCTTTCCTTCCCGCATACAGCATTTCCATGAATACTAAAGCCATTCTCTTTCCTCTGCATTTTCCCCACCTTGAAACAAAATGCTTCTCATACCTCCTCAGCATCATTTCCACACTGCTACTTTGTTCATCTTTCAAGGAAGCAAAGCAGATCTGCTTGCAGGTTCCTGATTCCCTCCATACACTGTGATTAGAGATTTCCTGCCATTCATTTCTGCTGCATATCCTAGAGCCCACTTACTTCCTCTATGTTAACCTCCCTGTATTTTTGGATATTTTGTTCCTGTCATTGTTCCTATGATGAGACAAGATACTCACCTCCTGACCATCTGCCTCTGATCTCTGCAGTTCTCCAACTGGAGTATTTTTCAGATGTAGCCACAGCACAGCGAAGCCTCCAAGCCCACCTAGCAGCGTGCAGAAGGAGGGTATTTCACACAGATGCAGCCCTGCAGCACTGATTCCACTTCCTGACTCCTCCAAATTCCTGAGCTGACATGTGAGTGGGTCACCTGTGACATGCCTCTTACTGGAGAGGATGGGATGTCTGAAGAAAGAGGGCATTTTAAAGCGCTTCCTATTCATAAGAAACTCAGTAAAGCAAAAAACATTACAACATTTTATCAAGGCTTTTTTCCTTCCATATCATCAGATTTACCTTCTCCATAGGATGTGCTGATGTTCCTAGTATGGGGTATGATGAAAGTCTTCCTTTTCAATATGACCTGAAATACTGAGGCAAGAAAAGGCACAGCAACAAACGCTTACATATGAAGCAAGACCTGATGCCCCAGTACCTATGGTACCTAGTCCAGTCACAAAACACCTTGAAATCATTAAAGGAAAAGAATGGCCAAGCATCTCATCAGGGACCAGAATTCCCCAGTTTTTCTATCTCATGGATTTCTTTCTTATTTTGCCCTTCTTCTTTTCATCTGAGTATTTCTCAGGAAGGCAAAAGACCCTGTGAATACAGTGTAATGTAGCACTTTTGAAATTAAAAAAGTCTGAAAAATTGGAAACAAGTAAATAGGAATGATTATAGTTTAAATGACTGATTGGTAAGTATCCTTGGTACTAAACAAACTTTTAAATGGTGAGGCGACTTAAATAAAGTGAAAAATATGTGCAAGGATGTTTTGGTGTATTTTAGTATGTCCTTCTTTAAGACTGAATGCTATTTTTGTCTTTATACCACATTACAGCTTTCAAACAGAACTGATTTCAGTCATTAATTGTATGGATACAAAAAGATACAGGAGAAAATTTCATGACAACGCATTTTGAATTATTTGAATACTTCAGTCCTTTATTTCCACTACCGTCCTCATCCTTATCCACTGACATTTTAATAAAGCTGAGACAATGAATTTTACAATTGATCTGTGTGATAATTGCTCCCTCATTTTAATGTCTGTTGTGCTAGTTTTAGGATAAGCTGAGGTTTGCAGAGGATGACTGACGTGTACCAAGCTGCTGAAAAGCTCACTGCAATTTGTAATTTACAGTCAGTCTCGGAAAGTTGAAGAAGAACATGGGAATCAGATCCACAACAGCCTCATACAGCTACACCAAATGATGCTATTAGAGTATCAAGTAATTAATGTCTCAAAATGGACATAGCTTAAATGCTTAAATATCCTCATATTAAAATATCTTTAGCTGTTTAACTCAAAGACTATGAAGATCCTGACACCTATTGACACATAGCATTTGCATCGTCTCACAGTCATACATCACTTTCATGAATACTCCGGAGATGTGAGAAGTTGCTGAAACTGTCTGCTAGAGCAGTCTGAAGGAAATGCAAAATAAGTGACACTACATTCTCTATTTTTGCTGACTTTTTCATCAAGAAAAGGTTGTCTGTCTTGTTCAGCATGGTAGGTCACAGTTTTCTCCATTGCCTGTTATGCTTAGGAAAGACTGGCCTTCCTGACATCTGGAGAAAACACTTATGCACCCAACTGAAGAGAAAACAAACCTTTTAACTGTCTCCTCTTCCAGCTTAAAAGTCAGTGAGTTCGAGGGAACAGAAGCTAGTGCAATTGATTCTTTTCTCAAGACCCATTCCTTTGTCAGTTTGTCTTTCCCTTAACGCCTGAGATAGGTTAGGAAGATTTTTTTCCTGTAAAATAATTTTAAGCTCAACTACTATGCTATTGGGACAACTGTTTATAAACCTACTGGTGCCAGGAAGATGCTTGTCAGCGAGCCATCCATGAATTTAGAGAGAACCACTGGAAAGGGACCTCTCAGAAGTCATAACAGTTGTGCATACTGGTGCAAAATGTTCTCCAGTCAACGTGACACCAATTCTACCATCTTTGATTGTGTAAAATGGCAGTGCAGTTCATAGCAGTGAAAAGAAATGTTTTATGCTTTTGACATGGGACTTTAGGCAATAGTTGTTGTCGCATTCCACTATGGGGAACTGTGATGCATTCTTTTGAAAACGGATGGTCGGGAACGGAATGAAGCCAAACAAGGCACACCTTGTATCTGAGAAACGTTTATTGGTAACAAAAGGAGAGGGAAAAGGGGTTGTCCGAGCGAAAGAGGGCTAGAAGAGACAGAAAAAAAGAAAGAAAAAGGGAAAAGGACTGGGAGGCAGGAGAAAGAGGGGACAGAGACAAAAAGAGGGCGTTACCACCAGGGCAGTATTGTTGGTGTCCAGGCGGCGGAGGGGTGTGCACGCGGACTGCCTGTCTGTGGCCAGGCTGGGTCTTAGCANACGGATGGTCGGGAACGGAATGAAGCCAAACAAGGCACACCTTGTATCTGAGAAACGTTTATTGGTAACAAAAGGAGAGGGAAAAGGGGTTGTCCGAGCGAAAGAGGGCTAGAAGAGACAGAAAAAAAGAAAGAAAAAGGGAAAAGGACTGGGAGGCAGGAGAAAGAGGGGACAGAGACAAAAAGAGGGCGTTACCACCAGGGCAGTATTGTCAGTGTCCAGGCGGCAGAGGGGTGTGCACGCGGACTGCCTGTCTGTGGCCAGGCTGGGTCTTAGCAAGCCTGCGCGGCTCCCGGAAGGGCGCGGTTCCACAGGCGTGGCTCACGCGGCCATGGCACCGGGCACGCGGTGAGTGATCACTCGGGCGGGAGGACCAGGAGCCTGGACAGGGTCGCGGTGACCGGCTGGATCGGGGCGACAGGACGGGTGGTGACAGCTGGATCGGCATAGCGGCAGAGTTGGACGCAGGCAAGGATGTGGGGCAAAGTGGCAGGAAGGCGGTCAGGAACACAGGAAGGCAGGGCAGGTGTGAGGGCGAGCCAGCAGGCAAGCAGGCAGAAGCCGGGCAGGCTGGGGTCAGAGCAAAAGAAGGAGCGAGCCCCAGCAAGCAGCAGCGAGCCCTGATGAATTAGTTTTTATACCCGCTGGCCCCTCCCAAAGTCCATCTGCCAGCAGGGATCCATTGGTCCAGTCCAACCTTCCTGTGCCGGGCATTGGTGGAGAGCTCCTCGCAGCCTGTTTGGAGAAGCCCCTCCACAGTGTCTCCCACTGCCTGCCTCATGTGGGTGTTGCCAGATGAAGCCACCCCAGAGATGAGGCTTCCCCCACTCCTGGCTGCCTCCTGCAGGTGGCACATGTGCGCCTCTCCTCCATATGCCTCTGACAGCCCCAACAACCAGAGCTGAGGCAAACTAAAATGGCTGAATTCGCTCCTCACTGTTGTAAACCAGCGCACAAAATCTTTTTCTCTGCCTAAGTTTGTATGAAGAACCTTGCTAAAAATGAGAGTAAAATAATATTTTGATTCTTTCCTGTCTTCATTATAGTTTTCACTTTAGCTGGCCTAATCAACCACACTCCATGTCAAAACAGGATAAAAAAAATTGTTTGTTAACATACCTGACTTTAAAGGAGAGGCTTCGTGGTATTTCTCTAGCTCACTTATCATAGAATTACAGAATATCCTGAGTTAAAAGGACCACAAGGATCATCAGTTCCAACTCCCAGCTCCGCACAGTTCAATTCAAGAATCACACCATGTGTTTAAGAACATTGTCCAAACAAAGAAAAAGAAGCAAACCTCTCGGTGCAACCAAAAATAGGCGTTGCAACAACACTAAGAGGTTGTGAAGAGGCAGTAGAAAACTTGAGGTCTGTGCTCTGTAGTAGTACATCTTTTTGAGCAGAGGGAGTTCATTGAGGAGGATGAGAATCAGCAAAAGTGGCAAAGAATCAGTATATGCATATACATAACTCTGCCACTTCTCTCATCTCATGGTAGTTGTGCAAGCTTTCCAAAAGGAAATGATTGTTACAGGCTACCTGCCAGGCTGCAGTTTCTTGTCCAAACTGAGGTGGGAGAACCCTGCTCTCCTGCTGTGCATGCAAAACTGATTTGCACAGTTGCTTTGATTTAAGGTTGCTTTGGATTTACGATCAGAAAAGATGGCACTTGTGCATTAATATGGATGAAAAGTTTGTGCTATTATGGCAATCTTTCATCTACAAGGAATTCTAAACAGCCTATCGGAACAGCACAACATAAGCATCAATGCACTTTTAAAAAGGTTTTATAAAAGAATATGTGGATTTTTGCAACACACACTCCTGACAACACCCACAAGAAGATGTTCACACATTGCATCCAAATGTTGGTAGCATATATGGCTATACAGGTCTACTAAAATTTAACTGGGTATGGCCCATGAGTTAAATCACAGGATTTACTTGGAAGTTTACAGAGTTGGTAATTGACTTCCTTAATTTCTACTGTGTTGTATACATTCATTACAAATTTCCTCCTTGTTTTATATAAACTTGTATAACACTTGTCATTTTTCAGTGTTTTCTTCCTTACAATTACTAAAAATGAGCTTTTAAAAACATTCATAACAAAAATCCCCAAGAAATATTCAATGTTGGGGAAAACAACCTTGTGCTAAAATGTTGGGGTATTTTCTCTTGTTTTCAAGGTGTTATAAACAACAACAAAGTAAAAAACAAAACAAGCCTTAAAATGAGAAATACATTGGCAGAGTCTTTTAAAATAATAACTACACAGCAGGGTGTGGGGCTACACTGGTGCCTAATAGTTGTTAATCTGAATAAATAATATGTTTTTAATCATCAAGTGGCATTTAATTAACCTGCAATAACTGGCTTATTAATTCTCAATTAAATCATTATTTGAAACACTTAATTTAAATGTGAATGATTATATTTTCTGCTACCTCCTATAAGGTATCTCACTATTTATGATGAATTGTAGGTTAAAGTTTGGCATTTGCTCTTCCTCCATGAACATCAGGGACAGGTTTAAAAAGCTTCATGCCATTTGTTAATTAAAGTAAACCACAAGAGCAAAAGATGGGGAATTCATAAAACAAAATAACCCAATTACCATACACTACAATAATGCAATATGATTTATTTACACTTAATCTCACACCTAACCAATGCTCAAGGCCAGATCCTCAGCTAGAGGAAACTGATAATATTGACTTCAATTAAGTTACTTACTAAGATATTACACGTTTTGGTTTGTATTTTGGGGTGTTGCTTCATTTTGTTTGGGTTTGTCTTTTATTTTGGTTAAATATGGGCAATCTGACGAGCTTTGCCTAAGAATCAGAAGCAAAAATTAATCCCTGTTCCAGGAAGCTTAAGGTCAGGAGTACAGGAAAGAGGGAATAATATTTTGGTCTTGTGGTGGGTTGTTCATCCTAATATAAGAAGAACTTTTACTAATATTTTGAACAAAATCAATTAACTGTAACTGGGAGCAGAGGAAACTGGGCAGAGGAAAATATGGCACTAAGGAGAAAGACATGGAAAGCATTCAATGCCAAGAAATATTTTAGCAGGAGCATTTTGTAATGAGATCTGATAATCTTTTGAAAGATTAGTCAGAAGGACTGACTTTTACCTATGAAGGATCGTCCTCTTAGGTATCTTCCATACAGGAGGACACCTTCAGGGATGATTCAGAACCTCTTGCTATGAACATTTCCTTTGTGGAACCTACTCCTCTCCTTTGATTGAAGAAGATATCTGTGGAGACTAGTTTTTCTGGGGTAAGATTAGTCTTTGCAAATAGCTTGCTTTAGTTTCCCTCAAATAGCCAAAGATAAATGCTAGAGTGGTCCAAAATGGAATTAAACTATGTTCCAAGACAGTGCACAGCTTTCTTCCATAAACTGCTTAAAGCCCAGCCAACATAAATATATAACAATTTTCAGACTGCGCAAAAAACTAAGTTCTGAAAATATAAGAATATTGTGTAACTTGCAGCACAGATTCCACCAAAAGAAGTGTATTAAATAGCTGAGATAATGAGCTTGCATAAAAGAACCTATTTCTTGCACTCAGAGGACATGAACTCATCACAGGAATTTATGTTCTATATAAGATAAAGTTAATATTTGCACCCAAACTGGAATTTTTGTATTATATCCATGTATTATCAAGCCTTTGCTTTCACATTTCTTTGCTTTTCTCACTTTTTTGATCTTCTACTTCTTCTTTCTTTAATTTTTCTATCCTGGTAAATTACCTTTTTTCATTTTCCAACCAAGATGTTCCTCAAATTTATTCCCTGGCCGTATAGGATATTTTCTCCTACAATAACCAATACCATGCCAGAAAATCTCCTAGCTCTAAATTAAAATGACTGCTTTTTTTGTTATACAGAGGGGGCAAAATTCAGAAAAATAGTGAAAATTTTTAATGGACATGGATTGAACACAGATGATTTAGAAGTTTTCTTCACAGTCAACTATTGATACAGGAATGAAATTAGTCACTGATTAAAAGAAGAAGAAGAAGAAAAAAACCCAGTGAAAGCTATGCCCTTCTTCCTCCTCCCTGATCTGTTTCTCTTCCTTCCAGATTCTTTCCATCCCAGGGTGCAGAACTGCAGTGTTCAGATTCACTTCAAGACACCACCCTTCCTTCTTTAAAATAGAAGGAAGCGGAGGGGTAAAGGGTAAACAGAGATGTCCCTGAGGTTCAGAAGAGGCACCTTTAGGCCCTCTATTTTCACCTAAAGTCTTTCCATTTTAATTTCTTCTGTACTACTGCTGCAGCCAATACTTACAAAAATGAGGTGTTTTCTTGTTTCTTTCTACTGGAAGCTTTTCCAAGAGCCTCTTGCTTTCAGACATAAGATGCAATCACTGAATACTAAACTTCCAATCAGAACTACTCAGTTCTCTGAGGTGATGGGGTTAGAGGAGATAAAAAACCTCACCAGTAGAAGCCCGTCTTCTAATTTCCATCAAGGGATACTTTGAAACAAGTTCAGGTATTTTACTACCGGCATATCTCCGCACTAATGTAGCATTTCACAGAGTTTCTGCAATAACTGTCGTTGGGTCTTCTCATAAGAGCCCTATAATAGTCATAAATATTCCTCAGGAGAGCCAGATAGACTCTGAAAGGCATATAATAGCTATCATAAATGAACAATAAAATGTAGAAAGGACAAGCCACCATGAAAATGGCAAATGAATATGATGACGTGTGTGTTGTACATGAGTTAATTGTCTGAGTTTTATATTTACAGAAAATCCCAGCTGTTTTCTGCTGTGTCAGCAATATTTTTGGAAAAGGAACCATTTTCTGGAAGGTTAAGACTTTTTGCAGAAAGTATGAAGTAATTACAGAGTGGAAAGCTTGCACCACTGTTCGGTGTGTACTTCTTATGCATCTTCTTAAATTGTTTGCTGCAATGAAAAATTCTAGAAGTTACAGTCCAAGCATCATCTTTGTCCTGCCAGATGGTGCAGATAATTTTTACTTCAGCATAAAAACCAAATCAAGGATTTAAAAAATAAGTTAACACGTGTGTACTTCAAAGCCTCCCTTTTAGCCTTTTTGAGCCTCACTTTGCCAGTACTTGGACTGGGTAAGAATATTTGTCAGAAGCCAGTTTTCCTTAATGACAATCAAAATTTTGATTACCTTGATTCAAAAGTTGTCCTTTACTTCCTGCATAACTTCATCAACTTCAGTCCAACAACGTATGGTGTAACACACCACACAACTTAGGAAGTGGTTCTACTCTGTAAGTAGTCCCATTAAAATCAAACCCATTGCATTTGCAATGAAGTCTTTAGTTTTAATTATGCTGTCATAATCAGGGGGATAATATAGCTTCATAATCTTGAAAAGACAGCCCAAACAGACAGCTATATACAGAAAATGTATACAAAAAGTAGAAAGGGAAGAAAATTCAAATGACATCAGTGTACAGATCTGAATAGTAAAAGTCTTGAAATGTGAGACCTGAAAGAAGTTTATCTTTATGCAAGGACCAATATAGGAGCTTCTATTTCAAAGCAGCTGTGTGTGTCAGCATAAAAACACTGACAGTAAAGCACAGTGCAAAGTGGAAATACACTGTGACTGTGTGCATAGAGAGAAAAGGGAGGTTTGGCTAATGGTGGCTCAATATTCTCCAAAATGCTTTGCATCCTCAATTCAGTCCTTTTCAATTTTTGCACAAACTAAAACTTAACCTTAAGGCAACTCAATCAGCTCCTAAAGAACGATACATTCCTTTTTCCTCAGCTTTTTCATAATAATCTTAGCATGTTTTAGTAAATCAAGAAGATCCTGTAACCATTTGAAGTATAGGATGGTTACAGAGAGCAAGCACCACAGTATGCTGAAGACTGTTCCTTATGTAGTTCACTTGGATTGTGTTATGACCACGAGGCTCTTTAATTAGACAATGCCACAAAAGGATTGAATGATACAACCCAGCTCAAAATTTTCTGTATGTTTGTATCTGAAGAGGAAAGTCTTGAACTTAGAAAACCTGCTCTTTTGATTGTGGGGTTTATTTTTTCCTATTTTTCTATTTATGAATATTACTTTCTCTTGAGTATTGTTCATCTTAAAAAATAGGAGTAATTGAAGTCAAATCTGTGTTTAATTATGTGTGTAATTTACTGATATTTAGATATGCTTAACCTCATGCTGTGTCTCTGGCTTGTTTTATGAAATCGAAGGCACAGTTGTACAGAGGTGATTTTTGTTGGATGTGAATTATTTTTTTAATGGTACATTAAGCCATGGCTCTACAGTGATGGCAAGTTACATGAATCTGTTTTGTATACCGAAAATTATGGTGGGTAGCCATTTTGTTTTCTGATTCATAGATTTTGATTTTCCTCTTCGGAATTAAATTTTCCTTTGTTTGACTGACACAGAGGGTAGCAAAGAAACAAAAAACCGAGACAGACATAGTTTACAGGAACATGTGAGCTGATGAATGTCCCTGATCCTTACTAAATGGCACAAAGCTGAGTCAGGGGAGGTTTAGGTTGGATAGCAGGAAAAGGTTCTTCACCCAGAGGGTGGTTGGGCACTGGAACAGGCTCCCCAGGGAAGTGGTCACAGCACCAAGCCTCACGGCATTCAAGATTTTGGACAATGATCTCGGGCACATGGTGTGACTCTTGGGGTGTCCTGCACAGGTTCCAGGAATTGGACTCCATGATTTTTGTGGGTCCCTTCCAGTTCAGCATATTTTATGATTCCATGATTCTATGATTTAAAGAATAACTTTTTACAGGACTGGACATTCAGATGGGCAGGAGTGAATCTCCATAGCAATACAAAACACACAACGCCAGAAAAGTGAGTTGAATTTGCATTTACTTGTCTTTTCACATTGTAAAGTAAGTGCCCAGCTCCTGATACCATCTCGTCTAACATTAAAAAGCATCATTACACAAGCTGCACTTTTCTTGTTCTACTTCTAATTAAGTTCACTGGAATACAAACTACTAAAATGTTATATTTTGTCCCATAAAAATTGAAGTTTTAAGTTAGATGCCTGTAAGGATACCTGATTTTCAAGAATAACAAGAGCTTTCCTATGTCAGGATTATAAAGGGAAAATAAAAGATACAGGAAAAAGCCAGGAGGCTTCCATATAAGGCATTATCTGCCAGCTCTTCTGACTACCTTGTTTATAACCACGTGAAACCTCCAGGTGTAGGGTGGAGATTAGCAGAGAGAATATGATGCTGTTTGCTTGCTCTGCAAGATTTTTTGTATGCTGGTGAAATCGAGGGCTGCATAATTAGAGCAATTTAGCACAGGTATGAAATCTGTAATATTGAATCTCTAAATTATGTACCCTGATTCAATGGGAGAAAATCTATAGAGAGAAAAGAAAATTATTAACGTGTTTGAAAAATACTAGACAATAATATTTGAAATTTTAGTCAATAGCATCATATCAGAAAGTTTTATTCAAATATCTAGGATCAACATTTCAAAAGTCAAAACCCCAAGCTTAGGCATTTAAATTCATATTTAGTTTTAAGGCTTACTGTGCATCAAAGAACTCATATTTAGGTAATTTAGAATCTAGACAAGATGATCATAAAACCAAAATATACTTATTACCCTAACAGTCTTTCTCTGCTTTTATAATTATTGTTATCCATCTGCAGACATGCTCTTCTATTTCGGGTATTATGCTTAAATAATATAAAACTACATTATTACTTATGTTCAGAATGATAAGTAGATGGAATCTGTTCTTTTCTTAAACTTTTCAGAAATGCCTGTGTAATCTGGAGAGGACCGTTTGTGAAGAAACAGACGCTTGGCGATACAAAGGCACAATCCATATGTCTGGATTGTGTTACGATGTAGAGCACAAATGTACTCCTCTTAATAAATTCATGTGTGTCATTTCTATTAAAGAAGGACAAAGTATGTCCCACTTTTACTAAATATTTCAAATATACTTAGAAATTTTATCTTGAAATAAAATAAGGACATTTACATAATTCTTTTCATAAGCAAAAAAGTAATAAAAAATAATTTCTGTGGTTTTGCCTGTATGTTGTCCTTTTCTTATTTATCTTGGGAAACCTCTGCATATGTGAAGCAGATAAATTAGTGATGTCCATATCTGAAAAATTCCAGACAGATATGATTTCAAGACCTTGGAGGAATGAGTTTAAAGGAAAGTGACTTCATTTGCAAGTGGCATGTTATGTTACTCTGTGCACTAGAGGACCACTTTTGTTTTTTTTTTTGGTTTAGGGCCTTCTTGTTTAGTTTAGGAAAGCTACAATATATGCAAATATATCAGTGATTAAAAAGGACTGCATTTCCTCACATTTTGACATTGATATCACTTTATGTAGTGTTTAGTCATTTTTGCTCCTTAATTCCCTATTGTCAAAGGTTTTAAAATTAATAATAAAACATCCTTCACACTCCAAATGCAAAGAATCAGTCTTTGGTAGGAAAGTATCTTGGAATCTGCATTGGCTTATTTCAAAAGGATTCACAGTTTAATGATCTGAGATCTGTTAGGAAAAAAGTAAATTCTGAAATGACTTTGGGCTGCTCTGTCTAGAAGAAAAAAAACCTCTTGTTTGTTCTGTGTAATAATCTTGGAGTGCTGCATCCACTAGCCACAGATCCGAAATATGACTCTTGCTTTTTCAGGAAAAGCAATTCTTCTTCATTGTGTTAAAGGGACGGGGTCTCTGAAAAATGGGTTGTATAGTGAAAAATTTCACACTGGTTGTGAATATGTAGTATTAAATGACATGCTTTCCTTATTTGATAGGCAAGAAAAACTGAAGCAACACTAACTATAAGTTCCAATTTGGGACCTCATGAACAGACAAATAGACTTTTTTCCCCCTTGTTTTTTGTGAGGGGGATACATTTTTCCTTGGCTCTTATTCATCCTGCTGATTTCCCTTTTTAGAGGGTTTCATAGTTATGCCTTAGACTGAGTTAGACATAGAGTACCTGTGCTTCTCACTTATTCCAAAACAGTCATATTTTGTGTGCAACAGCAGTCAACAGAGTCCTTTTTTTTTTCCCAAGTGGTATTTTTCAAGACACTCTACGAGCATATACATTATTCACATCCTAGATATGTAGATATTTGTCAGAGCAGGGAAGGGGAATGTATTTCCAAAGGCTAATTTTTGTCTATAAAGGCTAATTTCCCTAGAGTCCCTTAGAGTCGGTAGAGGAAGCTAGTATGATAGTACCCTCTAGAGAATGGTTCAGAGCAGGAGACTAATTAATCTCAGAGGGGGAGACTGTGCTGGTGTTGGCTGGGAGAGAGTTAATTTTCTTAAGAATAACTGGAATGAGGCTGTTTTGGATTTGTGCTGAAAAGAGTGTTCATAATGCAGAAATGTTTCCTTTGTTGCGGAGCAGTGCTTACACAGTGACAAGGCCTTCTCTGCCTCTCACCCCACCCCTCCAGAAAGGCTGGGGATGCACGAACTTTCACACTTTTGCCTTTCCAGTTCTCTTCCACGTCCCACCAGGGGCGTGTGAGCAAGTGGCTGTGTGGTGCTTAGTTGCCAGCTGGGGTTAAGCCACAATAGAGATCAACCACACTAGACTATAGTCAGGCGTAATGAATGATACCCACTCTGATCATCCACCCAGATTATGACAAATGCATAGAAGTAACCTCTCCTCTTTATCATTTATTATCCCAACAAAGACTGTTATCTGCAAAAACTCACCAATAAGTACTTTTACATTGTTTTCATAGACACAGGAATGGATTGAAGTTTGGTGCCCAGGGGACTTCCCTACTACTGCGCTGAGAGCTGTGCTCTGGCCGCATACTTTGGCTGGTTAACATATTTATCCCATGCAGATACCTTTTATCTCCAGATCACTTTTATAAGGTAATTCACACCCATGTTCTTCAAGGCTGGTCTAGAGCAAACTAGCTGCATCCACAACAAGCAAAACTCGACACAGACTTGGCTTTTATTCCTACACGGTAATCCGTCAAACAAAAGACATATTTCCTGGTTTTGTGGGCTTAAGTTTTTTCCTGTTGGAAATGTAACTAATGGTATGAAGGCTTTGTTGCAGCCTGTCAGAGCTGAATTCTTATGGCCTGAAGTGTGTTGCATGCCCTGGCATCATGGTACATTCAAGGATTTGTGGATCAAGAGCACATGCAGAAAGCATTGTTTAGAACACATGGCAACAAGCCTATGGTTGTCTTAACCCTTCAGCCTTTTGGAAGCTATCAGTCAAACAAGCTATTCCCAGAACCACTTCCAGGTTTTATTTCAGAAGGAACTATCTTTTTTCCTCTTCAAAAGGAAGTTTAAATAACATCTCTGCAGTAAAATCAAGACACTAGATACGGCTCGTACATAATTCTGACCATTGTCTGATCGCAATCTTTTTATATTAGCAAAACATATTAAAAGTAGACTAATGTCTCATGCAAGATTTATTTAGCATTGAAACATTGATCAGGAGTCTGATTTATCAAAATAAACAGGAGGAAAAGTGGGTCTTATAATCCTGAATGAAAAGGAACTATCCATGTAGCCGTTTGCCCCTTTAATATTGACACTTCTTAAGAAAAAATTAACCTGATTGCTTTAGAGGAACATGTTGTTTTTCTATGAGTCCAAGCAAACTTCATTTACACACATGCTGACTCTTCTTCTGCTCTACATCCCTCTGGCAAACAAAACCATCACTTACGTGGAAAAATATCTTGAAACAGAATACTAGCAAATTTTCAAGTGAGATATATGCACTCTGCAGAAGACAGTTCTTCCGTGACAGAAATACAGATAGTGGATCTCTTATCTTTGTTTTATCTAGAGTTAAATTAAAACTACAGTATTGTCATTTAAATCAGCTCTACATGTTTCCTTTTGTTGCCACAATGAACAACCATATGCACCAAAAAGCAGAGAGTTTTAGCCTCTGGACACAGAGATATGTGAAGAAAATTTGAAAGCATGTAATCTCCCAGAAAATCTGACTTACAGTTTGCATCAAAACCACACTGAGAGCAAAAAATGTAGTTCAGTGGGAAATTTTTATTTGTACCCTGAAATTAAGACAGCTGGACAAAAGAAAACTTTGTTTCTGTATGGCTCTAATGTGATGAAGTTATTGCTCCAGCTGCTTTTACCTGAAATACAGATAAAGGTAGAAAGATTATTCACAAAGCCTTACATCAAATCATATAATTTTAGCTATTTTACAGACATGGAGGTGTGTCACTACAGCAATTCTCTCTTCTTTAACAAGAAAGAATGTTACTAAGAGGTGTGCACTTGCAATTTTTGTAGACAGCAGCAATTGTCTCATACAGATCTCAATGACATCAGGAGCATGGATCTCAGAAAAGCACCAAGGATTTAATTGCAAAGGTCTATAGTCATGTACAAGAGCCCAATACCTTTTATTAATCCAAAGAATAATATGAGATGTGTATCAATGAACAAGCACAGGTAATTAAGGGTAAGAGAAAAAAAAATATTTATAGGACATAATTTTTTAAGTTCCACGGAGACAAGTTGTTTCTTCTTTCTTACGAAAAAAAAAGCTTAAAGAATCTCACAGTCTGAAAAATGTAAAGCCCTGTCACAGTAATCACTTATTAAGTTCAAGATACATTTCAATCTGCAAGAGATAGTGAGTCTTTTTGTTCCACCTTCCCAGTACTACTTTCTTAGAATGGGTATAAAAAGAAAAAAAAAACATATAATCATTTTAATCATTTTAGAAATGAACAAAAAACCTCCAAGATTTTTAAAACTCTGTTCTCCCAGGCAAGCTTGGAGTCTAAACTGTATGTAACAAGACTCTCTTAGACAGAATCTTTCACCTAGGAGAGCAAAGCATCATTTGTGTGGAACTTGGAAAGCACACGATGTACAATTTTCATAGCTCTGTGGCAAAACGCAAGTGATTTTAACTGATATTTCCATTACTTTAAAGACAGGCACGCCCACAAAAGTATATATTTTTTAATTTTATATAAACCCTTTATGAAAAAGCATCTGAGTATCTTGTTGTGACTGCTGGAATTAACACAATTTTAGGTCTGTGATTCATACTTGCACAAAGGGGAAAAATGTTTTAAAATCTATTTCCATGTGTTCTTTCATAACTGATCTTTAATTTTACTTGAAACATAAATCTGGCCCTCTTAATTTGTAGCTCAGATGATTATGAAAACTTTTTTTATATGTGATGAGAAACTCCTTTTCTCTTTCCCAGAGAAGGGAAATCTGGCCACTTTCATTGCAGCTCATCTCACTCATGTTGTATCTTTTTAAATGTGTGTAGAATATTCCACTTTGGTCTTAGAATTCCAGAAACTGGTGTTTTTTCTGTCTTTTAACAGTGACTCAATCAGTGATCTTAATCTAATCCCTTAGAACTCAGAGCAGCAAAAGACAAACCCACATTTTTTATTTGAATAGGACTTAACATTTAGCAACCACTTGAGTATTTTGCATTCTGTTGGTCTGTGCCTCCCATCTGTGTAAGAAAAAGAGAATGTTTATACCTTCTTTTCTTCCCTCACAGATGTTGCAAGATTTAATCAGTTTGAAGAAAGATGGGGTTTTAATTGCATTGCAGGGAATTGAATGCTTATAATATGTGAGAAAAGATACAGTCTGACCAGCAGCAAGATGCACAGAGAAAAGGTTGGATTGAGGAATTTAAAGCACATCTTTCAAAGACTAGTGAGCATAAACGAAAAGGCAGTGCTGCTTCCAGGCTCCCATTTTAACTGTTTTTTATTATTATTATTTGGTGAAAAGTTTCCTTACTTTGTTTGGTATTTGTTTTGAAACTTATTTAAGAAAAAGGAAGTAGTTAAATATCAGTATTCCCTAAAGATATCCCCCCTGCTGGTTTTTTTTTCCTCAATAAGCTCCAAAGTTAAGGAATGCCATTAGTATAGTATTCACAAACAAGAGGGCTGTAAAGATGAGATGCATAAAATAAGAGTTTCTTTCGTCAGAGAAAGTTCCCAGGGCTACTGGCATTCAGAGAAATAATATTTTTCTTCCTGATGAATTATAAAAAGTAAAAATATTAATAATTAAAGGCAACCCCCCCAACTCCAAACCACAAAATCCAACAAGCCAGCCATGAACAAAGGAAAGAAGCTGTAAGAGTCATTTGGGACTGATTTGGAAATGCTTCCTGATATTTTTAAATGCTAAATCTTTTGTGCATATGTATACACAACACTGATGCCTTGGGGAACTCAGCTGTTGGGATAAGTTTTAATAATCTATTTTGGATACTCAGGGAAGCATTTCTCAGTCTTCCTGCTTCCATCTTGCAGAAACTTGTATGCCAAGAGGGGTCATGGGTGTCCTTGCAGATGTGACATTCTAGATATAACCTTTCAGAAGAAGAACAATAGAACTAAATATCTGGAGCAGATGACAGGAAATATTAAGTTTCTTCTCTACAATGTAATTAAAATCCCATATTTTTTCAAAATGAAAAACACCATTGTTTATGACCTATATGTTGATCTCGTTCACCATTCATAAAATAAAAGTGAACTCCTGAGACAGATTATCTGGGAGCTTTTATTGAAAGTATTAATGAAAGACATGTTTTTAAAAACTGAAGATGTGGGAAAATAGGTGACTGTCGGTAAAGACTGTATAATGATGCAGTCCACAGATAAAAACAATACAAAAGGTCAGAAACTGTAACATACACAAACTCACAGTGGTTTTAACAGTTTGTTCTTAAGGGAACTATGAAAGACTTTCGAAGTTATCAGATTTTACATCTGAAAATTACATTGTCTTTCCAGTAGCAACCCTCAGTACTAAGGAGGAGAACTTGTGAAACCTGCGTGTGCTCTCACTGTGTGATCAGAGATCCGTTAAATTCTGTCTTGCTTCTTAAGCTAAATAGAGACTAGAACCAAAATAAAGAATTCTTTATTATTGCATTATGAATGTTTAGCTCAGCGTTCTAGAGGATTTAACAAAGATAAATCTAATTTCATGGTGCTTTGATTATCATGGTACTATGGCTCTGTTTATGTAGTTCATGCAAAATGTTGGTGTCCGTTCCTAAGAGTAAATAAAGAGGTTCATTTTAAACCTTCAGTTTGTTCAAGATACCATTGTCTTTTTCACAGTGAAAATAATTTAATGTAATGGGTACAATACTTTTTTTTCCTCTGAGGTGGCATTCAGAACAGAGAAAGATATGCTATTTCAAATGTGTTTCTTAAATGAAAAATAGTAGTAAAAATAATCCCAAATCACACTCTTAATCTGTTTTCAGGAAGGATTTGACCTTGTCAGCATTTGTTCAAGAAACACAAAGGTGTGGGTTCCTACAACTTTTCCATTACAGTTCAGGAATTAAAGCATGCAGGAGACCTGTATTTAATAGTCTGGTATATCCTCATGGACATTGTCTCACCTGATCCAGCTCAAGTTGTAGATTTGTCACTGTTTTAAGCAAAAAAGGCCAAATGACTGCACAGTGGATAGGCAACAGATGTTGAGCACTGGGTTGCAGGCACCTTTGAGCTTGGAGATCTAGAGTGTGTCACAAGGATCCACACCCTAAAATGTCTCCAGAACTTTTATTTTCTATCTTCCAGGTGCCCTGCTCCAGCAATGCCCCAATAGGGCCGGCCTCCAGCTCCCAACCTCCCTCCCCTGCCTGGCCACGGCTTCCTCCTCCTGGCCCAGTCTCGGCCTGTGCCCACCTCCATGGCAGAGCCTGATATCTGGTGCTTCTCCAGTGCCCCCAGCTGCCCTGCTCATGGCTGGATGGTTGGATCCAGTTTCAATCCACATGGTCACAGGACCCTGGAAGTCACCCTGCTCTGCAGTCTCTCAAAACCTTCCACTGATTTTGCTTTCAAAACCAAGTTTCATTAGTTACCACAGCAACTTTGAGCACTCACAGCATCCTCTAGATGCAAGTTCTGACTCAAATGTCTGTTTTGGATCCAGCTTCAACTAGCTTGGGTTTTTTTACCCATTTGTTCTTATACTGGTGGGGAAATGAGCCCTTAGAACCTTTTTATCTTTTCCATAAGACCCAGGATTATATATATGTTTACTATACCTCTCTTCCCTATATTTTACAAATTAAAGAGGTTCACCCCCCC
>VZRQ01003986.1:343037-383273 GCA_013397975.1 Machaerirhynchus nigripectus | reverse complement strand
CTCAATATATTTGATCATTTTTATTTCTTTCTGAGATTTTCAGAGTCTTTTAAAGTTCTCCTGGGATTGAAACACAAAAACATACAGAGTACTTAAGATGTCAACAGGTTGAAATAGTGACATAATTATGTTGTCATCCTAGTTCCTGATTCCAGTTTCAGCATCTCCTAACAGGTAATTTTTTTGTTTTATTTTTTAACAATATTGAGTCATGACCTCTTGAAATGGGTCATAATCCCAACATTCTGAGGGACTACAGCCAACTTCTGCTCAGTATTTTCCTAAGATATAGAAACTGTGCCACCCAAACTGCTTTGTTTGAGAACAACTCAAATTTGGGAGCATCAAATGCTTTATTAAGTGAGTTGAAATACGAAAATTGGAAGACATTGGATGCCAACAAATATGCAGATGCAAAAAGTCACCCTTTTATAATTTGAACAAAGAAAAAATTTAATCTATTAATAAAATTTTCCAATAAAATTAAGCTTTACCAGAAAACACCTCTTCATTGTACCTAAAATATTTCTCTTTAAAGGTTTTGAAATCAAGGAATTTCAGTGAAATCAAGTACAGTACTCTGATGAAAATCTGACAGAATTCTCATGACAATTCAAGGCTCTAAACAGTATTTTAGATGTGATGTGTTTTCCTCCTCTGTGTGACCTCTCACTATCCATGGTGCCAGGGCAGTTTGCTGTGGGAAGGTTTTCAGACTCTTATCCCAATTGCTGAGCTCCCCCTCTAAAAAGGGGTCATCATTTGGCTCTGTGGTCAGAGCTTAGCAGCCTAAAAAGTTTTTTACTCAAGTCTGGGCTCTTGGTTTTTCCAGGTTTTTTGGCATGGAGATGTTGAAATGGATGGTTCTGACAATTTCACATGGCTAACAGCAGCAGCTGACCTGACAAGAATGTTAATTCCAGTGTAGCAGCTGCTGGAGATCAATGGCATGTGACCATAGGAAGCCCCACTGAGCAGACTGGCTTTGGCCAAAGATTCTAAGATGTTCCGGCTCCTGAGCCAACTCATTCCCCAGCCTTTTGATCCCCCCAAGAATGTGATATTCTCTTAGCAGGTGCAGGTCCAAGCTCATTTATTCCACTCCATGGGAACAGACGGAGGTAAGGGAAAATGCCTTTTGTTCTTCTTCAGGATTTCTGTTCATGCAAAATTTAACAAATTTGGTTTCCAAATGATTTGGTTCAAAACCAAATGTAGAAATACCATTATGTAGGTTTTATTAAACAAAATAGAGTATCTGAATTTTGGCCATTTGCTGTTCCAACCATTCCCATCTTCCCTGAAACAGGCATGTAGCAGAAGCAGGCTCTGAGGACAAAAGTTAGAGAGTGTCTGGTGTCCAGGGTGAATCAACCATTAGGGAATTTTAAAAAGCAAAGCAAACAAACAGCAAAGAAACCTGCCAACCCACTACCCCCCCCCAAAAAAAAAAAAAGCAAAAAACCCCCAAACCAAACCAAACAAAAAAAAAACCACAAAAAAGCTCTAAAAGGCTTTCAAACTAGACTTTGACATGGATTCTTTTCATATTCTTTTTATTAAAAATAAAGATAAAAGATCTTTGATTGAAAAGCTGTATCCAGAACAATAGCAAGAAAGCAATATAGTTGTTTCACACAACCATCTGGTCTTCCCAGGGCTTCAGCAGCTAGACCCTGTTAACCCTGATCTAGGTTTATTTCTTTTTTTATTTAACTTTCTGTTGTTGGTGGAAAGTGCTTACACATGCAGTATCAAGCCATTTTGTACAAATCTGTACTAATACTCTTAAAACCACACAGCACTCAGAATCCAGGATTAAGGCTTTAAACCAGATGAAATATATATTGGAATTCCAAACAAGTTTTGTTTCTTTTTATAATGCAAATGTGTTAATGCTCTGACCTCAAATCTGAGAGACCAAAGCCTAGATAACCATCAAGAATCTGGCAAAGCACTGTTCATCCTGCACAGGCACTCCAAAAAACAGGACTCCCCCCTCCTAAATAACAACAAAGTGAGATATCAAGGACTTATATCTAAAAACATTATTTTGCTTCCATTCTATTAATAATTTGAGATAAGAGTATTGCAATATGTTCAGCTTACTGTCTGTTAAAACAATTTTTAGTTTCATAAAGTACAGTATTTTTTAAATCTGTAGGTTTGTGAATGAAAATATTTTAATAATTGAATACAAAATACTGAAGAATGCTAAGACGTTTTTCTGGACTGTAAGAAGTTAATAATAAATAAATAATAAATAGTAGCAACAACAGTTAAAAAACAGCTTCTATTTTTGTGACTTTTTAAGCATATATCTTATGTCTCATGAATGTACAACTTTTAGTATTTATTTCATTAATGTAAGAATCCAGATTTTAAAAAATCATATTATATACTTAAAACCAGCACCACAATGCTACATACAGTTCTATGCTTAAATAAAATCCAGCTTCTTGCATATCAGACATTCCAGATGCTTAGAAAGTGCTCTTCAAATAAAGAACAATTTTGATTTTTTTAATCTTTTTTCCTGTTTTCTGTTGTTTTCAAAAGCCCCCCAAAAAGGAGAAAAACAGATGCCATATATACCTCTAAGAGAAATAAATATTCCACATTTGTTTATGGACAGGAAAGAGAAAAGGCAATACAGAAGTTGTGAAAGGTGCCCTAATTTGGGGACTCTTTGTTTCTTACTTGCAGCATAAGCAGCTGCAAGTGTTTTATATGCATTACAGTATGATGCCATAGAGCAAACATACAGTCTCACCCTAATTTCCCTTTGGAAGATTTCTCAAATGTTTGATCATCAAGTCATGTCAAACCTTTAGAACTGGCATCTTTGGTCTGTGGTGCAGTCTCTTCTCTTTGGGGTTGTTATATTCTACCAGAAGGCTGGTAACAAGAAGAGTTCTGCGCGAGTCTGTGCTCCAATCTGTCAACATCTTTATCTGTGGCCTGCAGGAGATGAAAGAGGGAGTTCTCGCAGAGTTTGCAGATATCACCAAATCGTGACATGCTGAGGGGTAGTGCTGCTGTAGAGGGGCACTAGGCACAGGCTGCAGGAATGGACCAACCTTCTGAAAGTCAGCAAGGACAATTGCAAACTCCTGCCCCTAGGAGGAAAAATTGATTGCAAGTCAGGGACTGACCAGCTGGGGTGTAGTTCTTGGGAAAAGGACACAGAGACCTCAGTGGACCATGTGCTCAGTGTGGATCAACAGTTTTCTTGGAAAATGGCCAGTAGTTCAGGAGAAGTGATTGTTCCCCTCTACGTATTACCTGTTAGACCACATGTAGAATACTGAGGCCAGCTTGTCACTGCAATCTCCCCTTATGCCTGTCAAGGACAAGGACAACCTCAATGGAGAGAGTTCAACTTCTTCAGAAAGAAGGTAGAGCCAGATTCTTCATGGTGATGCAGTGTGGGAGGACAAAAACCAATGGATATAAATAAAGTAGAAGACATAATTTGAATATGACATGCTGTTTCGATGGAGAAAGTTTTTACAATGAAGACAATTAAGGGCTAGGACAGTTTCCCAGAGAGACTGCAGTTTTTATCCTTGGAGTTTTTCAAGACCCAACTGGATAAAGACTCGAGCAACCTGATCTGGCCTCATACCTAAAACAGGTTTGATGTTGAACTGGAGACTGCCTGAAGTACCACCAAGCCCACAGTGTTCTGTGATTCTGTGATGCTACTATTTTCTATATATTTTAAATGCGCTTTACCACTTAGACTAACTGTCCACTTTTTCCAGTATCCCCTGTTTCTGACAGGGATCAATGGTGGCTACCTACACAGAAGTGGAAGAACATGGCAATTGTAGTAGTGGGGCAGTTCAAAGCAAGAGTTCATGATCAGACTGTGTGCCAGAACTCTCTTTTGCTTAACACTGCACCCATCTGATTCACTCTACCACCCTAAAACTTCCCTGTTCCTTTGCAAATGGTCAAGGAAGGCCTGAAGTTAAAGGCAGGACAGTATACGAGGGCCTGGTTAATTATACTTTCCCGATGTATCCACCACAAATCATTTACAGCAAAGAGGTACTTGTCTAAACAGGCACTCAGCCTTATGCATTTCTATGTGCATAAGGGAGTATCTGTATTTGCAGACAGCTATCAGCTTTCATATTTGTAGAAATTTTAGATTCTCAGTACCACCAAAGCAGTCAAAACTTAATCAAGGCAATGTCTGAAAATCATGTGCACATGCATTCATCCCTTAGGTGGGAAAGAAATGATTTTCTAAAGGCAAAAATGAGATTCAAAGTTTAATGTTGACTAAGTAAAATGGAAATCCCAAAACTATAGATTAATAGTGATAAAACAGATAGCCAGGCTTTGCCCTTTATCCAGATGCACATCTACAACGATCCAGCCAATTTTTTCCTCACAATCTTGCCAGGGAAGGGAAAAAAATACGTTACCAGAATTTAACATGCTATATGATTTTGTGAATAACCCTTCAAGCTGTCAGTCTTGGTGCCAAGACTACTGTGCGACAACATTAAGCAACAGGAGCATGGACTCATTTCAAGCCCAGGTGCTGAGCAATTTTAAATGCATGAGCTCCTTGTTGTGAAACAATCATTCCCTCTGAGGCTGTGTCCTCATCACTCCATGAACTGTGCTTGTGGTGAATGTGCATTTACTTCTCTTGTAGCTAGTGTTCACATGCAAATTTCCAAGAAAACAGAACCATCTCCTCCTTTCTTTACAGGATGCTGGCCTTGTGAAAAATAAAGCACGGTAAAATCAGCTGAAATGGAGGATTCAGCACTTAGGGCAAGACAAATAGAAGAAAGTTAGAGAGGAGATATCCTCTGATCACAGTCCTCGTACTTGTATCAGATAATGGAAGAAAAAAACATCCACATTCAAAAAGAAACTAAAACATTGACAGCCATATAAGGCTTAGGAACTTACAGGAATTTATGACCCATGCAAATATGGTTTTCCAACACCCAAATGTTTTAACTATTGTGGGATTTTTAATAGATCTTAGAGGTCAATTTCAGAATGAATTAAGGACAAGTAAGCAGCTGTATATCAGCTGTTTCTATAGCAAAGCTCAGATTAATTTTCAGATCTTAAAGCTACATTCATTCATCATGTAGTTCATCTTGTCATGCTTCAGTTGTCTAAAAGTTACTTGCCTAAGTTAAAGCTGGATCCCTTTATACCACTGAGACAAAAGAGACACCTCAAGATGGATAAATCACCTTACAGGGATGTCTATTTCTTTCTTTTGACTATAAAGTGGGAACTAAAACAATGAGCTGAAATTTAGACACTTAATCTGTGAAATTTGAAGTATGTAGTTGGCAATTTGTTGACTTAGACAGTTTTTTCACACATTTGCTTTTATGTTTCTGTAAACCATAGGGTTAAAGAGTGCAGTACAGATTGGGGCAGAAAAAAACAAATGGGTCTGCAGGGACAAGGAATAGTTTCAGGTAATATTGCCAGCAAATAAGGGTTTTTTTCTAACTTTTAGCTATACACATTAGATGAGAGAAAAGCATTCACAGCACCTCACTTAAATGAAGTTGAAAATGTTGCACGTATTTACTTCAGAATTGAAATTTCCTTATCTATTCAAAACATCTGTTTTCTATTGTTATGTGGAAATTACCATATAGTGGATTGCGAGAAAGCTTTAACAAGATGTGACAGCAGATCTGTGCCAGAGTTGGATGCTCATCAGTGAGCTGTGCTTGCACTGGGCAGCACAGGGTAGCTACAGCTAGTCCATCCTCAAGGCACAGTTCAGTGTCATGTTGAGAGAGGAGTCCAGCAAGGGGTTTTTTGCAACGCTGGTCTGGCTGAGACGAGTTCATTTTCCCACAGCAGCCCTTGCAGTGCTGTGCTCTGCGCTGGCAGACAGAAGGATGTTGATAACACCACAGTGTTTTGGCTGCTGCTGAGCAGAGCTGGCACAGCCTCAGCACTGTCTCCCCAACATTCCCCCAGCATTAGGCTGTGGGTGGGCAAGATCCTGGGATGGGACACATCTAGGACACCTGACCCGTATTAACCAATGGGATATCCCATACCATAAGATGTCTGCTCAGATATAAATGCTAAGAGGAAGGGGTGGAATTCATTATTTAAAATGTTTGCCTTCTGGAGCGACCACTACATGTGCTGCAGCCCTGCTTCCCTGGAAGTGGCCAGACATTGCTTGCTGATGGGATATGGACTAAAAATCTGATTTTTTTCTCTTTGCTTGTGTGAGCACAAACATTCACTTTTGCTTTAGTGAACCACCTTATCTCAACCTAGGAGTTGTTTTCCATCTTATTTTCCCTCCCCTGTCCAGCTGAGGAGGCAAGTGTTAGAGCAGCATGGTGGGCACCTACTGTCCAGCCAAGGTCATCCGAACACATCTACACAGAAATAGGGCAGATATAAATATATAAATAAATAAATANATAATATATAATCATATCTATAATAATAATAATAAATAAATATAGATATAAATAAAGCAGAATGAAGTATGTACACCATCACAGGGTTCTAAAAATAGAAGCCAGATGTATTTATAAGACAGAGGTAATATTTTTGTTAGACCAACTAGTAGAAAAATGGCAACCTTTTGGACATGTTGGTACTCTGCACGAGTCCTGTATTTTTCCAAATATATAAATTTTTATATATATATGCAATATGTATCCATTATTCTTAGTTTTACTAATATACCTTCTGAGGAAGAAAAGAATAATAGTGTTGTAAAAACTCAAGTCTTCCCATCACTCACAACAAATACTATCTTATTACTTAAAAGCATATAACTTTAATAAATAACAACACAGCCCTAGCTCAAGGAAAGAAAGTTGTGACATTAATGTCCTACAAACTATACATCAGGCATTGGTAAAACGCAGATGACTGAAAACCTCATCTTATTATTTGCTGCTAATTCATGAGAGGAGTAACTTCCCCCCCCAAAAACCCAACAAACAAACAAAGAAACAAACAACAAACAACAAAATCCCAAAACCAAAACCCAAAACAAAACCAAAACAACAAATAACCCCCCAAAAACCTTTAGTGTCTATTCTATTACTGTTAGCTAATGATCTGAGTATTTTCTCTGGATAACTATGTTGGGAGTAAATGACAACACTTTGGCAGGAGGAGGGTGCAGAGGTGGCCTTTGTGAGGAGGGACTGTTTCCAGCCAACTCCAGGAGACCCACTGCAGGATGCCACTGAGACCCACTGTCAAGATTGTGGCACCACTAGAAAAATACAAGGAGGAAGGAAGAAAGTGTGAGAAAATAGCCCTGTAAACAGCAAGGTGAGAGAAGGAAGAGGGGGAGGAGGTGCTCCAGGCACAGGAGCAGAGCTTTTCCTGCATGGGGGATCATGGAGGACCATGGTGGAGCAGATACTGAGCTGCAGCCCATGATGGACCCCACACCAGAGCAGCTAGATACTACCTAAATGGAGAGCCCAGTCTGGAGAATAGGAAAGGCGTGAGGGGGGAGGAGCAGCAGCATAGAGGAACTCTTACAGACTTACCCCAACAACCATTCCCCTTTCCACTGTGCAGTTCATGGAGCTTCAGGTGGGGGAGGCTTAGGGGAGAGAGAACTTGGGAGCGAAGGACTGAAGTTCAGCTTTGAAACAGGAGAGGAGGAAGCATTGTTTAAATGTTTGCATTTGTTTTCTTATCACACAACTCTACTTTTAATTGGAAATTAATTAAATCAGTTTTCCCCAAGCAGAGTCTGTTCTGTCCATGACAGTAACTGGTGAATGATTTCCCTTTTCTGTCCTGACCCATAAGCTCTGTCATTCCTACTATCTCCCCCTGTCCTGTGAGGAAGGGGAGCAGTGAGCAGACGGGGTAGTGTTTCTGGCCGAGGCTAACCCACCACAATAACTTATAGCAGATGAAGGTAACATTTAAAAAGCTTCACCCAAATTTCTAGATACTGACGTATATTACTAATCTTACTGCAGAGAACAGACAAGACTCACTAAGACATTTTAGAACACAGCTGTCGTGGCGGGTGTTCTGGTGGTGGCGTGCCACGACCTTCTGAAAGCATCTCCAGTAGGAAGCCGCTCAGCAGGGCCACTACACTCACACACACACACACACCCACCCCGGATCGCTTCTTCGACAAGTCAACGGTAGAGACGGGAAGGGGCTTCATAGAGTTCCACGGGAGAGGTTTATTCCAGCCACGCACGTGAAGGATTCCAGTGATGAAGACACAGAACAAGGGGAAGGGAGAATTTTCTAGGCCAGGGGCATACAGGGTGCAAGGGGCAGGGAGGCCAACTGGCCAACCGGGGAAGCAGAACTGGAGTACATTAACATAATTAAACAAAGGATCCTGGGAGAGGCCTTCTCTGTCTCCCTCACCTGAGTAGGATTTCTATCCCTAGGGACAGTCCCACCAATGAACCCTCCTACTCTCTTGTACGATGGGCCTACTGGCCTCCACACACAGCTTGTCCTGAAATTAACAATACAGGAAATTTATAAACTGCCATTATAACAGAATGAATTATTCATCTGTCTGTAACTAGACAAACAGAGCTGGTGCAAGTAGGTTAGGTTAGATACATTAGAACTCTCAGAGGATATTTTGCATAGAATTCACTTGTGCTCCACTTTCTTTATCCAAATACTTTTTCCATTTGTTATGATAAACATCCATAGTTCCAGTTCCTCAGAGAAGCAAGATTTGTTTTTTCACATTATCTATTAGAAATTCTGAAATCTCATACACAAAAAACATCTATGTGTTTCTCAGTCATTTTAGGAAAGGACCACATTAGACAGTTAAACTAACACTTAGCATTGTGCTAACTCAAATCCATTTTCTGGTTCTCAGTAAATCCTCTGTGAGCCTCTTTCTAAGGCCATCTCTATTGCTCTTCAGAAATCTCATCAAAGGACTTTTCTCTCTCTTTTGACTAGGCAAAGGTAATTAAGGTGTTTAAATCTCTAAATGCTTTAAAAAAACACTTGGTCACAGGTGTATTCTTAGAAATAGAGATATTAGCAAGCAGGGTAAAAGGAAAACTGTACTATACTGAGACTTCTATATAAAAGTCTAGAGGGGAATCACAAGTTCCATTAAGGATGTTCTCAAAGTGCATTATTTTTAAGAGGCACTGTAAAGCTACAGCCACTGATACTGTTCTGTTTGGTATTTGGTACACTACAGACTTCTCTAAGCTACTGTTTATATTTTTAACAGTGTATGTAAATCCTTTTCTAAAGTTGTTGGTGCTCTGTAAACGTATTTTTTCAAGTTTTGTTCATATTTTAAAATTTCTTCATTAAGAAAAATTTTATATGTATTAACTATTAACATTTCAGTATCAGCAAGCTACAGCAGAAAATTGTGAAAGAGGAGCCATGTGTGAGTTGTACTGATGTATTGTTACAGACAATAATTGTATCTTCAGTCCACTACCTCAGTTCCTCAGAACACTTATTTTACAGTAAGAAGTCTTAGCTGTGAAAAAACAAGTATTGTTAAAAAGATTATTTGGTTTTGGTGTCAAAGGGTAGACTGGTCTAACTGGTGGGCCAATTAGATTAGATCAGTCATAACACCCATGTGATAGATCTATTACTAAGTGACACCTGTGGAGAGTTCTTTTTTTTTGCTTTTTTGAGTGATTTCTAGTCATTGTGTCCAGCACACTATACCATGCTTCCATGGCACTGAAAGAAGCAAAAAATTTACTGTAAAATATACTGAGAAACTGCACCTGCCTATCTTCACTGCCTACCCATAAGAAATAATGATCAAACACAAATATTCATGTAGTGTCAGGAGACATAGAAGGAAATTCTGAAAGGGATTGTGATAACAATGACTGTAGCTTGAAGCATTCAAAATACAAATGTAAACTATTAATCACAATAGAAAGGAAAACATAAAAAGCAGGTTGTTAGTGAGACTCTGCCAAAAGACTAAACAAAGAATTTCAGGCTGAATGTTCCTTCCGCACAGTATACTGGAAACTATAAAATATCAAATATAATATGACAAAAAGCCTCTTTCACTACAAAAGCCAAGATCTAATCTTCAAAATGGCAAAGTGGATGAATAATCACCCTTTCAATCTGGATTGAAAAAAAAGTGTGTTCTTAGTGGTTACATATACTGCTCCGTGTTTTGTGATTAACTTCACTTAGAGCCGTAAGAGCTCATCAACTCTAAGGTCAAAGCACAAGTGTTTCAGCTTTGGCACATCAAGATGGAGACATGTAAAATTATGGTGCAGCATCTTCCTCATCTCTAAATATGGCCTACAACCCCTTTTCTCCTCACAAGAGGTTTTGCAGCAGTTGAATCATTATTGGCTTTAATAATATCTATCATATACAGATGTTTCTGTTCTCAAGTTACTGAGTAAGCATTGGTTTATACTTGAGTCATCCTTTCATTGAAAATGCCATTGTACCATTTCCATTATCTGTGGGTTTACTACTAATGTTTTCTTTGTCATGAAGACGTTCTTTGTTAATAGGTACAGTTTGCTGTGTTACTTATTTGACTGACTAAATATTTACAGAAGCAATGAAAATTAATAAAAAATTAAGAATTAATAACTATAAAAATGCATTAAAATTAGTGGAAATGGGAGCTATATGCAGATGCGGAATGAAGCATTTGGGCTAGAAATGGATCCAGCATTATGTGTATTGTTTTTAGAAAAGATCAATGGCTATGTAATATGCCTTTAGTACAAATAAATATGATTCCTGTGGTTTTGACCCTCTTACTGGATAAAAATTTCTATAAAAACCTTTGTGTCATAATTTTTTAAACTCGTTACCTTGATAGACCCAAAAAGCCGCAATCAATACTGTTATCAATCAATACTTCTAGCACAGCTGAGAATCCTACGTCTTATAAATTTAGTCAGACTTAGTTACGTGTAGATGCCATAAATTTCATTTATATCTATTTATTTGTACACTGCAAATGGATAATATATTATCTTTACTGTGTCTGTTGATGATTCCCTAGAAATAAAGTTGCATGGGTTTGGTTTTACCACACCTAATAGTATTAACTATTAGTGGCCTCTTTGTCAGAACTTGGATTTCAAAGATTTACACTTTGATTAATCCCATCTTTGTTTTTAGAGATAGCCATTAAAAGTACCAACACCAATGAGTTCAGTTGTGTTGTCACGTAAAATTAGGTGCGAGTAAGAGGAAAGAAGGAGGGGGCAGCTGCATTTCTCTATAACTATAATGTGCCTATCACTGCATAATTTATTTTTAGGCATGTAAAAAAAATCTTATCACTATGGAAGCAGTAGAAAATGTGTGTTTCTGCATGAGGGTATTTATGTATGTTCAAGCACGCAAGTAACTGAATGGGACATGTTCTTAGTGCTTTAGAACCTATTGCTCTAAAATGATATTTAGATTTTTGTAAGAGAGTAATTTCATGTAAATACAAATAAACAGGACCATCAGGCATTTCTTCCTCAGAAGCTAAGATTCCCGGATAATTTTTTCAGAGATTTTTAGACAATAAAAGACACTGATGTGATGTGAACTTCCTCTGAGTATTGGTCATCCATCTTCCTCTGGAAGCAGGAAAAGAAATGAAAATTAGGGTCCTAAGTTAATAATAGGAGCACATATTGTGGCCCATTGAGACATTTCTCCCTTAGAGGCTGGTGAGATGATCAAACTGGTTCATCTCTCTCTTTGTCAGTTATTGTTTCAGAGTCCACTTTGAGCATAAAGAAATACCGAACTTGACACCAGATGAGATTCTGTTCCTTCATATCGTATTTCCCTGTGTGATAAGTCCTGACAAAGAAATGGGAACTAGTATCAGAGGTGGCTGTTTCCCAGATATCTATTACTTACCTCCAGAAGGATCTCAGAGAACTGTGTTCCATAACCAATGATTCTGCTAATAACAACTTACACATATGGTGCAGGATATTTCAATCTCATCTCTCATGTTTAGAGACATGAACAGAAATCTTAAAAAAAAAAAATCCTTTTTTTAAAAAAAAAAAGTTTAAGGTCTTCAAGTATAATTTTAATTCCATGCTGAAAAAAACTTAAGACTTTTAACCAGTGTACCAAAGGGACCTATCTTCTGAGGTAGAGAGAAATATATCCAAGACAGACTTGCCACCAGTTCTGTGTTTAGATGCTGGAGAGAGAAACAGAGGGGAGAAGTTAAACCACATAAGGATATGTATCTGCTGTGTGTCTTTCACAGCCCATTCAAACAGTCAAAGCTCAGAGTTCTAAAATTCATCTTTTCCAGATTCTTTCCGGCATGCTGCCCCAGTTCAGAACCTAAAATATAGGTTCATAAAAATTGTTTTACTTGATTTTGAAAGAAAGACCAGAAAGTACCCTTTCAAATAATTTTCAACTCTAAATAATGATTGCTCACAGCTCAACTTCTCCGAAATTTCACCTTTTTTTTCACATGAAAAACTGTCTTAATGAAATTTTATTTAGACTAATGAATATTGCTGGGCAAAAGAACCAAAAATGCTGTCAAGTAAATAACAACTGTCTCTCCCAGTAAGCATCTGTGTGCAACTTTGAGGCAAATCGTAGAAGATTGGGCATTACATATGTTATCAGCCATCTTGAGCTTATTCAGGTCCAAGTTTAGGTTTTAATTCAAGGAAAATTCCAGAGCTTCAATGCATTCATGATATAGGAACCTGAGCATGATCTGAGTGAACGCAAACTAAATGTGATTTACTGACCAAACACTTGCTGAGGTAAGAAACCTCTTGTTTGAAGGTGTGTTGGCATACATGTATCATTGAGTGGCGTGCGCTCAGCTCTAGATCATTTGCTACAGAGGTCTTACTGCTACTCCTGACAGCCTTGAATTTTCAGATAGGAGATAAGGTTCATAATGGTTCTTATTTTAAAAGACATAAATGTAGCAGCTGCTCCTCCTCAGCCTACATGTGAAGGCTGAAAAATTTAATATGAAGTTACGTGTTTCCTCAGCACAAAGAATAAAGACATGCAAACAGTAGTGATGTGTAAACCTCTGTATTGTCTCCATGTCACCTACTATGTGCAGATCAGTGTACTTCTGACTCAAGCAAGTTAGAAGCATAACAGGCCTATGCAAAAGGATTAAAAAGAGACTGAAATAATTTTCAGGAAGAACAAGAAAAGAAGTAGGAAGTTCCCTGGATCATTTATGCTACTGTTAGTACTCTAATCTGTCAACATATCCAAAAAAGCTTTTAACTAATTTGGAAGCTGTAACAGGTAAACATACCAGCATAGAACTCAGCCTCAGCAAAAGAATCCTGCTTCTCAGTTATAGGAGTTTCCTGATGATGCCTTTGCATTTCACTTTCCAGAGCTTGGCCAATAAACTCTGAACAACCCCTGTTTCACCTCAGTGTGCTGTATACAGGATTTATGTGGTTAGTCTTCTGGTCAGTCTTTTTGTTTGATGCTTTGGTTGAATTTACTGAAGAGTTCTTTGTTTCTGGGGGAAGATTACTATGGGTAAGTAAAGGGAATTTTTCACTGAGTAGTTATTATTAATATTCATAATGTTAATTTCATCAGTGACTAGTGTTTTATACACCTCTTTAACAAAAGCACTTCTTATGTTATCAGCTGAGATTCCCAAAGAAAATTTATCTCATATATGCAGAGTTTTATATATAAATTATAGTAAAATATATTATTAAAATATAATCATATTATTGCAAGAAATAAACTATTTATAAGCTGTAATTATAAGTCATGATTTATTGCATATAACAATCTTATTTATTTCATATTGCATATTTATATTGTGTATTTAAAAACTATTGTTACTCTCCTTTATATTCATTTGACAGAAAAAGGTGTTCCCTAAACTGTATTTCTACTAGAAATTTTAGTTTGACTTGCTAAAACTTTTTTCTAGACTCTGAATTAGTCTGGGTCTGCTGTGCATTTATATGCTGATTGCTGGATCTAAGATAATAACAATAATTCTCATTTTGTGTGAAGATAACCTTGCACAGAAGCTGGAATATTGACTTAAGTACACAACTATCACTACTCCCTGCTGGTCTGGTTATTGAGCCGCAGGTCTTATTTAGAATGCTGTCATCATGGGGCAAACATTTAAGAAAAGAATATAGTCAAGAGGCTAGTCTACATTATGGATTTTTCTACAAGTATTTTTTCACCAGTATATGGTATATTTACTTGCTTTAAAACATGATCTTCACCCATAAGGCTTTGTCTTGGTTTTTAATTGTACTGAACACTAAAACAGTGGAAATTCATGTTTCACTAAAGAAGACTTCACTAAGAGACTGAAGTTTTATTCAGGGACTTTCACATCCTTTTTTAATTGTGGGTCCTAGAACTGCACACAGAATTTGTGCTGAGGTTGCACCAGTGCTGAGCACAGTGAGATAATCAACTCTTTTGACAGTCTGGTGATGCTGTATCTGGTTTTCCCTCTTGACAGAGAGGGCTGACTCATATTGAGTGTACTGTTGACCAGCACCTCCAGACCCTTTTCTGCAGGGCTGCTTTCAAGCAAATCCTTTCCCTTGCACTTGTGCCCAGCATTACTCCATTTTAGGTGCAGAATCTGGCACTTCATCTTGTTAAATTTCATCCCATTATTTATAGGCCAATGTTCCAGTCTGCAACCCTCTGCAAGATCTGTTGCTGACCATGAGAACCAAGAGCAGTCCCAGTTTGGTATCATCAGCAAACCTGCCAGTAGTGCACTCAACTTTGCATCCAGACTGTTGGTAAATATATTGACCAGGACAGGCCCTAGAATTGAGCCCTGAGGAACACCACTGATGTTCAGTCTCCAGACAGATGTAGCCCCAGTCTCTACAACCCTTTGAGCTCTGCCCTTCAGCCAGTTCTTCACCCAGCGCATCATGAACCTGCCCATCCCACAGCTGGACAAGTTGTGTGGAAGAATGCTGTGAGGGACAGTTTTAAAAGCTTTACTAAAATCCAGTAAAACTGCATACACTGCCTTCCCTTCATCCACTTGATTGGGGACCTTATCACAGAAGGAAAAGAAGTCCATGACGACTGCATCCTGTGAGAGGGACCCTAAGGTGAAGCAGGGAAGGAGCATGAGGAGGAAGGAGCAGCAGAAACAAAGACTTACGGACTGACCACAAACCGCCTTCCCCATTCCGCATTGTCCAGAGGGAGAAGATAGAAGAGTCATGAGTGAAGGTGAGCCTGGGATAGAAGGGAGATGGGGGGGAAATGTTTTTAGACTCATTTTTGTTTCTTATTATCCTCCTTTGTTTAATTGGAAGCAAATTCAATTCATTTCCCCGAGTTGTTCCTGGTTTTGATCTGACAGTAAATGCTGAGTTGTCTTCCTGTTCTTATCTCAACCCATGAGCTCTTCATCATATTTTCTTCCTCTGTCATGTTGATGGAGGGGAAGTGATAGATTGGTTTGATAGCATCTGGAGACCAGCCAAGGTCAGACCACCACAACATTTGAAAAGGGAGAGGAAATAAAAAGAGATTTTGATTATCTAGAATATACTATAGTACATCTCTTGACTGTAGTTAAACTTTCCTCACAGACCTCAAGCAAAGTTAATGTATTAATCATACCTGCATGGTTTCTTGAACTTTCTGTTCAGTATCTTGGTACTCATGTAAAAAAGTGGTAGTTTTTTAGCACTGCAAAAAAGTGGTAGTTTTTCAGCACTACACCCTATTTAATATGTAAGGCCCTCTCTGTTTTTCTAAACTAATCCGTTTTCATCTACATAGCTGAAATTCTGAAAACAGTGTGTCTCCATTTTCCACACAAGGACTGAGATATATTTCCTGTGGCAGGTATTTGCTAGGAATCTAGGCTAAATTCTTCAGTGAGTCATTCTTCACACTCATTTTAGGTCCCTAATTTAGAGATGTTCCTCCAAATTGTTTTTTTGAGGTACTACTCTCTGTTCATGTCTTAGAAAAAATATTTAGACAAGAGTTTCAAATTACAGGCATAGTTTTCAGACAGGAAGATAAAGCAATGGTAACTTTTTTTACAAAATATAGGGAAGATATTGAGATCAAGATAAAGAAGCATGAGAACACTGACTGAGAGTAAAGTTCTTCCTTTGTGTTTATGCACTTTGACATTAGGAAAAATGAAAGAAAACATAAAAACCCCTCAACTTTCTTGAAGGTTCTTGAAGCCTGTGAAAGTGAAGTTAATTCAATCTTTGAGGGAAAATTTGAATACCACATCTGTCCTTTGTGTATGCTAATGATTTTGACACTTATAAATAAAATGAACAGTGCAGTGCAGAATAATTGCTTATTTCCAAAAACTTCATAAAGATTTTATTATGTATAGTTACCCTATGTGCTTGGATGAGTGCTTTAAAGGCTCCCTCAGCAGGCATTGATACAGTAGACCATAGCAGCACTAAAAAAAAACCATTATAGCCTATTATGTCAATGAACTGTGCATGAAGAATTTCCTTGGTAGTATTTATTGGTGCAATACACCATGACAACTGTAGAATGTACGATTATGCATTTGATGGAGGAATCATAACAGTTATATTAAGATCTCATGGAAATTAAGTAGCACTGTCCCATGCACTTCAACCAAAATCGTAATAGCGCTAAAGTGTCTCCTGTGATCACCATGGAGGAAATTGAGAATAATTGTTACTGTGGCAGACCTGATCTTTGAGTATGAGGTTTTCCATTATACTTTTTTTTCAGTAAATGCTAAAAAAACCTGTTAAAATGTGCAACAAGTTTTTATTTAAAACTCCAAAAGCCATGAGACTCAGACTGGTTTTTCTCTCCATATTTAATTAATTACATTGCACCTTGAAGTATTTTAGGGGTCTAAAAAAACTTTGTGATCTTATTGACTATGTGTGCCATAATCCTCCCTACATACAAAAGCTGTGTAAAAATAATCCAACAAAAGCCAGGAACTACAGAGCTAAGGTTTCTCATTCCATCCCTAATACATTCTACATGTCTGGGGGTTGCATTTGATTTTTTTCGGGACTGGGCACACTGGCTAGTAAAATACTGAGCTGATTCTGGACGAGACATTGCTATGACTCTCCCTTTTACCCTCTTCATGAGAAGGTGGAGGATTGTGCAGTTTTCATGAAGGTATTGCTAATTAGTGCAAAGTGTAAACTTAGCATAGGTTTTCAACAAAAACTCCTTCAATATAATCTATTTTTACAAGAAGTAAGACTCAGTGTTCTGTGTCTCCACAAATGCCTCATATGGAGTTCCTAAAAAGAAACTAGGTTTCCCAAATCTCTAGCCACTTCTGAATGTTTCTGGAATCTGTACTGCTGTAGGAAAACGTGAACAAATATAAAAAGGTTATATGGTTCTTCCTCACAGCCAGAGCAAGAGCCATTAGAGATGTTATTCTTTACAACAACTCTTAGAGAAGACTGCTGTAAAGGACAAACTGTGCAGTGAGATTGAAATCTCAGCCTGTTACGTGAAGTTCTTCAAGTATACAGAAACAGCACGTGAAAAAAATCTTGCCATATGGGAGGAAACACCAGTGATTTTGTCGAAGTGAACATTTCCTTTCAGACAACGGAAAAAAAATCCATAAACACTAATTGACATTTTTATTCTACTCATATAATCCTTTATGTGAAACAGGTAAAATCGTTCTTCACCCTTTCTTTGCTTTTGTTTTTTTTTTTAGTTTTTTTATTTTGCTCAGGTTGGTACTTTTTGCATAGACAGCTTAGGGTTTTTTGCTTGTTGTTTTTGTTGGTTTTTTTTTCCTTCTCAATGGAAAGGATATTTCACAGTGAGATCTAGCTTTTCTTCTGCTCTAAACTCATTTACATATGTGCAAAGTGGGTGAAAAATAATTTCATCGCTTGGTTGGTTAAAATTTGTGAGCAGTCTGTGCATGAGTAACCAAAGTCTGAGACAGTGGATAATCAGGGTGAAAATACATTTTAAAAAAACCCAATTCACTAACTTCTTAAAATTATTAATTATACATTAGATAATGGGGAAAAGCTATGAAGCAGCTAAGTATGTACAACACATTCTGCAAAATTCACTTCTGCATTCATGTTACTAAAGTTAATCTGGGAATAAATTTATTCCCCAAATTGATACAACAGCTTCCTTTGATACAGCAAAAGGTTTCTGTATGGAAACCACTGCTGAAAGCCTCTGTTTGTTAACTACAAGACAGTGCCTTGGGAATACAGTGATATGTTTTTTCAATCGGAAGTTGAGAGCTCCCTATAGCCAGGCTTGTAGAAGAAGTTCAGCCTCTTTTTAACAGTGGAGTGTAGAAAGGAAGCAGTGAAGGAACAGAAGCGTTTTTGTAATATGGTCCTTTTAAAAAACATGCTCTTTCAGAAGCTGTCAAAAACTAATTGAAGCTACCTCTGTAAATTGATAAAAGAAATAATTTGTTTTGCTATTAACATATGTTTTGATAACAAAAATTCTGAACCAAAATTAATCCAGTCTTTTAAATTGGTTCCTTCAGAGAAAAATCAAGCTATATATAATTTATGGTTTTATTCAAAATAGCATCCAGCATTTGAAGGGGATAAATACAATCCAAAAACTAAAATAAAAAGGAAGTTGTTCTTTCAAGGATGGCCTCTCCTCTATAGTCTTAAATAAAGGCCCTAAATGGACTTTTTAAAGAATGACAATAATCCTATGTAGCCCCTTTTATAGAACATTAAACAGGATCAAAAAATATCCTAAAGATTGAAAAAGTAAGTAGCAATTACAGTTTAATCATCCCAGTTGCAGACCTTCTACTTGCTTGTTTCCAAATCCTGCACTTATTGCCTAGCACACCACTGTTTCCTACACCGTGATAATAAAAATAATATAAAACATATGCAACTGGCGCTTGGACTTGGTTTTGAAATACTTACAGCTTTCATGTTGTTCACCAAAGATGTAGGGGAGAAAACAGTTCTGTGCTGTTTGTGACTCCCTAAAGGGTCCTTGTAGAAAATTTAATGCAAATGTTATTCTATTTTTATGTCACATACTGTGCTTATAATAACTGAACAAATTATTGATTTTCAGTAGGGAGATTATTTAAAACACTTATTCTATGCTTTCTGGATCAGTACTAACCATAAGCATGAAGAGCACTCTTATTTAAAATGTGTAACTTATTATGTCACTGCAGAAACTGCAGAGTTTACAGTAACATGCTACTGAGTTTTGGTATCACTGCCCTGGTCCCTGTATTTAAAAAAATTGAAATATTTACAAGATTTATACATACAATTTTACAATAGTTTAGTTTAAAATTACTACATATTTCAGGTCATTAAGTGCTTCACCTGTGGGACTCATGGCTGCAAAACTAAAATCATATTACTGTCAGAAATGCCAATAACTCATTGTTGGGGAAAGGAAGGAAGGAAGGAAGGAAGGAAGGAAGGAAGGAAGGAAGGAAGGAAGGAAAGAAAAAAAAGGAAAAAAAAGAAAAAAAAAGAGAAAAAGTCTAGATTGAAAACAAATCTGTACTTTCAAGATTGGGTAAGGTATTTACAATATTACTAATAAATACACTGTCAATAAGATAGAACTTCACAGACATAAATTTATGCTATGCATGTGGCTTCAGAAACATTAATACCTCAGAAAATAGAAAAGGAATACCTAAGTTCTGGCAGTTATCTCAATTTTAGCAAATAGTGATGTATAGTGTATACTTAGCTCTGTAGTAGTAAATTAACTAAATAACCTAACTGTGTTCAAGAGCAAAGGGGCAGAGAAATTTAACGGAGTGCTTTGGAAGAGCCATGATTGAGTAGCAGAGCAGGAAAAAGAACTTTTGCCTTTTTTCCATATTTCCATTTAGAAGTCTTTTTCCTTGGAAAGAAGTTCAGTAAGGAAAGAGTAGGGAGGAAACTGTAGATTTTGCAATGGAGAGGGGTAGCAACTTTGAGAGGTACAAATGTGACTGGAGGCTTAGTGATGGGGGAGAGCATTGTTACTGTGAAACTGAATAAAGTGCTCGCAAAAGCAGATCTGCACTTGCAAACATTATCATGTATACCTTTTCAGTAATGTTAAGCTTTTTGTTGGCTAAATGGAAGGAGGATAGAGTGCCTCTGAAAACACACAGGGTACTCTGGAGACAGGTGGGAAGGGGATGATGCAACAAACTCCCTGGTTATCAGTTTGCATGGAAGAGCAGAAAGAGGGGCATATTTCTCAAGATATAGGGGCTCTGAAATCCCAAAACACAGAGGATGGTGAAGCTTACAAATGCCATCCCCTTCTGCATTTCGTTTGCCTTGATACCCAGTTTTCCAGCCACATTCACAGACTGACACCTTCCCTTGTTTTAGGCCCATGCACTCAGCTCCACCTCACCTGGACCTCTGTCTCTAAACCCTCCTGATAAAATTCTCATGGCCTGGTCACCCACTGCAAACATATTAACTGCGTTTGCTGCTGACTCACAGTATACATTAGTTAAATAAATTAGCTATGCAAGGTGAGCAGTTTGCACAACTATTGCAAAGCTCAGGGCACTTGTCAGAATAATGATTTTGCTGGTCTATGGTAGTCACACCCCAAATTAACGCCAGACAGAATTATTTTGGATTGAAAGATCAGAAACATTTCTTAGAAATTTTACAGTAGAAGTGTGTTATGGTGCATGAGTGGCACAATCAGAATGACATAGAAGACACACCTGTTATATCAGTGAGGACTGATCACTTCTACTTGTGGTCTTTCCTGCTATTTAATATAAGGACACATTAATGTACATCTAAATGTTACAGGGAATTTTCTATTGCAAGGAAGTCTGTCTAATTCTAGCTAACAAAAAAGAAATGCTAGCAAGGGCAATCCTCTGTTAATTCACTCTGCAACAGGTGGGACCTCTTTTATTTTTATTGACAAAATCTCTCCACTGAACAAGAATCTGTGTGTATAAAAGTATTCTGAAACCATATCATGTGTCTCAAATTAGATTGTAGATGTTGAAATGTATGTTGAAATAGAATGCAATTCCTCACTCTCCAGATTTTCTTTCCTCATGTTTCTACGAAAGGACAGACTCAAATTAACACCAGTGAAGGTCATGAGTCACCTATTTCATGTAGTAGTATCTGTCAAGAGAGAAATTTTTCAGGTAATTCAGTATATGTGCGTGAAATGTAATCTGTGTAATTTCTGACCACTGAAGTTGAAATTATGTTGAGAGGTAATTTTTTGAATGCAGACATTGATATTGCTTCCTATTAATTCTGTTAAGTGATGTGATAAGAGAGACTCTCCAAAGATTGTTTTGAAAAATGTGATCAACACAAAAATGTTAGTAGAATATTTCAGCTTTTTACCTTATGACGCTATTATTCATTTGCACCTAACTACAAAAGTGGAGGCCACATCCAAACTTATCTATTGAACTATGCCATTGTGTGATATACTCGGTCCCTTTATTTCTCTTGTAAAAAACAAATTGCCCATCCTCAGACTTCCAGCTGACTGCTGGAATGTAGTTGCAGCTACTTTTTTTTTTTTTTTTTTCTTGCAATAAATGGCACCAAGTCTAAATGCATTTATAAAAATTTGTATTTGAAGGATATCAAAGCCAGACCCTCATGGCTTTTCATAGTTGTCACTCGTGGTTTTAACTTACTCTCTTTCAATATGGTATTATCCTTATTAAAAGGAAGCAATGAATTATTAAAATATGCATATAAATAAAGGGAGGATACAAGTGTTTGGTAGAGAGGGAGTAGCAGCTTCATTCTATTTTATTCCCACTGAAAACTTATCATTTGTTCCTAAGACAAGGGATTTCTCTAATTACTATCAATAAAATGAAAGAAATAAGAGAGGTTCGCACCTACATTTTTAAGTAAATTTTTTTTCAGCCTGCAAATGAAAACCATCACCAAAATCCAACGTAACTTTTGTACCCCACTGCAACAGTCACTAGTTCACAATCTAGTGAAGAAGGCATAATGAAATTTTCCTGAATGTATTTAAATTTCCCCTAATGATTGAATTATCATTTGTATTTCATGACTTAAAAAATAATTTTTGTTCTTTGTTGAGTGCTCAATGTCATCTTTCCTTTTGTTAGAAAGTAAATTAAATAACTCAAAGAAGCTTTGTGCAGAAATGTTTGCTCCTTTGTTCAGTCCCGGAATGTTGGGAATACAGATAGCCTCCTTTCTTTGCAACAGCAAGTTTAATAGCTTTGACAAGAACATGAGAAGGATAGTTGTGAGCAAAGACAAAATGCAAATAATATGGCTAAGGGCCCGGTTAGGGAACAACTAGCACAAGTGTGAGCTATTATTACCATGTCAAGCTTTGCTGAAGTCATTTCAAGCTCCAAAATATTTATTTTGGAATTGATTTGAAAAAAATCTGAAAAATTAAATAAAATTGGTCTACTTGCTACTACTTTGCTGATAATAAGATATACAAACCAGCTTTTTCCTGAGTTCAGAACAGATAGGCTTCGGCTGCTTTTCAGTAGAAATTACAAAATGAGTGCTTCCTCTAATTAAGCAAGACACTAATATCTTATAATGTACAAATAGAAAAATCTTTATGAAATAATTTTGACTTTTCTTTCTTCTCCTTTGAAATCACACAACAACAATTAAGCATAAAAATCTATGGGACTTTGGCACATAAACTGCCAGATCCACAAACTGTAGGACTTTAGGGGATTTAGTTCAGACTTTTCATAATTTGCAAACTTCTTATCAGTTATTGTCTAAATTTGGAGGTGCCTAAACTGTCTAGATTATTTTTTTGGTCAGGCTTCTAATGTTGCAAAAAATATTGAGTCCTTAGGTCACAGTGGAACTCACACAGCCCAGAGAAACTTGCTAGGCTGATTGAATGGATATGATCTGAAAATTCATGTTGGACCAAGAAGAGCACTAGTTCCACATCCAGTGACCCAGAGCTTAGGGCAGCTTAGAACGTTCCTCAACAGATTATGATTTTAACACAGCTCTTCTGGAGCCCTTGGTCAATGAGGGTATTGGGCTTTTATGTCAAATTTTTTATTTAATTGCAGGACACTCACTTCATAAAGGAATTCTCAGCATCCCCCCTTCTTGAGTTGTGTTAAGCCTAATGGGGCAGTCGGTTTTCTCTTTCTGTGTATCAGTCACAGCAGGCTCTGTTGGAAGCAAAATGATTAACAGGAAACTGGCCTGCTGGAGGACTGCAGTATGAACTTCAGCTCAGAATCACTCATTAATGTCAAGACTTGGCTAGTTGAGTCCCACAGCTTTAGCACAAATTTGAATGTGCACTGAGTGTTATCACTAGAAAGCTAGGCAAGCTAGGCAATAAAATATTTCAGTTGGCCCACACTTGTCAGTGAACAGAAATATTGTGGAAAGAAATTTGAAGGTACTCAAGTAGCAGTGAAATGCCTTAGTTTCTAGAAAGTTTTGAATTATTACTTTTTATGTCCTGCTTAAAGAAATCCAATAATATGACACCACTCTAAGGATCTGCAATATCAAAGGGGCCCCTGTCCATACTAAGAGGCGGCCTTTGTCCAGACAAGCAAGTTTAGATCTTCATTGTCAAGAAAGTATCTAACTATTATTAAACTTCAGTGAAATATTTCCACTGACTTCATTGAGCAATGGAAGATGGCTAAAACAAGCCATTAAGGTCCAGAACCCTCTGATTATCTAGACATCTCGATGTCATTGGTCTCAGTAGGACACAGGTGTCAGATGTGCTGAAGGATCTGCAATGTGTCAGAAGCACCTTTGAAAAATGACAGTAATGTCTGAAACCTTCACACAGGGGATCTGAGTATTAGGGTTACATAAATGTGACTACACTCCTTATCTTTCCTAAGCTGTTCAAAAGTCAAGTAGAAAGGCCAAAAGAAATGAAATTTCACAAATGGAAATGTTTCCATTTCAAGCATATATCCCATCCAGAAAAAAAAAAAAAGACAAAGCCACAAAAGAACAAGGCCTGTTTACTTTTCCTCTTGTATTATCTTGAGGTAGAGATGCTGCCTGATGGTTGGCCTGGAGCATATCACAATGAATAAATACAATGATCAAGACTTTTTGTACCTGAACCTAGCTCATAGTTCAGCTGCCAGTCCCTCTAGCCAGTCCCAGGGCTTTATGGACCTGCGAAATTTGCTTAGGTAGCAGTTTCACTAAGAAGGAAAGGAAAAAGGAAAATGCAGGAAGCAAACAGTGTTTTTTTCAAAATAGGAGCACAGATCACATTCTAGCAGCACGTAAACCTATACTGCTGATAACACTGTCAGTACAGAAACAAATCATCATTTTGGGAGATATGTGATTTAATTTTCCTTTCCTAAACAGCTCCAAAAGAATAAGCAGGGAGAATAGCTTTGGTACCTTCTTCCTCTTTATCTCTTGCGACAGAAATCTTTATGGGTTTGTAAGCCGTTCCTACTGTCCCCCAGACTTTGTCAGAATCGGTGAGACAGCAGAGGTGGAAGGTACACAGAAGAGTGTTGACAGCTCTGCTTGGCTGTGTTATTTTTCTCCACGTGTAATACCTGTGATGTCGCATTGATATAACTTTCTTTTCGCGGCACTCCTCCATTTCCTGAGTTATACTGACTGCCCTTCAAAATCACAGCCTGGAGGTAAATCAGCAGTGTCTACTGGGCCTATTTTAAACAAAACTACCAGAAAGATGCCTCATGAAAGCATTCTGTATGGTAACGCCCTGCCAAAAATGGGCCATCCTACTCAAGAAACGAGCTTAGTCAAGTCTGACTACATTTCAAGAATGTAGAATTTTGATATTGCCCTCCTTGGTGGCAAATCCTGCTAACCACAATCATCGCTTGGCGAGGTGTTCCACATTCTGTGATCCAACAGCTCAGAACTAATACTGTTTTATATTAAACTGTAATCTAAATTATAACTGCTTCAGGGATCACTTCAGACTGTGATTACAGGTTGCACTACCAAAAATCAGTGATACAGGTGTTAAATTATCATGATAATGGTCTCCTGGTGCAGAGAAACAACCCAGAATATATTTCAGCTCCATTTTCATTACACTTTGGAAGATCCTTTTGCATGGAAGTGAGCAAATTCTTCCTGTTTTCAGAAGCACAAACAGCTGGTGACCTCCTCTCTCTCTGCATTAACATACAGCATTTTAACTTTGGTCGAGATTGCAAATAATTATCATAATAATTATATTTATTACAGCACTGCAGAGCTGATTTGGAACTCATCAGGTAATATGAATTTCTTTTTAAAATAAAGACTTAGGATATGCCAACAGAAAAGAAGCTGTGAAAGCCATCTAACCAATGTTTAGTTTGATGCATTGTACATCTACTGAACTAGTCATATCTAGGTCTTTTATATATATCAAGAGGAAAAAAAGAGAATTTAATGAGCACTATGCTCCTGACTTATTTTAGATAATTACTTTACTAGGAGACAAACTGCACCCAAGACTTTCCATTTCCTTTTAGTAACTACAAGTGAAGTTGAAGGTGCCTGTTTTGGATCCAGACATATTCATAAGATGAATCTCATCCACACTGTCAACCTAGCAGTACTTCTAAATGGTAGGCTTCACTGCAGGGTCAACCCAGTCCAGCTGTGGAGAAAGGAGCACTGTTGTGAAACAGCTAAACCCCCACAAAATCAGAAGTATTTACTCTGCGCTGGATGGTTTCAGTGGGAAGGGAAGGAGAGAGATAAAGGCCATTAGTCTGATAAATCCATGTTCAGTGTTAGCTGGCTCCACAGTGTTTCGACTCAACTGCTTTCAACACCTGAACAAGCACCATTGCCCGTACAGAGCACAGCCATCACCCTTCTACGTGTTCTAACACACCTCTGCTCTAGCCCTACTGGTAAGTTAAATGTCTCTCTGTCTGTTTTCCAGCACTGAGGCGACTGGTGTGGGACAACCCTAATTGTTATGCTATTATCCACATAACAACAGTGTTGCTTTCTAAACATGCAAACAACCTGCAACCCTTGCTTGCTCAAATTCCTGAGCCTGGTGAAATAAAAGGGAATACTGTCAAGTGGCCAAATTTATTCCTGAGACATTCCATCCATTTAGTAACAGAGAGCCAGGGCTCACTTGCAGGTCTTAATCTCCATGCCCAGACTCCCTCAGGGATTCCACCTACCCTGCCCACAACTTCTGTTTCAACCCCAGCTGAACTGGCAGAAGCTTTTTACAGTTGCTGCTAGACCTTCTGCTGAGCAAGAACCAGAAAACACTTTTTTTGCACCAAAATCTCTTATGAGAATAAATTCCTTCATTGAATTAAGACTAATGTATATAGTTGCAGCTACTATTTGGTGAAGCAAAAAAATTGAATGTAATCCTTTGTCTTATTTTAAGAATTCTTTCAAGAATTTTTTAATATGTTAACAGCACAAAGAGGTTCAGAGATAAATCTGTAACTTGATGAAGTCTGTCTTTAACACTGATGATGGACACTAGGCTGCCTGGAACCTTGCTTTGGAAGACTACAAGTAGGGGGATGATAGACTCCCAGATGAATCTGAACTTGTTTGAGACTTGCTGCTCCACCTGGAGGCACATGAGGCCTCATGGGAGTCATCCCAAGGTACTGAAAGAGCTTGGTGATGTTATTGCAGAACCTCTCTGCTATTTTACAGTGGTCTTCGGTCTGCATGTCCCCCTGGAAAGGAGGTTGGCAAATGTTTTTTACAGTCTTCAAGAAGGGTGAGAAGGAAGATCCTGGTAATTACAGGCCTGTCAGTCTCCCTTCAGTGGTAAAATTATGCAGTTACTGACATTTACTGAAAAGCACTTGAGAGAAAACATGGTTATATTATAGCCAACACAGGTTCACGAGGAGAAGTCCTGCTTAACAAACTTCCGTGACAAGGTGACCCATCTAGTCGATCAAGAGAAGCCAGAAGTGGTGTTTTATTTTAGCAAAGCTTTTGATACTGTCTCTTGTAGCATTTTTCTGGACAAGAGGTCTATTCAGCTTAAAGAAGAGAAGAGCTTAAAGGGTGACCTCATCACAGTCAAAAACTTCCTCAAGGTGGGCTGTAGAGGGGGAGCTGCTGATCTGCTCTCTCTGGTGACCAATGATGGGATTTGAGGAAATGGAATGAAGCTGCACCAGGGGAAGTTCAGCTTGGACATTAGGAGAAGGCTCTTCACTGAGAGGGTGGTCAGGAACAGGGTGCCCAGGAAAGTTTTCATAGCCCCAAGCTGGCAGAATTAATGGAGCGCCTGGATGCTCTTAGCCATATGATTCAGTTTTAGGTAGTCCTGCAAGGAGCAGGGAGTTGAAATCAACATTCCTAGTGGATCCCTTCCAGTATGAGATATTCTGAGTCTATGCCTTGGAAACCAATATGGAAACTACACTGATGTTCCAAGACTTAGGTTTTAAAAAGCCTCAAATGTAAAAATGGGTTTCATGCTAACTGAATTATTATAAGCCACTTACTCCTAATGTTCTTTTGTGAATGTGAATTTCTAACAATGTAATACTGTTTTGTAATACTAGTGCATTTGCATACTTGCTGTGAAGGTGTTCCACTTGCTTATATTTGGCAGTGAAATTTTAAGTCCCTGTATTATCCATGAACAAGGTGATGTAATAATACCAATTTAATTCTTCAGAAGACGGACACAAAATTGAGTGTGTTGCTGTCTGTGGAAGTGTTTATCCAATTTAAGCTTATTCTCACTGAGGTCATTTCAGTCTATTGAATAGCTCACAATGCACAAAGCAAGACAGACTTAACAAGGGAAAGAAAGAAGATTAAACAGAAAGAGAAGGATTACTTAAAGAAGATGTTCTGTGGTGAGGAGGAAGCTTTGAGCCTTGTAAACTGTGAGGTTTGACTTACAACTCATCACACTGCACTCGTATCACATACGTACATGTACAAATATCAGTAGCACTGAGCTAGTGGCCATCAATACGTTCTGACTTCACAGAACACTCAGTAGTAGAATTTATAATTCAGCTATTTTCAGAATTATATTTAAAGAACTGTAATCTTTAATTAAAGAACTTCAAAGCACATCTTTTCTTCTAATAGGCAGCACCTGCAACACATGGAAATGATTTGCTGGGATTACTAGGTTTTTCTAATGTTACAGGGACAATTGACTGTACCCATATGCACACTTAATGTGTCTTTCAGTAAACAAATACATAGAATTTTCAAGGTGATTCATTCATGAAAAAACAGGGAAAATGTTCAGTAGTGCATTATAAACATAGTTAATGATCTCAGAAGAGATCTACAACAGTGCTGGACAAGATAATAAAGATTGCAGATTTAATGGCTTTGGCCTTCAGAATATTTAACATAAAACCATTTGGTAAAAATTACCTCAATGACATATCTATATGATACTTTATCTTGAGCTGAATACCACAAATTTTTCCATTTCTATGAGTATAGGGGTATGCCACAGAATGCTAAATTTTTTCATCCAATTTCTCACACCTGCAGAAATAAAATACAGTGTTCACCATTCTTATTCTGTTATAAAGAAAACAGTTGGGGGTAGTCCAGATTTCTAGATCTAAATCTGTCCAGTGACAACATAAATGATAGCACTTGGAAACAACTGTTGCAGTATTTTTCCTCAGACTGCATTCAACGCAAGGCCCTGGTTATTATTAAGGATAATTCATATTTGTAAGACTTTGAAAGCAGAGGAACTCCCATGACAGAGAAGACAAATGGGAACAATGGTGTGTTGTGACTTACATAGCATTTACCATCCTATGCACCTAAGGGACATTAAAATTCACATTAAACCTTACAAAAAGTTTCTATGAAGTAAATAGTTTTATTACTCCTACTTTACAAATGAGGAAACTGAGGCCCAAATGGAACAATCAGTGTTCTTAATCACACATGCAAATTAATGCAGCGCATCACTACAGACCTACAGTTTGAGCTCATAAGTTAGAATCTTATTTCAGCACTTTGAGAAATAAATACCACATGCTTCCTTTCATTAAATTATACCTTGTATTACTATTGTTGTTGTTACTAGAAGGAAAGTTTGTTAGTGGGAAAGTAAGGTTTTCTCAATTATAAATCAAAAATTCTCCAGAGAATCAACGACGATAAAACTGAAGTCTCGACACAGGACTGAAACCCCTGAGGCTGTTTCCAAACCTTCAGGAAATTCTAGCGTACTACTTCCTGTAGTTCCATCCTGTAATAAATTGCGAGCATGACACACAGTGATAAAAGCCACAGTTTATAACTTAGTTGCCATTCTTCCAAATATTCTTGCAGATCATCCAGCAAATGGTTGAAAGCTAAGTTAACAATTCCTGTAGGTCAGTACAGTTTAGCAAGGAGAGGAAAAGATAGAAGTGGAACAAGTAAAACTTTTACAACCACCAATTTCTCGCCTTCAGGGAAGGATGCTAGTGGCCAGAAACACTGCTCAAAAAAAAGTGATCTGCTACACAATATCCTGTGCACCCTTCTTGTGCACTCCTTGTTCGCAGTGAGCGGGAAAGATTAGAAACTGATCCCATAAATCAACAACTGTGACTGAGAAGTTGCAGCAACTCTGCAGCCTGATGCTTTCTAGGATCCATTAGCTCCCTCCTCCAAGAATAGGCATTGGAATTTCGATGAAATGTTAGATAAATTCCTGCTTTCTGTAGAAAGACCATCACAAGCTAAAGACAGAAGGTGAACAAGCACTGTGCAAGTTCCCAGTGCAAGCTTATCATATGGCTTATTCCTGATAAGTAAAAGTTTCCATTCTGTCTCTTCTCATCAATGTAAATTGCTAGATATCCTCTGTTATTTCAAAGAAAAGCAATATTTAATGTATAAACTGTATCTGCTTTTTTCCTGGTCGTCTCGGATGTCCCATCAAAGTCTTCGTACTGATGTTAAACAAATCCTCACCTGGAATCACATGCAAGTCTATTGATTATAATGGATATGTTCTAAGTTGGGTTGTATTTGAAATACAAAGGTACAACGTTTTCTTTTGAGGGCCTTCTGTTGTCTCTGAATGCAACAGCGCACAGCAAAGAGGATGTTCTTCACTTGATAAAATAAATATTTAAATATGCAATGTATTTAAGAGAATACCAATCATCTAAAGTGTCTGAACAAGAACTTTTAATTTTACAAGAATAGAATGTTGTGGCTTTTTTCTTTTCCTGGTGCAAAACCTGGTGAGGTTATTGGTCATTTCTGGCATGACCTGTCATAAATATTTCAGATTAATTTAATGGGTTTATCTGCATTCATGTGAAAGAAAACTTTATTAGAATTTAGGCATTTCAATATTTCAACACCAAAGGTATTGTGATTTTTTATTGTCTAGTGAGTTAGTCAGAATTTTGTCTGCTCTTTTGAAAAGAACATTCATCTTACACATTTTGTTCACTGACTCGTTTGTGATTGACACATTCTACAGATTTATTTACCCCATATTTTCTGTTCTTTTCCTAATAAGTGTTTTTAGCACAGTCACTGCTGACCTCAATTGCTTATTGCTTTTGTTCTGCCCCATTTCTTTCATCAATGTGCCCACTCCATCCATTTACGGTGTTTCATAAGAGTGTTTTTATAATAATTTTTTATAATTTTTTACATTTTTAAAAAATTTCTTTTGTATTACTTTTATGCAGATGTACCAGGGTAAGGTCACGTTTTATGAAAACTACTTGTACTACCAATGATTGTTTACATTACTGCCACTATTATGTATATAACTTGCTACAGATATTTATTCCTATACATGGGCAGATTAAATTTTTATATACATATAAAAATACGTGAAAAAAAAAAAATTCTGGTTTATGTGAATCTGTGCTTGGTATTTCTCAACCAGCTTGCAGAGTTTTCCTGTATGTGAAAATATGGATGTTGCATGATATCTGGCTCACCACTTCCAAGAAAAACATATTGCACATCAAATAGTCTGCAACAAAAATATAGTAGTTTACAACCCGTGTCAACAAATAATGCCTTCCTTGGGGCATGAACGTCAGAGCTAGAGCATAGGCAGTTTTTTATTCTGTAAAGCAAACGTTTTTAAGCATGTCTTGCATCCATTTCTATATAATTAAGAGAAACAAAACAACACAAAATCATGAACATTATGAAATGCTAATTAAAAGTAATAGACACAAGATAACAAATCAGCAATTCAAGACAATTTTTGTGCTTTAAACTAGTTGGTGTTGTCCCTCTAATTAATACCATGTCATGTTTTCATGCTTCATGTATCCAATTGCTGTGCCAAGCAGTCTTCATCCATTCAACCATTTCCCTCAGGGGTTAACAATTTTAGTCTCAGTGTATTTTGAATGATAGTGCTCATATTCTAAATTCAAAGGGCATTTTCTTCTTGCTTTGAGTTCTACATGAGCTTGCTGACTTTTTTTTTAACAAGATAAAAGGATACCTGTGGTTTTACTGAAATTATATAAATTCCTGAAATCTTATTTTGCTAAATTACAGAGCTAATTTTATTCACATACTAGCAAGTGCTTTGGTCAGAGACACAAATATTTGCAGGCATACATGCAAAGCTGTTCTAACAGTGCTTCATCAGCTAGTAAAATATTTGCTTTTTTACACAGAAAACATAAACATTCTAATTTAACATAAAGTGATGAAATCTTTGTCTGTCCATGAAGCTGCATAAGAAGGTAAGTGCTCAAGGTCTTATGCACTCAGTAAGATAAAAATGTAACAACATGAAATTTCACAAGATGATAAAAATAGGAATTTAGGCAGACAAATTACACAAGGTAATGAGGAAATAAGATCATAACATTATAGTATAAAATTGAATGTAATCTCAATAAGAGCATATGAATACACTGCCCACCAGATGAGAAAATTCTGATCCTCTTACTCCTGCAAGGAAGGAAAAGCATGTTCAGTGTGATGTTTTCCCATGGGCAGGCAGGTGTTCAGCCATGCCCCAGAAAGCAGGGCTCCATCACATGTAAAGGTGACTTGTGAAGACAAATGCCATCCCTTTGGAAGCCCCTCTCCTTCTTCCCCCAGCTTTACATGCTGAACATGATGCCATATGGTCTGGAATACCCCTTTGGGCAGTTGGGGTCAGCTGTCCCAACTAAGGCCCCTTCCAAGCTCTTGCACACCCCCAATCTACTCACTGGTGGGGTGGGGTAAGATGCAGAAAGGCCTTGACTCTGTGTAGGTACAGCAGAAATGAAATCATCCCTGTGTTAGTAACACTGTTTCCAGCACAAATTCAAAACATAGTCCCATGCTGGCCACTATGAACAAAATTATCTCAGCCGAAATCAGGATATGATTCGACAGTGGAAAGGGAATGCATACTGTAGGGAGCAATATTCAGCTGAATAGGAACACGTTTTGTTGTGCTTTAGAAAGTTCAAAATAAAAGAAAAAGGCACCTGGAGGAAGGGGACAGGTAGATGTTCAAGAGGAGGAAAGACAGACGAAGGGAAAGAATCAGTCGAACTAGGACGCCCAGAGGGAGAGTCTGGTCCACACAATTCTAGGCATCACACCAATGCGAAATATCAAAGTAGACTTCCCTTTATACCCTACTGCAGCAAGTCATCCAGTATTCCTGGCTTTTAAGGTGGCACTGTCAGACTGGAAAGAATGTTAGGATATATATGTCACTGTATACTCTACTCCTGGAATCCATGTGAATATCTATAAAAATATTTCTTTGTCTAAATACATACATGCATTTATACCTGTACATATATGTTTATACAACTGTGTATGAATAATCAGTTTTCTCTCAGCTTCTGTAGAGAACAATTCCCATTATTAAAGGCACCTAAGGTTAGAAAGGCACCTCTCTCTCCGCATTAACTGTGGTGAGGGTAGATGACTAGTTTTAACTAGATACCTAACAATTTCATGGTTCAAATTAATTGTAAACATATAAACTGAGTTCCGACTCTTAACCAGGCAAGTTTGTACATCTGTATTCTTACTTAAATAGTTGTGAAATACCAGTTCTAAATTTCTGCTCAGTAGCTAGGAATAATTGTTTAGGATTAATGAATTTGCACTGGTGTAAAAAAGAACCAGGATTCAGAAGCGTAAGTTATCATTTCTATTCTTATACTGCCATTCACAAATAGATTTCCTCTGTTTCAGTAAAGTTTTTTTTTGGTATTAAAAGTGTAAAAAATCAGCTATAGTGTTTTTTGGAATTATTTAGTGGATATGAGATTAATTTCTTGTATAGATATTTTTTCCACTTACATGTCTTAGTAATAAAACTTCGCAGTTTTTTCTTTCTTTTCTATTTCTGAATATAACACAGAAGTCTAAATGCATATCTGCTATAATACACATTGGGAAATCAACCTACAAAGAAGCCATCACAGCATAGGAAGAAGTACAGGCTATAGCTGAAACTGGACCATGATAATACTGCGATCAACTCTTCTATACAATTCATCAAATTTTGTGATGATAACTTGTATTAGAAATCAGTTGTCAACTGCTGTAGATTTTCCAATGAGTACAAGCATAATAAATCACAGTTAAAAAGAAAAACTAAATGGAAACTGAGCAGAAATCACAAGATAAAACTTACTGCTTGAACTGATCATCCCTACTACCAGTTACAAAAAATAAACGGCTGATAGCAGGGATTCTCCCTCTTGTTCTTACACCTTTATTTGGGAGCCCTACAGAGAGATGTGCAGTTTTCTGAGCACTGAGAAGGATAAGGAAAGGAAAAGTTTTTACTAGCTTGACACAGACAACCTCAAAGAATGAAGGAAAAAGAACCCCAACAAATAATGCACATGCAGCGCCTAGGGGGCTCTCCCAAAGGCATTGGAAAGACTTAAAATTCACAGATGCTTTACCTTGATGCTTAACAGACAATGCTGTCCAACTGTTGATGGCATAATGCAATAGGGAGAGAGTGTATTTCTGTTTAAGATTCACACATCTGCATTAGAGGGAAAATTTTGTACTACTGTACCACTTCTGCATCAGTATCTGGCGTATGCAACTGAGTGCAATGCAGATAATTCCCAAACAGCTTCCAGAGTGTCCAGTAGCCCACACAGTGCAGATCTGCAGCTGACAGCAATGCCAAATTGGGTCCCCAAAGCAAAAGAGTGCTCTATCTGGAGTAACCAGCCTGGCCTCTTAAAAGTCATATATGGCACGAGAAATGTGCTAGATTAAATATGGAGCTGAAAACTTTTGGTTTTATAATAAAAGAATACAAATATTTTAAATGAAGAACATAAAATGCTTGGCAGATTGAAGTACTTCATTCAAAGATGTTTTAAATTGAACCAGAGTTTTGAGCCAATGAAATAATTCCATTTTGTCTTGGCTATACTGCCCTATTGTATTCCCATCACCACTTTATCATATATAGATACAGTAGCAAAAGCTGAAGATCAGATGAAGTTAAACTGAAGATGCAATGAAAATAGGAGTGAATGAAGGGTTGGAATCCCTGCAGTTCAGTGGTTGGTAGCTTGTCAGAAAAGTGAATGCCACACCCTGACAGAAACAAAGTTTCTCTTTAGATTTGATTGCAATGCTTTTATGTTAGTTTATTTTTTAATAGCTTGGCATAAAAACCCAAGCTAAAATAAATGTGTTATGCAAAGCCACAGAGACATCAAAACAAAATGGAAGCTGTTTATATAACAACTGCAGCAAAATTGAGAATGCATGTTGAGTCAAATGTAGCAGAGCAGGAGACAATTCTTTTGTGTGTTCAGAGAGGCTTGAAAAATTTTTTGAGTTAAATGTTCAAGCATTTGCACAACAACAAATCATTCTAGATTTTAGAAATGTCTGAAGCTATTAATCTCAGTTCTGCCCCTCAAATTACCCCAAATTTTCTGTTTTGTATATGCGCATCAGTGCCCTGCACACTGATAGGGGAAAAAATAGCTTAATTTCCTACTATTTTTTTAGTCTTTATTCTTTCCAGCCTCATTGCAACCGGATGGCCAAAAGTTAAATACAGTGGAAACCATATGCAGAAGTTTCTGCAGAAACTCTATGACCCTTCATGCTTATTAACTGGGTTTTCTCTTACCTGGTTGCAAATTCTTAGACAACTAGAAATCAATTTTGAGGATTTGGGTGTATGCTCATTTTTACAGATAGTCATCATCACCACTAACTTCCGCAATTTTTTTCTCAATATCTTAGCTTTCTGTAGGTTGAGAAACAGTCTAGTGGAGTCAATACTGCATTTAAAGTCACCATGGCTTAGGTAGAAGATCACTGATAGAACTTGCAAATACTTATTTGACAAATGAGGATTCACTATATAACAGGAGAGGAATGTGACATGTAGGGAATTCCTTGTATATACTGACCTCGAATAGGCAAACTGTCATGAGAACCTCCCAAAAAGATATAAAGGTACAGAACTGAAAATGCTTTTCTTAACCCTCACCTCCTCTTTTCATTTAAAGCTACTTTTGCCTAGAGTTTTATTTGTATTCTACGTTTAAAAATTCCTGGGAAGAGATTTCATCCCATCAGCACTCCTTACATACTGGTAATTTGACCAGCAATAAAAGGAAGTCAGTCATCTAGTCACACCAGTAAACGTTTTAAAAGCAAAGAAGAGATGATTCTGACAAGGATAAAAATAATAGGTCTTCATAGAAATAAAATATAAAAACCAAAATATCATCATGTGGAATGAGGTGTTAAATTCACTTGGGTTGTTTGACCTTTGTTTTTGATGGTAGACTTGCCAGTCCACGGCCCCACTGTGAACTCTTTCTCAATGGTACGGATAAGAAAGAGTTACCAGGAGCCTACTTCTGATGTCAAAGGGATCCCTTAACTTAAAAAGAGACTCACCAATTATCCTCCATCTGATTCTGAAATTTTCTTTTTCCTTCATATAAGAGCTGCAGGCTATAGAGAATCTGTATTTCTAGTAAGAATTTCGACATTGTAAACCCTACTTCTTTCTTCAATCTAATTTGCTTTTTAAACAGTTTGGAAATTTTCGTATTTTAGTCAATGTATTTGGGCTTAAGCCTAACCTCGCAGACATCTAGCATATACACACACTTCCTTCTCATCTCTCCAAGGAAAGATCCTAGCAAAATCACATCCTAACTGTGTAACTCCAACAAATTCTTTACCATTGAAATAAGGATACTCACAATGAACCAACTAAGCATAAAAAGGTTATGACTTCTGACAGATAAACTAAACCTGTAGATCTATTGCTTGGGAAAGGATGGAGGTGTTGAGAAGACTGTGATAGACAAAAAATGCAACTTGCCCATCCTTGCAATAGACTGATCTTGTGGGCATCCCATCTCCAGCACAGCCATCTGTGCTTCTTTTTATTTACAGCTATTTCCATTTTGGTCACTGTAGTGTAGTTTCCAAGTGCATTGTTTTATCACTAGAAAGGGTCTTCAACCTTTTCCATCATGCGGACCGTATTTTCAGAAAGGGATTGCCTAATGCATACTTTCCTTAGCTGTGATCACTTAAAACCTTAGGACAACAAGTTTCTTACAGGGATAAAGAGGTTAACCAAGCACATATGCAATTGAGGTATACATGTTTTGTACTTATAGAGCCAGTTAGCCACACTGTCTGATTCTGTTCATTGTTTAATCTCTTGCTCCTATCTGCTCTACTTCCTTCTCTTTCCTTGCTCCCCATGTCCTGAATTTGCACATCTCTGTCTCCCCTTCATTCCTAGGGTCTTTTGTTTTTTCTCTTCAGTTGCAGAATTGGAATAAAAATAACTTTTTTTTTCTCCCTTCTGTTATTTCATCTGTGTTATGCCAGAGCTTCTGATAAATAAACTACCTGAATACATGGAGTAAAAAAGGCTTAAAGGAGGCCTTCTCACTGTGCAGTTCCCTGGATAAATATGCTTTAGAACACTTTTTCTGAGTGTTTATTTAAAGATAATTTATTACATTATTAAGGAAACAAAGCCATCAAACCCATGTTTTCATTAATCTCTCAGTGATTTTTTCTGAATCTTCAGACTATAGGTAAGTACTATGGAGCTCCAAATACATGACTAAGTAATTCAAGGTAAAGATAGTAATGATTCTCTCACAGTTTAAGATGAGAGTCTCCTGTGCTCAAATCAGAGCAGGAGTCTGTCTGTCTCAGCTGCTTTGGAGGAACTAATCTCTCCTCACTGGTACTCTGGGGACCCATGTCAGAGTAGCTCTCTACTAGTCACTAGGTTCATAGAACAGGTTCTGCCCAAGGCATGAACAAGCTCATGGGTCAGGCCCTGGAGCTACAGGTTTTGCACAGTATGAAAGCAGAAGTATGACAGCAGAGGGACGCACAGCATGTTAGTTCTTCCATCCTAAGGAAAGGGTTATCATAGAGACTCACAGACTATTAAAATGAGGTCAGCACAAAGGATTTCATAAAGTAGTACAGAGCTGTGCTTCAGAAAAACTCCCCAATGGTTTTGCTATGGATTTTTCAGAGGGTGATCATGGAAAAAAAAGATCTAAACCAAGCAGAAAAGGTACCTTGCAAACCCATCACAGAGGATTACTAAGCAACAGGCAGAGCACCAAAACAGCTGTGGTGAGAATGATGTCGAATTCCTTGGTGCACACCCAACCCAGCTGTGTGATACCTGTAGAGAGGGCCTGATGTGTTTTCATCACTGCACCCTCTTCATGCATGCTCTGCAAACTCTAGCCTCAGTGCCTGTCCCTTCGAGCTCAAGCACTGAGCCGCACCCCTTCTGTGAATAAAAAGACTTAAAAAACTGTAAAGAAAGTGTCAAGTGTATCTCATGGACAATAAAAGATCAGAAATTAAAATATGTTAAAACAGTTATTATGTATAGATTGATATTTACTGAATCCTTTTATTGAGTAATTAGGCTGCAGGTGTGACCACAGATATGTTTGTAACAACAAATCTCTATTAAAATATTATATTTTTGTATAAAATCATGCTTTTTCATCTAATTTGATTGTGTGTGAGTAGACAAGGAACAATAAATTGTTGACAACTTTAATTCAAAGAAAAGCACTTTTCCATAGCCACTGCATGCCAGCTCATTTGTAGCCCTTCCCACTCATTTGTAACACAGTATGATACTGTGTTCTGGGAATTAGTTATACACAATGTGATACAGCAGAATATATTCCATAACAGTATTGGAAAAAAATTTGTCCTCACCCTTTTAGTCATGGGTAAATAAGAGAAAAATTTTTATCTGGTGTATTTGTCATTGTGATCAATGTCATTATTAATCACATCTAGAGCATTATATTTAATTCGGATTCTGTCCTAAAGGGTTTTCCTTTCCCTTTTTCTTTTTTTTAGTTCTGTGGTTGCTGGTCACAAAGTGTTCCTACTTCTTGCTGTCTTTTCTTTGTGTGGAAGCAAAGGCTCTGAGGAGGCTCTGAAATCTGCTATATTCATTGTGATTGTGTCCAGCAGAGGTGTGACTCCACAGACTTGGCCATCAAGCACGTGCTGCAGTATCTAGAAAGGCATGCTAATTAAAAACTCATTGTAGGTACACCCCTTGATGTACAGGTGTGTAAGACAAGAAAATTCATATCTATAGTTTCCCACTGAAACAATACTTTCTATAATACCAGAAACTTAAAAAATTTACTATGTAAAGAGGAGAAAATGTGTAGAAAGTGTGATTTAGAACTACATAATCACAGAATCATTTTGGTTGAAAAAGACCCTTAAGGTCATCAAGTCCAACCACTAACAAGTCCTAAGCACCATGTCTGTACATCTTTTTTAACACGTGCAATTGGTGATTCAACCTTCCCTGGGAAGCCTGTTCCAAGAACTGACAACCCTTTCAGTGAAGAAATTTTTCCTAATATCTAATCTAAATCACCCCTGGCACAAGTTGAGTATATTTTTTCTTGTCCCATCATTTCTTACTTGGGAGAAGAGAGAGACACTCACCTCACTTCAACCTCCTTTCAGGTAGTTGTAGAGAGGGAGATAAGGTCCCCAGTCAGCCTCCTTTTCCCCAGACTAATTTACAGACTCATTTACAAAATCAGGAGAATTTTGTCTAGAAGAATATATAGCTTCTTATCCTTATGCAACACACAGAATTTAATATATTTATTATTGCACACATTAAAAAAAATTACGTTTGTCTAGTCTGTCTTTTTCAGAATGGAATTGGGTTTTTTGATCCAGAACAAAAAGAGTTGGAGATCTCACCTTTTGAATTTGTTCTGTGTGAGCCTCTTCAAAAGCAGTCACTTAACAAGCCTTGGAAGAATTATTTACAGGGTTAAGAGCCATTCAGAACTCTCTGAGAACTCCAGCAAGACAGAGGTGTTCCTAGGGAAAGTGTGCCAGCATCTTTTGACAAGTGAGGGAAACTAAGCTATGCTAGGCCATATTTACCTAAATGTTGTACAATGTTTTGCAGTTTGGGACATTTTGGTCAAAACATCCATCATGAAATGCTGGAGTGGTGTTCTTTCTCAGAATATGGTGACCCATGCCATTACAGCATCCATAGATGAGGAAAAGCAAAGATAAGATATATCTCCATTCAGGAACAAAGGTGTAAAGCTTTAGTGATATGTACTCAGTTCTGGTCCCAAATATTGTGATTCCTCTCTCAGGTGTACTTTAGAAACTTCCTTCTGATAAACACAGGAATGGAAGCGCTGTGTCTTGCAGTGCACTAGTTACAAGACATGGTGTTGAGAAATATGATTTGGTTACTTGATCAAGAATGAACGCAGCATGAAGGCAGTTACAACAGTGAATACTTGAGAGAAAACCAAAAAAACCAAGAGCCTAGACCAGACTCTCTACGTCAACATCATCTACATAAACCATTAGATCTCTTCATAAGCCCACAGATGCTTCCTTTCCCAGGAGAGGGAGCGGAACCTCTGGGTGGTATTCTCGCAGAGAGAAGAGATGAGCACACACAATAGCTGAACAATATCCTCATGACCTGGATACTCAAGAGAGAAAGGGATCTCACCAGCAAGAAAGATCAGCAACGGAATATCTTCTTCTCACCATATCATTGGCAAGATAGATCACAGGTGATAACTTTTACTTTTATTAATTTCTATTAATATTTCATAATTTTGCTTTTATTTTACTGTATGACCCTTTCTTCCCATAAAAGGTTAGGGTTTTTTGAATGGGTAAAGAAATATTTTCCCTCTTGGAAAAACAAACAACGCAAAACAACACAAAAACCAACCAACCA
>VZRQ01003986.1:242359-342983 GCA_013397975.1 Machaerirhynchus nigripectus | reverse complement strand
TACTCTACCTTCTTATTTCTCCTGGTGAGATCAGAGGCTTCCATTATTGAAATTTTTCTATTATAGACTCCCTGAAAGGGGCTTTTTAGAATTGAAAAATCTCTGTTGGAATTGTCAAAAAGATTAGATTTTAATTTTTTTTCCCATTATTTTGTGCAGCATTACCTTCAGGATTTGGATCTTGTCAAGAATCAAGAATTTCTCTTCTAGTCTAAAGAACCCCTTGAAATTTCATATTGTCTATTTGTGTAAGAACTTATAAAGAAGGATGCCACTGCTCTTAACCAGGAATACATCTATTTCACACACAAGATGAACTTGCAGGTTGGCAGGCTGAAGAGAGATTTTACGTTCATTTTAAACTTAAACTACACAGAAAGCTGTTACAGAGTCAACCTGCAATAATTAGATGAGGGAGCTTGAGCATGCCACACAGATCTGTGTCCTGTTCCACATATATTTGCTGCTGTCATAAAGGTGGACTTAAGATTTCCCCACTTCCAGCAGTTTGCTCCTGTTTTCTCACTGCTATTTGCAATTCTTTCAGTAATATCAGTATCACCTTTTGTGGTACTGAAATATAAAAAAATTGGAACCATTTTAGTAACATTTGTGAAAAAACCAAAAACCGGAAATTAGCACAAATATAAAATAAGTAATTGGGAAGAGTCGGATCTCATGAACTAAGCCAAATTCCAAAACCAATATTATATTGGGTGACATCCTCAGATGCAGATTCATGTTCCAGCAGCACTGAAGACTCCAGGGTCACACTGTCACCTCAGCTCTTCAGATTTTTCGATGATACATATTTAACATTGAAGGTGCAAAAAAGAAAAAAAATACATTACTGCAGACTGCACATTATCCTGTTGTGGTGGACTGACGTGGTCTGCCCTTTCTGAAATGTGCTTCCCCCAAAGGGGCACCACCTTGGCTGAGGGGCTCAGCCATGCCCCGTGATGGCTCTGCTGGTCTTGGCTGGACTTGCCTGTCTGTGTCTGGCACCAGAAAGCCCCGGTCTGTCTTCACAGCGGCCACCCCTGCAGCCCCTTTGCTGCCAATATTTTGTCACCAACAGATAATACAGTTACCCATAAGCTAGTGGGAGAAAAAAAAATAAACAAAACGGAATAAAAGAAAAGACAAACAAATGAAAAATTGGTTGGCAGGGATTTTCTTTGTTATTGCAAATTGATGCTTAGCACTATACTGTCAAAAATAGTTAAAATAGTGAACTGAGTGTAAAAATCTGACAGGTCCAGAGGTTTGGAGTTATTTCATGTATTTTTTCACTCCATCTTTTTAGTAATGCCATTTCTTTTGTCTCTTCTGCAGTGCTAATACCCCATTGATTCCTCATAAAAAGGATTCCTTTCCTCATTACAAGCTTTAATGGGCTTCAGGCAGAAATTTGCTCCCTGTCCTATGTAATTCTGGCTTGTGTTTGCTGGTGAGTATGGGTCCCAGAGAGCTACTGCATGGTCTCTGCTCTAACAGTCATCAGCAACTCATCAGCAAGAATAGTAAATTTGGCTTCTTAAAGTAAATTCTGCCTCCTGATTGCAATAGGCACTGTTATTTTAATGCAATCATGAGACCAGAGGAATAAGTATTAGGACAGTTTCTCTGGACCTTGTAAGACAAGTTGCATATTAATTATTTACAGCAGTATAGAATTAACCTCTTTCACTTACTAAACTCCAGATATTGTAACTCTTCAAATCCCCTCGGGTAAGTTGAAGAATTTATCTAAGGGAAAAGGCCTTATAAAGGCCAGGCTGGATGGGGCTTTGAGCAGCCCAGTCAGGTGGTCATATCGTTGCCCATGGCACGTGTGTTTGAACTAGATGATCTTTAAGGTCCCTTCCAACCCAAATCATTCTATGATTATATGACTCAATGACAGCAGGAAAGTGTCTGCCACCTATCATTTTGATTTGTTTTTCTAATTTTCTAGACTTTAAATATCAGCCCTAACTTTGCAAAAACATCTTCCTCCTACTTCTAATGTGTATTGCATTTCCAATTCCTTTTACCATAAAAATATATTTTGCATTACACAGCTCTTCTTTTCACCTTTATGGATCAATTAGGCTATGCCTCTTCTGCATTCCCAGACAAGTGCCAGTGAAGCAATTTCCAAGCAAACACAGTAGTTAAGAGTCCTTGGCATTTTCCCCAAGTATTGCTAAAAAGATAGATACAGAGGACCTTAAGGAAGATGAAGCTGGGTTAAATCTAATCTGCCTAAAATGAAATATTTTGAAGATGATGAGGGGAGAAAACTGGTGTTAGAAATTTACTATTCATTATCCTAGTGATGAATTAAGTAAAAAAGGATGAAAATACAAAGTACAAAAAAAAAGACTTCCTGTACTCTAGAACAAACCAAATAATCAGAAAAATTCCAGAGTTGAAACAAAGATAATAACTGATTCCAATCTACTCCAGTATTCTCTAGGAACAACAAAAAAAGAGGCTTTGGCCTGGCCAGTGTTAACATTTGAACTGAAAGAGTTGGCCAATTTAATACACTTAGGCTATTTATTAAAGCTGAATGGAGATTTTCAGTGAAATTTCAGAAATATCTGTATTGCCCAAACTGTAGTTCCGTTCCAATAATTATTTAATTATCCATACAAAAAGGAACAAGTTAGTATAAATGAAGAGAGGATACTTACCCCCCACAGTTAGTAAAAATCTGGCTACGGCGTTCACTGAGCTATGGAAAAAAATGCAGGAAAAAAAAGTCTTTAACTTTTATTTCTCACACTGTAGATAAATAATCAGATCCTTTGATTACTGGAAATGTCAAGGTGAATTTCTCTTTCACCATAAAATCCAGCCTGCACTGGAAGAGTTTCATGAATCTACATTTCCTAATGGAAGCCTTTTTCACTGTGAAACTGATAGTGTATTTTAGTTCAGAGCATTAAGCAAGAACATGTGACTTGCAGCATCAAGGACTATTCATAAAGAATACATCAGCTGTTTGTGGAATACCTCAGCATTTACAGCAATAGCTTGAGTTTTGGATTCCTACTCTACTTCATATATTATCAGCACTGAGTTTCTCAGAAAAGCTCTTAAGAAGTATTTATGTGCCTGACTCCTAAATCCAGCATTTCTGGATCCATTTACTATTCTATTCAGAGCTTCTCAGGGCAACTTCAAGAGCAAAATAACCTCATGTTTTAACTTGTCAGGGCCAGAGTGCCCTCCAGCCTAGTTTGAGTTAATTCTCTCTGGAAGGTCTCACTTAGCTGGTACCCCTGGGATTATGTTCCCTATAACCTAATGCCTCTGGATTTATTGAAGATTGACAATACTCACCAGACTTCCAGAAATTACGTACTAATAAATGTTTTCAACTCATTCACTTCTTAGTGTGTACTAGTGATCTATGCCTCCCATGTTCAGCAGGTGAATTTATCTCCATTATAGAAAAGAAAAGAACCAGTGTAAAAGGGCTTCTTTCAGAGCAGCTTCAGAGCATCAAGGGGGTAGAAACAGCCTGAACGCAGTCACAGGGAGAGCATGGAGCAGGCTGGGTTTGACAAGAGTTGTAGCAGCTGTTGCAAGTCAGGGGTTTGGGAGAATTGCATCAGGTGGATCATCTCAATTTTGGGGGTATTGTAAGCCTGCCTGGGGGAAAGCGTGGCCTGGAACGATTATGCCTAATGCTAAGCCAGGGAAATCCTCTCTTCACGCCACCGCACTGGAGTGTCCTCAGGGGCTGCATTAAGAACTGACTGTGCCTGAGTAATTTATAGATGTAGTTTGGTGTGACCTTAATACCAACAGAGAACTAGAATACGCAATCTAATTTAATTCTGAGTCTTGTACAGACTTCGCTGTAGACAAAGAAGTGTAGTATTTAGCTGGCAAATGAGGCCTAAACCTGTAGAAAATCAAGTCAGTGAATTTCTTAATGACGTTTTCCACTTCCCCAGCGACCTTTATCTGATGGTCTAAAAGCACTTCATAAAAACGTAACATTTCTTACAACCAAAATTAGTTGGAAGATTATGTTATTTTGTTTCTTTCCCCATGGAAAATGTTGGCTTCTCTCTGAAAAATTAAAAGCTCAAAAACCTCCTGACTAAAAACTTTTGACTTGAAACAAAAACTCTAGGTTCAAAGATGTTGTAGATTTTTGGTGAAGTCATATCTGCAATCCTTCATTCTCCAGTTCTCTCATGTGGACTGTGCTTGGTGTTAAAACTGTATCTTCTCTTGTGCTCCAAGTTCTCCACTTCCTCAGAATAAAGCTCTGGGAGGCTCTTGGGTGTCTCCGACTATGCTGCATAAGAACAGAAGTGATAAATCACGTGTGGAGCCACTATTTCATACTCAGAGCCACTTTCCACTTCCTCATGAGCACAGCTTCCAGACAGTTATTTAAGTTATTAGAAAAATTCCTTATAATTTTCTAATTGGATACCAGAGGTAGTAGTCAACAGGATTATAGTGACTCACCCTAAATACCTCCAGAGCATCCTTGAGAAAAGTGAGGCAGTTTCATAAAACATGCTATGTATGTTTTTTGGCTGACTATTACAGCACTTAATCCTTCGGCTCCGAGGGAATGAGGTGCAATGACTGCCATGAACTATCATTTTATGTGACAAAGGTCTGCCAGCCCAATCTCTCACATTTACCACTCTGCCACTTATGGATGTATAGTCTGTCTTATGTCTAGCCCGTGGGATTTTTGTCCAAGATCACTGCAGCTCAGAGGTGAAGAGAGAAATAGCCTCACTACACTTACCAGATACACACATTCCACCATGCACATTTTAAGATTGCTTGTGTGCTTTGTGTAATCAAATGAGATAAAACAATAAAAAAAAAACCCCAACAATGCAGAATTGGGAAACGCTGATGAATAAATTATAGAATAGAGTTGAATGGGACTTCTCAGTCAGAAGGAACATACAGCAATCATCTAGTTCAACTGACTGACCAATTCAGGGCTGACCAAAAGTTAAAGTATGTTATTAAAAGCATTGTCCAAATGCCCCTTAAACACCTGACTGGCTTGGGGCATTGACCACCTCTCTAGGAACCCTGTTCCAGTGTCTGACTACCCTCTTGGTAAAGAAATTCTTCCTAATGTGCAGTCTGAACCTCTCTTAATGCAGCTTTGAACCACTCCCATGTATTCAATCACTGGATATCAGGAAGAAAGGATCAGCTCCTCCTCTGCACTTCCCCTCCTCAGAAAGCTGTACAGAGCAAGGAGATTACCCTCAGCCTCCTTTTCTCCAAACTACACAAGCTCAAAATTTTCAGCTCCTCCTCACAGAACATTCCTTCCACTCCTTTCAGCCACCTTGTTGCCCTCCTCTGGACACATTCAAGGACCTTCACATCCTTCTTAAATTGTGGGACCCAGAACTGCACACAGTACTGAAACTGTGTGCTCTGACATTACCAGAATTATCTAGTATCTGAAAAAAACCCAACAATAAAATTGAAGGAATCAGTACAAAAGTTATTCAAAGACCACAAAGAGGCTGATGAAAGATATTAAAAGAATGAACATAACTCAAGGGGTGACATAACACAGTAGAAAACACAGCAATCTGTTAGGAATAGCAAAGATGTGAAATGAAAGGAAAATTGCAGAAGCGGTTAAGATAAACAACAAAGGGGTTTTTTTGTTTTTTTTTTTTTTCTTCAAGAACATATTGAACAAGAGGTCATTGGAAGAATTCTAAGAGGCAGCCTGGGTAATTCACTGACAGAAGAGACAGACGTAACTAAAGCACAATCAAATGAATTCTTTGCCTCTGTGTTCACACATAAGGTTTGGGGACGGATGTCAGAAACAGACATAAATTTCCCAGGAGAGCAAAAAAAATATCGAAGAAAGAAAGATTCAGCCAGAACAGGTGATCAAGGAATTAGAACATCTGAAGCATAACAGATCTCCAAGACCTGGAAATATCCCCTAGACATTTCTAAAGTGAGTTGCAAAATAATGGGAGAAACATTTCCAGACAGAGCCGAAACATTTTTGAAAACAAGGACAACATGACTAGACTATATGAACAAATACAATTTGGACTAAATAAGGACAAAACCTGCTTCATTCTGCTCCAGTGAGTGTGGAAAGTGCAATCACAGCTGAATCAGCATGGTATTCCCATAGCATAAACTCTGTGAAACCACTGTGGAAAGGAATTTACTCACTCGGAATACAAAAACCATTTGAATTTTTGGTTTTTTTTTTATTTCTTTGTGTTTAGGAGGAGTCATACATTCCAAATCAGTAAGACTTACTGAGCATGGGATTCAACTGACCAAAAGGAGATTTCTTCACCTGTGCTAGTTTCTTAGTTCTCAGTAAATCTTTTGTTCAAACATGAAGGCAGAGAGTGTTAACCAGACTGTGCTTTAGCTGTATCTGTCTCTTCAATCAGTAAATTGCATCTTAGCTTGCTGCTGTGTCTGAAATAGTCTACCTAATAGTCAGTGAAAAAAAGGCAGGCACTTTTAGGGCTTGAGTCCAGTCAGCCTGGAACAGACAGCTAAAATTGGCCAGTTGAAGCACACCAAAAGAGTGTGTCTAGTTCTCTCATTTGTCACTGACTAAATTTGCAGATAGTAGCTCACATGTACATATTCACATTACAGATGCCTGAAGGTGGGCAAGACAATTCCTGCTGCAAAGATTTTGAAGCTATAAAGTGTTTAATGGGCAAATGTTAATTCAGCCAAAAGTTATTCCTCTATTCTTAGATCTTGCTGATGTGGTTCCTCACCCTATTCTATCTAGGCTGTGAAAAATCACAAATTTCATACTTAAAAATGATACTAGCATGTAAGAAAATATTATTCTAGGGAAGCAACTTCTCATCACGGATCAGAACTGTTAGAATGGGAATCAGTGACAATGTCTATTACAGCCATTTTTGAGCCTATCTGGTAACATGCTTGGGTGCTGGTCATTATTATTTATGGTACTAAATTTTAGAACATTCTCTGGCATGAGTCTGGTCTTCTCCATCTAGCAGGTTTTTTTAACAATTCACAGTTGATTTACCTGCAATGTCTATGAATGCCCCTGAACTAGTGAGTACAGATAGCCAGAAAGATCAGACTACAGGGTAGATTATGGAAATTTACACTTAAAAATCAGTGACAATATTATTTCATTTGGATAGGGGTATTGGTACAGACTATGTTTGGTTCTCATTTTATGTGAACCAGCTTGAGCAGTGTCTTTTGAGTGCAACAATGAGAACATCCCCTTTTATTATGCAGCACAAGCTGGCGTCTGCTGTGCTTGCGAACTCCAGAAGGGTCACTGTTACTGGGTCACTCCAAAGGGCATATTCAATGACAAGAACAAAGGCGAGATCCAGATTATAGTGGACAAAGTTGGGAGAGTGAAGACAAAGCAGTGGGAGTCAGCAGCCAGTGTCTCTTTTTTTTGCCCCCCTCCTGCAGTTTCCTTTCTTATATTTTCTGAGCTGTGTATTCACCCTGATGGCTTTTCACTTCAGCCACTCTATTAAAATGTTCTCCATTGTTCGTCTTCTGTATGGAAGTGAGTGGAAAAGGATTTCCATGCTCTCTAGCTCACACTGCATCACTTCTGTGTGTGCCCCAAACAAAGATCAATGTACCACGGAATCTGCATAATTATGTCCTCTTTGACAGTAGGTCAGGGAGACAAGGCAAGTTTTCCTTGTCTCAGAGGAGCAGCTTGAATGCAGCACACCACAAGCATGGAAAAAACTGCAGGTTGTGTATGTGTTTTTCATGTACACACAATAGAATATGCAAATTACATTTTACTGGATGTGCCACCAAAGGAAAAACTTCAGAGACAAACAAAAAATAAATCATATTTTTCATAAAATCACATACTCCCATTCTATGTTGTTTCAGAAATTTAAGAAAACAAAACTGTCGTTTTTACTTTTTGTGAAAGCTGTTCTCTTTCTTTTCTGTATTTAAAACTTTCTTTAGCAGATTCACAATTAAGAGGGAAAGGGAACAGATATATAGAGGAACCTTGTTTTTTTCAATACCTCTTTTCGAAAATGCAGATAAAGGAAGGATTTCACTCTATACTGTCACAATAGAACACTACACAAAGCTCAGAAACAGGATACCCATATCGATCAGAAGGGTACTACAGCCACGAAGTACATCTCCATAGAATCCTGAAAGTGCAATTTCAATGTTGTTACTAGGATTTGCCTCCAAAATAAATTTTTAAAAATAAAAGTAGGTTTGTTGAATTGCCTTCAAAGAGAAGCTGAAAGGTAAATACTTACCCTGAGTATAGTCAGTCTTGTAAGACAGAAATATGATGCAATAAATGAGGGTTTAAAATACTCAGATGCCTTCAAGATACTTGTTCAAGTACTTGCAGTGTAAATTCATCCATTATCCCTCTCAAGTATAGCTGAGTTTCATGTAGCATGGGGCTACAGAACTCTGACATGAAACCGAACATTTCCTGGCTTCTCTGCATGAGCACTGGGGACACAAAGGGATATTTCATAAGCAGACTTTCAGTTTGCTAAAATTTGTTATCCTGCTCATCGGCTCTCATAGATTGGATGTCATTTTCTGTTTAGTTAGGAACCAGTCTTCATCCTTTGCACGTGGAGACAAGTTTTGTTGATTGTACAACTGGGGAGTTCATATAAAATGTAACTGAAAGCCTGCATCCTCGTCCTTTTTCCTCCATCTCTCCTTATGAAGCAAAAGTGTCCTATCTTCACCTAAGTCAATAACAAAAGTCCTTTTTGACATCACAGGGGGTGTGGTTTTGCCATTTGAAAATATGAAAGTGCATGAAAATCACTTTACATTTCTACTATTCATCTCTCGTTATCTAGAAATAGATGCTAATAAATATTGCTTAATATTGACTTGAAGAATAATTTCATGTCACCTTTTGCAGGCTTTAGTTGGTAGCACTGGAGTGCTGATCTTTTTCCAGCTGTTGCAGCTATTCATGATTTTGGGTACTGGAAATCAAAAAGGAAAAGTTTCTGGTAAATGTAATAAATAAAGGTAATGGTGCAAAGCTGTGAGAGGGTGCTAACATTAGTCTTGAGGAATGCATATCAGCAAAAAAACACTTGAAAAATCAATAGAAAGGTCTCACCTTTCTTCAGACATCTAAGTGAGCAATACTTTGAAGGCAAAGAACATAATTTGGAAAAGTCACTGCGATGGTCCTGCGGCTCTTTCAAGTGGGGATTTAAAATAATACAGCTTATTCTGAGCAAATTTTTCAAAATGCAAAGTCCTTTTCCTGTTTTCTGCTGCTTGCAGAGTCATGTTGAAGCACTTACAGCAAATGTCTGATGGATTTTGCAATCAGAGTCTGCCATCAGTTCATATATTTTTAGCAAAGTACACTGGTGACAGCAAACTGTGCATAAACTATTACAAAGGAATTTCTTGCTCCCTGCGAGTGACTCTGCTGTCTATTGCCTCACAACAGTATTTCTGGGGTTTTGTTCTGGCTCTAACTGTAACAACAGTAAGGCGAGAACTTTACACAGCAATTTAGCCTAACATAATAAACAATTTCATTTAGGTTTTTTATCATTTTGGTTGTAATTGATTTTTCCTTGTCCTCAGATTTACACATTTGTTAAAACATATTTGCGAGATGGGGACTGTTACTACACCACTGAGCAATCAGGTGCATTGAGACAACTCACAGTGAATCTTAGCTCAAGTGGGAAAATGTTATGCAAAACATTTTACATATGCAAGTTCAGAACATCTCAATTTTGGATCTTTAGCCACTTACGGTAGGAAAAAATAATTAAAAGGGTTTGGGCATCTGATTTCCTAAGAAATCAAGTGGAATGGAAAGATTTGTGTTTAAATACCTTTAATTCTTTGTGCAGAAGATTTTAAGGAAAATCAGTGAACAAGAGGACCATAAAAAGCCAGTAAAAATATTTTTAAATGCTTTATCTCCCAGTTAATTTGTCGCTTGTTCCATCTGCTGGTTTTTTTCCCCCATTTTTTTCATAGTGTGTCTTAAAATCTTCAACATCTTGTGTCAAACTTAAAGTGTTCATTAGGGATCCTACCAAATAGACTTCTGTAGGATTTGAGGAGACACAATCTTTAAATTATTTTCTCTCACAGCCTTCTGTTATGGAATAAAGATATATTTTGCATTTCACACATGGAAAAACTAAAGCATTGAGAATCTAATGATATCGTGGGAGGAGTGGGAGCTTCAGACAAGCCCTGCCGTAGCCTCAGATTTTGGCAACAGTTTAAATTTAAAAAAATCACTCTGGCCTGCAAGTTCTTATGATGGCAAAGCAGGACTATTTATAAAAAGGAATTTTTATCAAACAGTCAAGAGATAACAGATGAAAGACCTTAATCAGAATTACTCACTACACAGTATAAAACTAAAAGGAACTACTAGTAGATTACAGCACAACACGAAATAGTGCACGATACTGAGGAACCTTTATTAAAGATAGCAAAAGAAATAGTATTGATTAGGAGTCAAATGTAACTTACCACCAAAATCACAATAATGTACAAAGAGTCCTTTCACTTAAACCCTGGGTGGTAACCACAAAGCAGGTATCCCTACCCACAGGAGAAACTCCACAGGTTTCCAGGGAAAGTGTAGAAGATTTCTGCTTTGTGGAAGTTTGGTGTCGCTTCTATAGTCATAAAGTAAGGTATCTAAGATGTCTGTTGGTCAGAAATCCAGCTTATCTTTCCAGATCTCACTTTAGCAGCGAGATGTTTATTGGCATTTGGGAGATGCAGACCAGTGTTAACCCCATGGCACCAAAATAACTCACTATAAGACAGCTTGTCCTGTCTGAGTTATCTCACCAGTTAACAAGCAACAGATAAGCTCTTGGCGGGGACTGAGATGTCCTGCTACAAATTAATAGACCAAAAACATAATTCAGGCATCTAACATCAAATAGACATGCAGTTTAGAAATCATCAACCCCAAGTAGTTTTCCTTAAAACTTGCATTTCAGAATACCTTAGAAATTCCCATATTTCAATGATTCTTTACTTTGTGACCTTTAAAAAAATCTTCCTAGGTAACTGAAGCTGAATTGTTACACATGTACTTTAGGCACTCTTAACATTTTTGAGCAACACAGCACCTAGACATTAAATAAAGCAATTTAGAGACACCAGCCATTCTTTCCCTAAAATTCCATAGGGAATTTGATCCTACAGACGCTCTAGGAGCACGACAAATGTGCGTATTAAAATTCTAGCGCAGAGGGCAGAACTTGAAAACAAACATAGCTGGAAGACCAAAGATTAATTTTAACACGATATGGTCAGTTTTGTGATTGGTTTTGTTTGGGGTTTTTTAGAGCTGGCCCTCAGATCTTGTTTTCTGACCTTATTAGTTCATCTACTTAGGGAATAAATAAATACAAATTATGAAGTGCTCAGTTAGGCTCATGAGGTTTAAGCAGTTACATTTGCCAGACCTTTTGTCAGTTAGAACAAGGTGCATCTCAATATATTTCCAGTTAATTCTTTTTAACTGCAGTTTTAATTAGCTCATAGTAACTTCTATTACTTTAAAGGAATGTGTCATGAGGTAGGAGTGAATGGTGGGGGTAGAGGGACAACATAATAGTGGAAGATCAATGGGATTTCAGAGGACTATCTCCTCAGTGAGGTGGCATCTATGTATTATTTTCCTAATTTTCTCTCTCCCTCTCTCTCTTTCTCAGATGACCCTAAAGTCCCACATGCTATTACACATTAATTCCCACTTTGACAGTTATGCCTTCAGAATGTGAACATGCATTTCTGAGAAGTTCATTGGGTTTTTTCCTAGTAATATTAATTTACAATTACATAGGCAATAATAATGTTTCTTAAAGTCTTCCATGCTTTACATATTTTAACAGCTTTTCTGAGTTAGTAAGGCTGCACACTTATAGCTCATAAAATCTGAATCAGAGCTAGAGTATGTGCCTGCTTTTGCTTTACTGAAATTTGCAGCTTTTCCACTGAGTTTCCACAAGAAAAGAGTTTGAGGCCTAGCTGTGGATAAAAGAAATCATTCTTTAGCCAGTACATCTCAACCAGTCCATAATAACCTGTTGGGGTGAGAAAAGTTCAAGCCAAAAGCTGTTGATTTCCCTAGAGCCAATCAAAATGATAGATGCAGTGGTGGAAGATCACAGCTGACTGGGTTTAGTCCTCTCATCACTAGCTGCAGATGGCATGCAATTTAGGGATGCCCATTTGGTAAAATTTACCAGTTTCTCTTGAGATCACACATATGGGTTTGCATTTAAAAAACAATTGTATCAGGAATAGCATTTTAAACAACAGATGTAAGTATTGACAGTGAAAGAATGCCCAAAAAGCAGAATATATCCACACCAGAGAATGGAAAGAGCTTGTGTTATGCTTTACAGAAATCCATTTGACATTTTAACTTTAAAAAAAAAGGACAGAAAATGACCATAAATATCAATGAATACAACACTTGCCAAACTTCATAAATTAGATATAAGCTTTTGTCTTTACAGTTTATGGCCTTTGGGCATTTGACATAATTTTTTTTTCCAACTTTATATTTCAAAACCACAATCTCAAATCCTCACACAGCAAAGAACTGGCTTCAAAGGAATTATGAACTGGACTGATGTCTTTGCTTCCTTTGAATTCTAGATTCAGCTAAAAGGAAACACACAAACAGATTGTTTTCTGAAATCCTTCCTTAATTCAGAGCAGATCTTTTTCTAGAGTTTAGACTTTGACCAAATGACTGGTGCAGAATTTCAGTCAGTTGCATGACTAAAATAAAATAAAATACATTCATAATTAATCCTGCAAAGTTATCTTACCAGTAAAACAGCTGTCAGGGTAGATCATAATACTGAACTAAGACAGTTAAAGAAACCATTATGTCCACAGTAAAACTCCACAAAAAAAAAAAAATCCTCAATGTATATAACTCAGCATCAAAATCACTTTTGCAAGTAATCTGACTTCCATTTTTCTGTTTAAGTGTAGTTATGGACATTTCCTGATGAGAAACAGCTGTGTCTTCAACAGTGTAGGCCATTAAGTCTCTCCACACTAACACTAAAAATGAGAGGATAACATAACTAAGAGGTTAGGTTTGAATGTGCACCTTTCACAGTGATTAGTCCTTTGTTAGACACAACTGTATATATTCTTTTTCTCAGTCTCCTGATTTAAAAAACCTGGGCTACAACAAAACATGTTAATTATGACATCAGAAAGCAATATTCATCAGTGACATAACTTTAAAAAATGGTAGGGTTTGGTTTGGTTTTATTTGTGAGGTAGAAAGATGGGAAATGAATGTTCTGCTACAGATTCAGTGAATGTGAAATTGGTTTTTACAAAGGAGAAAACAAAATTATCTCAGAGATGAAATATTTATAGCACCATTATGAAAAGAAAACCATGAACTAGCAGCAATAGGACCTTTAATATTCTATAATATGTAGGCAAATCAGTTGCTGTCATCCATTCTGCTTTGTTGTTATGTATACTTCTACCTAAAGTATTTTCACCTTAACTTACTGCATTGACAAACTGCTAACAACTACTGAGCATGCTCAAGTCCTGCAAGTAGTCTTCATGTTCCTAGGCAGAGACAAAAGCACTTCTGGGGCAAAAAAAAAGAGAGAAATTTGTAGAAATCTAAGGACATTAAAAAATACTATTTATGACTTTTACGGTTTTTGTTAGATCAAAGCAAAAAGAAGCTTTAGAAGAGATTATGGCTCCAGTGTCAAAAATATATGGGCTTCTTAATCTAATAAAAAACAGATTCTGAGGACCTTTACAGATACTACAATATAATCTGTACAATCAAGTTAAAAAAAGATAATGTTTTGAGAGAACAATAAAATTAATTTAATCTTTGATTCCAGTTAGCTTCTTTTGTTGATAGTAAATAAATAAGATTAGATCATACTATGTTGTTATTTTCTCCTTTTTCTTTCAGGTTTGGTTGTTTTTTTTCCCCTTCTTAAACATCTTCAGCCAGGTATGCAGCTGGCAAGGACTGGAGGAGACAACACAAGCAGCCTTCAGAGCCTGAGGCTGGGTCATTTAACATTAAGTGACTCTCAGACTGAAATAAAACCAAGTGTGTAAGGCTGTGCATAAGTCAGGCATAAGAAAGACAAATAGTGACACACATTACAGTTAGTCAAAACTGTTAATAAATAAAGACTGCACATTTGAATTTACACAAAAATAATAGCATTTTATGAATTCCAGAACTTTGTAATATAGACAGCCTCATAATGATTAATCTATACTATCATTGCTTTTTTAATAAGCTGTTTAGGATATTTTGCAAAATATGAAAAGAATTGATGTGCCAGTGAACTTCTGAGCCTTTTGTTAATGAAGAATGATATAATCAAAGGAAACAAACTCATTGTCTTGAAGGCACCAAGAAGTCTGGGAGTATCTCATAGGTCACAACAAATGGGGCATACCACAGCCAAGGAGGAAGGGCTCCTAGGCTTTAGAATTTTGCTAAAAATGCCTTTTAAGACTTGTTAGAAATTTATTCAGTTATGTCCTGAAATACATAATTTCCATGTCAGAAAGGGAGGTCATTTGCAAATCAATTTTGGAGGGAGACCTTGCAGGATAATTGAAGGAGCTGAAGGAAAGGAAGCAGAAGAACAGTGAGAGCCTCTGTAAGTATCCCTCACTACATCAAGGTCAACATGAAAACTAAATTTGCCTGTCTATATACAGGATGTTTTTGGTGCACAGCTCTTTGTGAAGGGAATAGCTTGAGCTTTTGTTTGCTAAAAGAACTGGGATTACCTCCTTTATCCACTACAGTTGTATCCATCAACCTCAGTTTAGGTTTTATTCTACACTCTCAACTGGTCATTACCAAATGAGAACCTAAGTGCTTAAAGTGGGATGTCAAAAAAGTTTAGATACTAAAAATGCAACCACAGTTCAGCTTGTATCTGATTTCAGAGGTGACCCAACATCCACAGATACTCCACTGTTAGATGATCAGCTCTCCTATTTGTCTAAGGACAGGTTCAGCCCACCTACATTGACCTGAAAATTAGGCACCTAATCACCTAGGTATCCTCTAAAAATTGGTGACATACAGATACCCACAGAAAACAAGTCAGAATCCTAAGCTTTAAATTCTTTGCGCTAAAACAGATCAGTGTTAATGTGGCTGGAAAATTCATTGAACCTCAGAGCTGGTATTCAGATGTTAGATGTCTTTCCTATTATGTTCCAAAAATGGTTCAATTCAGAAGCTTTCTACAGAGCATGTGTAACACATCCCATTAGGACTGTTTTCACCCCAAAAGGTAGAGTCAGAGATTCATCCTTAGTTTATAATGGGCTAAATAGTAGTATTTGTCCTTTCCCTAAAAAGCAGGACATGGGCTGAAATTCTTTCAGGTCTGGTAACTTTCTATCTCAATTCTTTCATGACCAAACCCAAGGTCCGTAACTAATGGGATATAGTCTTTCTGATATATTGGTACAGACATTCTTACTGCTGACACTGATCAGGAAGAAATTCAAGATTCATTGGCACGGACAGTATTTATTATATGTCACTTACACTTACACCTCCTCTTTTCATACAATCTTTTCCAACAGGAGGCACCAGTAATATGAGGCTGCTTAGCATCTTTTCATGGATTAGATCAATATCAGCATCTAGACTATTGTAGCTGTCTCTGTTAAACCAGATGAAAGATGTTTTTTAAAGAGGAAAAAAGAATAACTTGGAAAACTGTTGGTGATAGGTGTAGCACAAATTATTTTTAATATTAAAGATAGACTAAGGGAGATAAAACTGACAGAATTGGTTAAGAAATAGAAAATGTGATGATAAAAAAAATGCCAGCACATTACAGAGAGGTGCTCCAAGGTTTCACATTGAACTCTATGCTTTTTAATACATTTTATTAATGATCTGAAAGAGAAGATTGTGCAGTGAGGTAGAAAGATGACACAAAGTTGTCAATCAAGACCAGAAGGTACTGCAAAAAACATTAGCAAAGGAAGACCACCTGCTATCCAGTTTTGGGCTTCCTGGTTTCACAGATGATAATTGCTCCAAAACTACCTAAATCAATAGCCAAATTTTTTTGAAGTTTATGCACCCTTACAGGGCTCAGATAAATGATGGAAAGGGATGGGAAGACAGAGGCTACACTGGCAGAAGTAGAAAGAATGTGCTGCAACACGTTCTCTATGGCTTGGGATCTGTTTGTGTCCCAGATGGAACACAGGATCTCTTCAGACCTGGGAAAGTCTGTAAATAAGTCAATGAAATACTTGCATCAAAAATGTCGCCAAGCTATTTGGAGGAGTAGCGTGATAATAATTAATGTGGTAAAAGCTATGAAGTCTTTTCATAAATCAGTAGTGTGGTCTCAACTCCAGCAAGTGCTGTACAAATTAGCAACCATCAGAAAGATTATTTGGGAATTCAAGCAAGTAGAAGAAAGGCAGCAATAACCAGAATTCAGAAAAAAATCTAAAAAAAAAAAGGTAAGTTTGGCAGAGGGAGGACAATACTGAAAACCAGCAGAGAATTATCTTGCATCTTAAATTTGTGTCATGGGTGCACTAATAGGTTTTAATGGCCTGGAGCAGTCTCACCTGGCTGCTCCACTGCCACTTTGACCACACACCCAGGAGCCAAAATTCAGCTCAGCCTTGGGCCTCCAAACACTGCCTGGGCTAGGGGTTCCTGTCTCCAGCCCTGCCAACCTGGATTGCTCTCATTCTTGTTCTATGGGTAGCTTCCCTCATGGATGGATCCCTTAGCTGTACTCTTATCTTGCCCCAGAGCCCGTCTCTGTCCCATGTCTTGCTGCCCCTGATGGGACCCTGTGGATGTATTCTGGAGCTGATGGATTGTTTACCCTGCTGGGAGCTGATGATGGATGTGGCTATCAGCCTCCAGCTCTACCCACTGTGCTCAGATCCTGCAGGACTGCATCCCATAGTGAGAGCACTACCCGCTCTAGGGTCACCATGGCTCCCTGCTGGTGTTGCTTCAGGAAGCAGCCTGCTGCTGCCATTCCTTATTCATCCGGGAAGTGAATTTTTAGGTGTCTATCTTTAAAACAGAAAAATTAGCTTGAGAGCCCTTGATTAGTCTACAAAACAGCCTTATTCACATTAGTCCTATTATGGAGAACATCTGGAACTGCCATTGTCTTGGCTGACCTGAGCATCTAGGTACTGCTCATATAAACCCATTTTTTCTGCTGGACTTCATCTGTAAAATAGCGCCCCACTAACACAGGCTGACAGGGGTGAAGACTTGTTGATTGGTTAGTGCTTGAGACTCTAGAGAAGAAAGAGTCTCTGGTAAAATGAACAGCTCAGTGTTCAGAGCAGGGTATGAAAAGTGTGCGCTAAACAAGGCTTTACATCACTCATTTTAAATAATGACAGTAGTAAATGAGCATCATCCCCAACTTCGAGTTAAATGAGTGACACGGTTGATTATGTCAATGAAGATGGTGCCACAGGAGTTGTTCCAGTTGCTGTAAATGATAGATACAGCTTGTGCCTTAGCTTTGGGTGTTTAGCAATTCTGTTCTCTTGAAATGAGTGTTTTTTAAATGGATAAATTGAGTGTCTTTGAGAACATTCAGGGAAAGATTGCTTCCACCTATATGTAGACATCTAAACATAAAACTGATTTAAAGCAACCTCATTACTGTCATTTTGCAACTTAGTATTGTTTGATTTTTGCATCTTTTATGATTATCTTTCAGATACATTTTTTTTCCTACAACATATTCAATATGCAGACAAAACATTATCTGTTAACATCCTGAATTGTAGTCTAAAATGTGAAATGGATTTCTTCTTACTATTACTATACAGTAAGGAAGAATCCCAGCCATTACTAATATCCATCACATAATGCATTATATACTCTTTTCTTTTCTGGCTTCATATGCTTATCTCTTGATGAAATGTAACACTTCTTGTAAATATGATCCTTCATGGTTGCTTTTTCTGAATTGCTTACATTTATAGCAAAACATTAAGGTCATATGAGGAGTTACAGTGCAGAAAACAATTAATATCTTGTTTACTCCTGGCTTTTTCTTTTACTTTCAGGCAACTTTATGTATGACACTCTACAACTTGTTTATTTTGCAACTCCATCGCATCTTTCATAGCTGTCTCTGTGGAAATCTTAATTGCAGATTTTAAGGTCAAGTTCCTGCTTTTAAAAGCTGCATCTTTGAGTGCTCATTACCATGCAGAGTGGGCAACGAATCTCTTTGGGTATCACTCCCAAAGAGAGTATCAACAGACTGGCAGGATTCAACCACTCACCTTAGCTTTACTATGCTGATTACAGTACACTCACTTTTTGACTGAAATTAGTTGGGAAAAACAACAAGGCATTACGAACAACATGCTTTAACTCATAGAGAAAGGCAAACTATTTTCTCTCTTGTTACTTCAAAAATCTTGATTTTTTTGAAAATCTTCAAAAATATTTTAAACTTTTTCTGAGTGTCTAAATCAGTTTACCTTATCCAAAAGCTCAAATGTGGTTTGGGCAAAACTCTCTCTCGTAATGTGGCGCAGATAATACTGAACTAGTCAGAGATCCTGTCCCAATCCTTAAAAATCTCACAAATCCCAGCATCTCAAAATGAACCTACTCACCACAGACATATCCTCAGATTCACTGGCACGCTGGAAGCAATGCTCCGCATACAGCCCTGGAGCCCCAACCCAGCCCCAGAGTGGCCACCAGAGAGGAAGTCCCACCCTGGAGGAAGGACTCAGGGAGGCCAAAGGCTACTTGAACTGAACCATGAGGCAAGCACAGGTCTTGACTCCACCTGCTCTTGGAATTTATGTCAGCTGAACACTGCTGGAACCAGGAGTGGTAGCTATCTTTGTTGTTTCTATATATTTTCTGTCTTTTTCTCTTTCTTCTAGTTCACTCTTCTTGGAGTTTTGAGTAACTTAAAATTGGATGGGCTTGGAGTTTGCTAAGTTGCATGGGCCAAGCTAATGCTTTTAGAAGTGGTTTATGTTTATTGAATGGTGCTCTAAGCTTTTGCCAAAGTGGTCTGATTTTCTGAAGTTGCCAGTAAAAATTTTTTTGTTGTTTTTATCCCTTGAGAATATCTTGCTGTTATTTCTTCCATGAAGCTAACTCAGAGTACCTAGAAAACACACAAGCCCTTCTAGGAGGTTTTCTGAGTGACTTTTTTGGGGGCTTTGCATAGGGATATGGCAAATAATATGTAGGAGGGCCTAACTCTGAATGGTTTGGATACAAGTCACTGTACTTGCTCCTGGAGAACAGGGATCACTCCCTTGCACTGCGTAGCCACTGCTGTCTTAATATCATCTGGGTTAGGCTAATAGAAATCACTTAACATAATGCATTAAATTTGACTTTAAGTGAAAGAAAGACAGTAATGTTCATTGTGTTCAACTTAGGATAGAACAATGATTGAACTTTATGTAGAAAGAAGCATGCATCATAGAAGTAAATCTATATATACTTATTTACATAAAACCAGCATCTTATCCATCAGAAAAGTTACGATAGTTTTTATTCAAGCAATTTATATGGGCACTGTGGGAGAGTACATAGTTTATTAGATTATATTTTCTGAATGAATGAATCCATCTCAAGTGGGAGATAATTAGGTTCAGGACTGAATTCAGTCTATAAGGTGGCATATGTGAAAATCCTACAGGTCTCCCAAGAACATAAGCGTCCCCATAGCAAAAGACAACAGATGACTTACTTAGACCAGCATCCCGCAGGCTGCAGTGAATGTTTAGAGGAAGAAGAAGAGCAAGTCAAGGATAAGTGACATTTTCTCTGGTCTTGCTTTCCTGTTCCAGGCATCAACTGTGTGGGGCTTCTTGAATTGAAAGTTTCATCCAGACGTCTGTCTTCAGTAAGTACTTCACTTTCTGAACATTTTTGGTACTTTGTGAGATTTATCAAGTTCCTGTGAAAATAAAATCCACTTTTTAATTACCCACTGTGTGAAAAGATGTTTCTTTTTGACCTTCATAAGGCTACTGTTTCTGCTGAAGTGCTCATTAGATCTTGAGTAATGAACAATTACAAATAAAGTCCCCTATTCATTTACTACAAATTCTTTATTATTTCAGCATATTCTTTGTGTATGTGTGTTTGACTGTTAGTCTTCATTTCCTAAATCAGCTTTTCTGGATACTCATTAATTTACAATTGCTGTAGATGAAATTTTCCACACTCTCTTTTAGAGGGGCAGTTATAGAACTTGAAATTTCAAAATCTGAGGGAGATATCCTACAATAGGTATCTCCAGGAGCTGAGCTTTGATCTGATCTGAAGCTGCTTGCTATCGTGAGACAGCATAGAGTAAGAGTCAGAGGACCTCAGAGGATCAGTTTCCCATCGCTTTTCTGACCCTGAAAGGTTTGGGCACTGGTTCTCTTTTCAGATCACCACACGCACTCTCCAGGCTGCAGTTCTCTTTTCAAGACTTTCTTCTGAGACTCAGTAAATGCAGACATGCTGGAGCTTGCAGCTCCCACAGATTTTGTGGTTTCAGAATTTTTCCCAGAGTCTTCAGGATCCTGAAATACAGTTTACCCCATCAAGAACTTTGTGGCTGTTAAACGAAAAGATAACTGTTTTACAGAAATGAACTATTTAAAATAGAAATAGTTATCTATACTTCCTCCATCATGAAAGGAAAGAAATGATGATCAGGTTTCTTGTGAACCCCTGTCCATCATCACTAATGAGCACTTTTAGCAGACAGATCAAAGACTTCCATAAGGTAGGGATGGAGAATGCATTCTCTCAAATCTCCAGAAAAGAACCCCTTTGATAACTTTTGTCATGGCTGGTCAAGGCAAGGAGAAACATTTGCTGTCAGTATTGCTTAAGAAGAGTAACCTGACTGACAGCATGACCACTGCAGGTAGCATTAGACATAAGACTATTCACAAGGTGTAACAGAGCACAGTAGCTTGGAAGGATATAGTACAATCCTTAACGAATACGCCTTTGAAACACTAAAGGTGTTTGTTCTATAAATTGTGTTCCTTCTGGTTTCTGTGAACTATCTTGTCCTCATGACCCTCTTACTCCTTATCAGCCTGGATTCAAAAAACCTGTTCTTTAACTTCCAGCATAGGGTATCCCCTAAACATATTACTTCAAGCATTCTGTCTTAAGACCCTCCTCCCCCCCATTCATAGGCAAAGACTAAGTAGCAATACTGTGGGATCCAGAAGGCATCACACAGATTGTGTAGGAGACATGGGGCTGAGGGATTTGTGTCCCATGAGACCAGTATATTCTTGAAGGAACATAGCTAGCTACGAAAAATATAAATGTGAACCAACCTGTGCCTTAGGGTGCAGGGCTGGCCTCAATCCTATTTTATTTAGCAGCGTAGACATAAGCTACATGATGTGGGTTAGGGAAATAGACACGTGATTTTAGAGAGGAACAAGTTTTCTGCTGTATTAGATGGCAATAGCCTCAAATGGAATCCTTTAGTCACTGTATGATGCTATGCCCTACCACATCATGAAAGATGATTTCTTTTTAAGGTAATTTTTGAAGCATCAGAATGGAAAAAACACAAAACGCCCACAAAATGCCTAAACATTTTGTTTGACATCTGTGTGTTTATGTACTCCTTGTACAGGCTTAAACTGCTGGTGATAACAGACATTCAAAACCTAGATTATACAAAGAGAAGGGTACTATACAAAGCATAGCAACTGCAAAGGAAATGAGCCCTGAGGATTAGTTTAAATAATGATGTATTTGTTGTTGCATAAGCAAATATAGTATTCAAATATTTATGAAAAGAGTAAATGAGCCCATCCAGAATCTTTTGTTTAAAACAAAAAAAAAGTGTCAAGAAGCTTTCCATGTAGCTCTCTGATTATATGAATCTGGGAACGTACTGACTTTCTGGATCAGAGTGGAAGTCTGTTCAACATAATGTTCTATTCTGACATGTCCAGTGCCAAATATTTCAGTGGAAGTAGCAGTAGTTTCCTAGAGTGAAAAGTTACAGAATAAGCTGCTCATTAAAGAGTTTTCCTCTTGCCTGTTTTAATTTGGAAATAACAGCATGTTCCAAGGTATGAGGGTATTATAAATTCATCAGTGCTGAGGCTGGAGAGCATTATTGTAAAGCATCTGGTTTGACCTTCTGCATATAGTCTTTCTATTAAGTCAATAAATAGCATGACCAATCACCAGACTTACGTATTTTTGATCCTATTTAGTAGAAAGGAAAAATGTTCTTTATCTAAGTAATTTAGTTAAACTCTTTTGTTGGAGTTGACTATGGTTTCTTTTTATTATTTTTGTTTTTAAGGAACATTGATTGGTATGGTTGAGTAATCATGTCATTATTATTTTAAATTATAATTTCAATGTTGTCTACTTAATGTTCACTGATTGTTCCCACTGAATGCACGTTATGAACAAAAATTTTCAAAAGTGACTGATTATTTTTCAAGACTAGAATGTGTTTATTTAGGGAAATCTCTGTCATTTTCATTTCTGCACAGAAAACTTCCAGAAACAAATCCAATCTTCCCAGAATTATTTTAAAAGGCTGTATTCCTGCAGTCCACAATGCCATTTGCCAGAAATAAATATTCCTTCCTGAAATAAGGTGAAAACATCCTATATGGCTCTAAGACTTGTGTCTGAAGTCTGAAAGGCAAGGCCAAAAGGCAGTCTGTTTCTGGTAAAGGCAGTGCTGAAAAATTGTTCTTCATTTGCAGAAAGGATAGGCTCTGAAAACTTTATACGAAATGAAAATGCACCTTGTGTTGTTGAGTAATAAATTAATTTTGTTCACAGCCCATTTCTATCTGTAGTACAATGTTAAAGGAAGTAAGTGTTTAGTTCATCCCATGTGGCATGTTAGGGCCCATACTGTTCCATACACAGGATGTATTTGTATCAGAATCAAATATTACCCAGCAAAAACCTCTGACATGGATTTTTAGCCACATTCTAGATCTAGTACTAGCCTGGAAATAATTTAATATGCAGGCAAGGGACTAAGGAAAGAAAGAAGTGAACACTGTTTCATAGCAGCTGCTTCCTTTTATGGCTAAAAAGCAAACCAGAGGAGGATGGAAGAAAAGGAAGGAAAAAAAATTGATAAAACATCTGAACATTTGATAAAAAGTTGCTCAAGGTTTTTCACAGTTTTTGTTTACAGAAGAAATAAATTCGCTGTAGTGAGTTAGGCAGATAGCAGTTGTCAAATTCCTAAGCACTTGAACCCCTTCTTTGAGCACTAGATGCGAATGTAATTGCATGACTAAAGAGGACCTTCTACATAAATAATACAAATAACAAATATCCTTTGTCCTCTCTCTTTTTTTAAACTTTTTTTTAATTATTATTTTTTTATTTTTTTAAAGAAATTGCTTATTCCTGGGGAAAAAAATGTTCTCATTCTGAAGTATCTTTTTCACCCTAATGTTAGCACATCTTTTGGACAGTTCATTACAGTTTCAAAGTTTCAAGAATAAGTCATGCAGATTAGCCTAAATATCTTATTTTGACTTGCCACCCTATTCCTATTAAAACAGATCAGATCATTACATTCATCCATCATCATGTGGCTGTGAGGTTCCAGGATTCCAAAAATAGTAAACACTTGTGGAATCTACAATAATTGAGAGCAACAATAAATTACATTTTAAGTGCTCATCAAGGTGAGAACAAGGCACTTCATGACTCTTCATACATCCTTGTTAGGAATATTGCCAAGCTGGAAGAATGCACAGGTTAGTAAAGAAGTTGCTATGAGTGCATTTCTGCTGGGGACACTCAGTGATTTTTTTAGAGACACTTCACCTAGATTTTTTTTTAAACAAACAAAAAAGTAAAGTAGAAATAGGTTTCCTTGGATGGAGATCTGTGCTAAAACTTCTAATATTTAATGCATTTGTATTCCAATTTGGTAATTTAAAAGGTAGCATGGATAGCTACTTCATTTCCTTTAGGGTTCAGGCAGGATGAAGTGCTGCATTTAACTGCAGCTTCCTACAAGAAAAATTCCCTCAGCAAGGCGAAGCATCAATATCTTAACACTGAATATTGCAAATAAAGCATCTGTTGCTTAATTTGTCAACATACGCATATGTGATAGAGCTGGTAGAAACAACATCATAGAACAACTGTCTGCTTTTGAAGTTTACTTTTTTCACAGTGCTGTCCTTATGCAATGCAATTTAAGGAGGTGAAAAACTTTGCCTTTGGCTCTAACAGGACATATTAGCAAGACACAATTTTTGGAGTATCTTCTAACTGGAAATGCCATCGCTTGGTCTTGAAAAATTCAGTTATCATTCCATTTGTAAAACCTACTTGATCTCCTCTTGCCATAATAAAGACATCAGCCTAATCACATGCTCAATTAATTGTGTGTTGCTCCTTTGTGTTAGCTTTGCTGGTATTCCACTATGCCTGGAACCAGATGATTTTGGCTTTCAAAATCCCAAGGGATCAAAGGTGCATCTCACCTGTCTATTTGTATAGTAACCAAGATGTGAAGGATATGATCTCTCATGCCAGGAGATAACAACAGGAGACCCAGGACATGGCAGGGTCTCATTTTTGCTTTCCCACCCTCGCCCCTTCATCTGCTTCCCATTTGGGTTTGGCCAAATCCAGTGCTTCAGGCAGCACTGCCCACAGCAGCTTGTCTTCCCTAAGGGCCCCTTGGGCACATGGGGATTCAGGTCAGTCTGAGAGTGAGAGGGACAAAAGACTGCCACAACCCTTCATCCTCCTTCCAGACCCTGGAGGCCATGAAGAGCCTCCAGTTCCTTCTTTATTGCCCATGGAACATTAGGAATGAAAAGGATATATCCTGTTTCTAAAAGCTCTTGTTCTTTCAGGAAGTTCTTGGGGTGATTTTTTTTGTCTTCTGATGGTTCTTCTGTCTAACTATACTGCTGTAGGTGGCTCCAGCTGAGTGGGCTAAGAAGCAGATAGTAATAATTATTGAAAGCCATTATACAGGAAGCATCTAGAGAAAGCACATGCATTAAAATAAAATGATTTTTAAAAAATGTGTATGGAACTTTGCTACACTGAATGCAAATTGCACTTCTAAAATGCAGAGGTCCTTGTTGAGTGTGGTCATATATTATCAGGTGACTTAGATAAACCTTGAGAAAACATAATAGACACAGAGATCCACTTTGAGATATTCTGAGTGAAAATTGCTTCAGCTTTTATTCTTTCAGCAAAGAAGACAAACAGCTTTAGAAAAATTTTTGAAAGGTTTTGTCCTATAAAGATAAAAATCCAAGGCCTCCCACATATCTTGTTTTTTCTCTTTGCAGCTGACATGGTTTGGTAAATTATTAAGTTGGCTGAATTCTGAGGCTATTGAAACAAAATATCAGGCATAAATATTACCACAATATGTTTTTGGGAAGGGAAATCTGGTATTGTCTCTCCCTGGAACTTCCCATCATTCTTTGTATTGTCTTAAAAAACTGATGGACATCATGTTATGCAAAAAAAATGACAGAAAAAAAGGTAACCATGAAATGATGGTACAGGGCATCTGAGATAGTTCTGGATACTCACGTGTATTTAATTAAATCCACAGGTTTCTGGATTTTAACTGCATTCTGTGAGACCTATTAGCAGAATCAGAGTGTATGCTCAGAGTTCTGACTTAACAAAGTCACCTTTGATGTCCGGAAAAACACAACTATGTGAGGAAAAAAATTAAATTCAGACATGCTAAGCATATACTTGGTCTAATGAATAAATCCTTGAAAGTGATGACTGAATGTAAAACAGAAATAGTTTGTTTAGTCATTTCAGGTTTAGAATGAATCTTTGTCTAATATTTTTCTGAGTTTGATTTTGGTGAGGAATTGGAAGGATCAGGAAGTTTCTGCTATCAATTATTCTCTCTTTTTCCTTGTTGACAATGGGACTGAAATAGTGTTGTGCCCAGTTGTGGTGGTTTGATGTGGCTAAAAGGCAGGTGTCCAAGAAAGCTGCTCTACCACTCCTCTCCTCAACTGGAGAGGGGAGAGAAAAGATTGAAAGGCTCCTGGGTCGAGGTAAGGACAGGGAGAGATCACTCACAATTACCATCTGGGTCAAAACAGACCTGACTCTGAGAAATTAATTGAATTTATTACCAATCAGAATCAGTGTAGGATAATGAGAAGTAAAACAGGACTTAAAAGCACCTTCCCAGGCTTAGCTTTATTCCTGACTCTCTACCTCCTTCCCTTCCGTTCCCCTCAGTGGGTGCCCCTGAGACGGGCAATGGGGGTTGCAGTCAGTTCATCACATGCTGTTTCTGCTGCTGCTCTGTCCTCAGGGAGGAGAGTCCTTCCCCCTGCTCAAGCGTGGGATTCCTCTCATGGGAGACAGTCCTCCACAAACTTGTCTAATGGGATTTCTTCCCATGGGCTATAGCTCACCCCTCCATTAGATCCTCCACAATTTGTTTTTATCACTCTTAAAATACTCTTGCGTACTCCTAAACTGGATGTAGTATTCCATATGCAAGCTCACTGGTGCTAAGTAGAATGGAAGAACAACGTCTTTCATCACATGCGCCACCTCTCATCTCTTGATCTTCTGGCCAGAGTTTATCAGTATATATGGTGTATAATAGCTGCACACTCAGTATGTAATTTGTCTTATTCAGAAAGAAAGAGCACTCTCTGGAATTGTGGAATTGTCTCCAGCCTCGTGTACACCATAACCCTCAAGCTCTCTTCAGCAGGGCTTTAACTCACCCAGTCCCTTCCTAACCTCTGTTAATGTGTGGTATCATTTCTCCCTTGGTTCAGATCATTTCACTTGTCCTTACAGAACCTCAAGAGCTTTCTTTTGCTCTAGTGCTAAAGTTTATTGAAATCTCTTTGGGTAGAGTTATGACATTTATCATGGTCACAGTTATTCCTTCCAGTTTATTTCATCTGCAATTTTTATTTCGTTAGCAAATATTTTAAGTGAAGTTTTTGCTGTTATCAAGGTCACTGAAAATGTTGAACATTACAGGTCTGACCATGAAATTCTATGGTCCTGAAATTCTCTCTGATGTCCAGAAAGACATTTAACCACTGGTCATTGCTGAGGCTGAGTTCAGTTAATATTCAACTCTCGAAACAAATCCACCTATTTTCTCAACACATACTTTGTCACCTGTGGAGAATGACAAAAAACTCACTGAAGTCAAGGAAAATTTCATACACCATTTTGTCTTGTCATATATCCAGTCATTAAATTGCGCATTGATAAAATATTTTTTTATGCACACTCTACTCCTGAAAAATGCAGGTTGAGTATTCCTGGTCACTCTTCTTGTCTTTCGCTTACTTGGATGTGGATGTGAATTTCAAGAGTTTCTTGGAATGTGTTTCTTGATCTTCCCAGGGACTGCGACCAGCCAAAGTTTCTTTGATTCTATGATTAACTCCTGTCCTTAGGCTCTCTTAAAAAATCACCTAGCTTTCCTTGACATCCTTCTCCTTCATGGCAGCTACCCAAAGAGTTCCCAAGCAACATCCTGGATTAGAAGAAATAGGCAGTTGTAAATTTCAGAATCCAAAATTTGCTGCATGCCTTCCCATTTCACCTCCAGGTCCTTAACTTAATCATTTTGGAGACACTGCAATTCAAGCCACATCCAAGACTGCCAGCAGGTCTTCCCTATTTATGAGTAGAGCACTATCCCTGGTCATTCCAGCCAACACTCGCATTAGGAGATATGCTGGAAGTATAATTACACCATTCCTGGAGAGCTTTAACTTTTCCCTTAGGATATAAAATCTTTCCCTGGCTAGTATAATTACGTTGCATGTAATAAGAATGCATGGTTAATGAGAGACAACATTTTACATGGTTATAAACTACCGTTATTCTCTATTACCAGGGTTCCAAGAGATACATTTCATGGGCAAATACAAAGAAGTTTTTTTACCTACCACTTACATCTCACACTGGGCAGTGTGCGCATTACAACTTTTTTGTGTCTTTGCTTTCTAGTATTCTGTACATAATTTTCATTCACATCATAACTGTACAAATATTAGTTATAATGAAACTACCTGCATGAACAGAAACAGTAATTTTCCTGAAGAGCTTCATCTTATTCCTGAAGATAGGAAATCTTTCTTTGGCTAATATAATAATTCAAATAGAAATCTGGTCCAAAAATTCACAGAAGTAAATATAGTTTATCTACAAAAACTACCTTTGAGCCATTAATAATCAATGACATGTTGTTTTACTTCCAACCCAAAAAGAAACAGCTCAAGGCAAGACAAGCTCTCCATTCTTCCCCAAACCAGGATGGCAGCAGGAATGTGGCTTTGGATGAAGCCACTTGGAGCAGCAGTTACAGTTGCTTCTACTTCTGGCAGCCACATAATAGATACTCAAGGCTGTGGAATACCACAGTTAACAGAATGTTTGGAAAGAGTCCATATAAACTTAGAACGTGATTTTCAATTTTTTTTTAGTATAGGAAGGGGGAGAATGAGGGCTTCCACTGTAAGGTCTGAAGACGCAGGGAACGTATCAGGTGAAATAGTTTTGACCAATATTGATTAGTTTAGTGTTGACAGAGAATAAAAGGACAGTATCACCTAGTAAACAATCTAGTTTACTTAGTAGAGCTCTCTGTTTTCCTTGGAGATGTCCCAAGAACTGGTTAGAGTGAGCTTCCCTTGGTTGATTGGATCTGGCACAAATATATCCTATAGGAAAATATTTTTTATGTACACTGAAAGTTCAGACTGTAGCTAAGCTTTAAATCTCTTATGGTCATATATACTTTACAAAATCTCAGTGTTTGTCATCAAAGAAATTGTAGTGCCTTAAAGTAAGCAATAAAATACAATGTGTGAGAAAAATTTTAAAAATAATTTTGATTAGTAATTTTAGTGGACAAAAAAAAATAGTTCTGCTATGCTGAAGTGCTGATTATAATCCAGACTTTTTATTGTCTTATGATAAGGGCATTTTAAATACTTATCTAAATTTTTAAAATATTTCTTCAATCTGCAAATATAAGTAAAAAAACATTCACAGGGAAATAAATAATGTCTAAATGTCATTTCAATATTTGTAATTTAATGGATGCTCCAAATGTGATTACAGATGTGCAGATGAGAATGAAAAACTTTTGATTAGCTAACCATGTAGTAGTATAGAATTTGTCCTTTGTTATAAGTGAATGCATCTATGAAAAAAGGTTTGGCTCAAAATGTAGTTTGGCTGAATCTGTGCAACTTGGTTTTAAATCTTTTACCTTCATGTGCTTCTTCTCTTTGTGTGCGTGTGTTGCTAGGTTTTAAATTTTAATTTTCAAATTCCATTAAAAGATTGGCACCTTTTTCATGATGCCAGTTTCCTTACCTAGAAAGCCAGAAGAGAGCATATTTCCTAATATTATTTAAAACAACTTAAAAACCTTGGCTCCTATAGGGATTTTACTGTCACACTCATTCATGTTCTATTGTGAGTGTCAGGTGCTAGTTTTGATATGCAGCTTGAGATAGAAATCAAGCATAATCAAATGGCTTTTATACAGATTTTTGTTTGCAACAAAATTATAAATGATCTTGAATATTATAGATGGAGAGGTCAATTAGTTATCTTAAATCAAGACTAGTAGTTACAGTGATATACTACCTATTTATCTAAAATTGTATTAAAACAATATTCTTCCTGCCAGAAAATTTGACTTTGAAAAATCCATAGTTTAAGCAACTATCTGAATCATATAATGAGACTCAATTACACCAGGTGGTATTGACTGATATATTTGGTAATGTAATATAGATGCCAACCCTGACAAAATTTGTTAGTTTGAAAATAGGGCAAAATGCCATTTTATTGCAAAGCTAATGAAAAATATTGCTTACAGAATGATGAGACCCATCAAGTAGATTTATAGTGTAAGACATTTGTAAGATCTCTAATATTTCAAAGAGATTGGAAGGCTTATGCAAGGGCAATATGACTATTGTCTACTCAGTATAATGAACCAAAGAAAAAGGAGCTCTGACATTCAGACTTGCATGGTAGAGGGCTAGAAACTTCCTCAATAGTAGAACTCTTAAAGAGAGCAGGCTGTTTCTTGAGCTTATGCAGACGCTGTTTCTTGAGCTTATGCAGACGCCGTCATGGCTGGACCACCACCTGGATGTTTTGCAAGCTCCACAATTCAAAGAGATACTGCTTGGAGGGATTAAAGACTATGAGTCGGATTCAGTGAACCCAAATCCCAGCAGAAGTTTGGCAGAGGAATGAGTCAGTTCCTGGGATGCCAGCATTAATGGCTGAGGTCCAGACACTAATCTCAGATGCACGGCACATGTCGCCTCCTATCTCGATTAAGCCACGTCTGCGGCTTGCACACACAGCGCATAACAGCAGATTTTCTAAGGCGTATGCTGCTTCCAGTGCCATACGTTTTAGTTTAAAATCTGGCCATAAGGTATGAGTATTTTGTTGGGTTTTATTTTCCTTCAGTTGTTTGATGAAGAAATAAAAACAAAAGAAAAAGCAAAAATTTATTAACAGGTTAAATTAATCACGCTGTTTTACCCCTCTGGCTTCTCCATGTTCTATTCCTCTCCTTCAAAAGGATTCAATCAGAACCACACCAAAGATGCAAAGAAATTAAAGTAATAATAGAAGCAGCATAGGAATATTATTTCCCTTCATTTGTTCTTCGGTATATGTGAGACATGACAGTATTCGATAAACTCACAAGTATTTACTCTTTAAGCTAATTCTGCAGTGTTGTAAAACATGCAAACTGCAGGCTAGAGAGAAATAAGAGAGTCAGCATAGCAAAACTCGATTAGAAAGTTTGATTTGATTATCTGTTCCTTATTTGCATCACACTGCTGTTTCACTCCGAGCTACCTGACTGGAATATTTTCACTGAAATCTGAGTGTGGAAACCGGAGCTATCAGCAGAATAACAGGCTGCAGGAAGCACAGTGTTTTATGCTGGAACATTCCAGCACACTAATTGCTGCTTTGAAAATCATACTCCAAACATTTTCTTGCTTCATTTCATCTCTTGGTTTTGGTGGAAAATGTCCAGAAACAATGCAGTTGAGCTTGAAGATGAGAAATGGAAGACTGAGTGGCTGAAAGGTACCATATGAGGGGATAGATGCAGTGCCTTAATGTACTGGCCTTGAACTGTACGAACTTCATGGGGAATTCAGCCAGATTAAGGAGAGTGAGAATCAATCAGTTTCAGGTGGCTCTAAAAGTTGCAATAAAAGGGAGATGGTGGTCTATTCATTGTCTAAGATCTACACGGAAGACCCTCTTGGGTAATAGTAATTAAAAAAGACTCAACTAGAGAGGTTAGTTTGAAAAACAAGGAAGAACACCACCTGACCCTTCTGTTCTTAGAAGAAAGCCCATTAGGTAAATGATTGATTTTGTGCTTAAATGTTTTCTTCCCTTTTTTTTTCTTTTTTTCTCAGCAAGTATTGATGTCATTCTCTGTATTACATTAAACACCCCAAAGTATTATCAATTGAATACTTAGGCCAGATTGGGAGGGCTAAGTGTGAGACTCATTAAAAAAAGTCCAGTCATACCAAATTTTACTTTTGGATAAGCTATTTTCAGCCTTTCACATTAGAGCATGACAAGCACCAGAAAATAAGCTACTTTTGGCTATTAAAAAAAAAATCTGTATAGGTTACGTGTCAATTTTTAAAACCATGTCCCTGATTTGCTCACGTATAACCACCAAAAAAAGAAATATTGAAAGGAAAAGGACACCACTCTGCTTCTGAGGTGATGTAACAAAGAATGCTCTTTACTGTCACTGTCCCTGATTTTGCATAAGCTTCTCTCATGCACGCTGGAATCATATATAATGCAGATGAGATTGGTAGGGCCAGGAATCTTAATTTATTTATTGTATAAGCATAATGCCAGCCACCTCCTGTTTTCATTATACCAATCTAATGCCAGCCATTTCCTGTTTTCATTAGACCATTGTAATGCTAGACTCCTACTGTTCTCATTAGTGCAGGACTGTGTAATGGCAACCACCTCATGTTTTCATTATAACAAAACTGTATGGTGCCAGCTGCCACTTATTTCACGTTACAGAAGAGCATTTGAATAGTCCATACTTTTTTCAAGAAGATATTTACAGATATGTCAAGGACCCTAGGAGTCTCAGGCCCCTAAGAAAATGGTAGGAAACACTCTTTGTGACAATTTTGTTGCTGGATGAGTGGCAGAGTTTATACAGTGTATGCAGAGAACAGGCTAAAGGCTGGGGTTAAACTGTTGTGGAGCATGGTTAAATTCTAGAAACTGCCTTTCTGATCCATAACCTATCTGATCTTTCTGAATAAGATAGAAAGGTGGTTGCAGTAGTTCAGGGTCTGGATTAGAATTACAGGGAAATTCAAGTTAAATTCTTGGCTCCAGTACACATTGCCTGTGCAGAGCATAACCTATAAATTCTGTCATATTACTCCAGCTGTGACTGGTCTGGAGATAGTAAGATTTTCTCTGTGAGAAATATTGTTTTGTTTTGCTTTGGCTTCATAATACCTTTTCAATATGAAACATTTCTCTGCTTATCAGTAGTGCTTAAAAAGAAGCTGTGACTGCTTCTCTAGGGTCTTCAAATGCTATTGTAATGATATTAAATAGTGCTAAGAACTGCCTCATGACACAAAAATCTTCCATTGAGACATCTTAAAAATATAGTTTGAAAGCTGAAAGGGTTCTGTTACTAAGGTACAGTTAAGTTGTTGTTACATTACAAAATACTAGGGCTGTTTTTACTTTTTGTAGTAGGTATCAGAATAAAAACTCCTCTAATTAAAATACATATATATAAAACATTGCAAAATTATTTTTTTCTGAAAAAGTTTTCTATTTTTTATAAAAATTTTTATTTAGATGCTCGGGTTTCTGCTCATTGAACATTATATAGATCTCAAAAAAAACCCTCCAAAACATCCCATTGTCATTGTTATGTAAAGGCTATGTAATTTCTCTGTGGACAACCTGTAATATCACTGAAAAAAATACCTGGTTTACATAAGGGGACTGCAGCCTCAGTTCTATAATGAATGAATGAGCTGCATATTAGTCATGAAGTAAAGTTACCACATCTACTGGTACCAACACATCTGCTGCCTCTATTCTGAAGCCTTGGGAGCTTCAAGTGCTTGCTGTCAGGACCAGAAAAAGCACTGCAGTGAAGGCCCTTACTCTGTACCTGACCAAAATTATCAGTTCTGCACAATGACTTTGGTTTTAATTATTTGTGTGATGCCAGCTTGTCGTGTTTTATCGGTTGTAAGTTTTAATGATTTATGGCTTCACTGTAGCTCAGAAGTGGAGAAGAAAAGCTCTGTGGACATGTATTATGAAAATAAAATTTTACTCTTATTATAAATGCTGGTTGTGGTGGGTTGACCTTGGCTGGACTCCAGGTGCCCCCCAAACTCCCCTAACAGTCCTCTCCTCAGGAGCTCAGGAGAGGGAGAAAATAAGATGCAAAAAACCCTCTTGGGAAAAGATAAGGGCAGTTTAATACAGCAAAAGCAAGACCATGTGCAGAAGCAAAGGAAAACAAAAGATTTATTTTCTACTTCCCATCAGCAGGTGATGTCCAGTCCTTTTCTGGGAAGTAGGACTTCAGTACATGTAGCAGTTATCCCAGAAGACAAATGTAATAAAAAACGAACCCCTCCCGCCTCCTCCTTTCTCTTAGCTTTTATGTCTGAGACAATATCATATAGACTACCCCTTTGGTCATCTGTCCAGGCTGTGTCCTGTGACAAGGTCTTTTACATCCCCAGGGTACTGTTGGGGGTGGGAGTGAGGGTGGAATTTTGGGGAGACAGCACTGAGGCTGTGCCAGAGCTACTCAGCAGTAGCCAAACACTGGTGTGTTACCAACACCTTTCCAGCTACCAGTGCAGAGCACAGCACTCCGAGGGCTGCTGTGGGGAAAATGAACTCCATCTCAGCCAGACCAACTGCCCTGGCACTTACACGTATTGGTCTGGGAGAAAAGAGCTCTTCAAAAGTGTTTTTGTTCTCTGTTTCCAATCTTGATGGAAAAGTTGTGTTTTCAAGAAAAGAAGAGTTTTCTTTATCATTCTCAGATTGCTGTATTATTAACATCACTGAATAGAGTAATTGACAGATGTGTGTAAGTTTTGCTAAAATGATTAAAAGCTGTGGAAATCATAACCTGTCAGTGTTCCCTGGGAAACAAAGACCTTTCCATCTGTTAGGGGACCCTGTAAAGGAATGTAATGAGTCACCTTTAAAATGACAGCTGTCACCCTTAGGATCTGAGCCTCGAAGGAAGTGCAAAAATATAATGAAATCCATATAAACTGTCAATCAAAGATATCCTTAATTTTTTATTATTTTGATCACCTCACTCTGGGCAGGGTGTGATAATTTGTAATTTGTCTATGATCTCTAGTGTCTGGATTAGGTCCAAGGCAATAGGAAGACAGTTATGTTTAGCAATGTTATAGTTTGATAAAGCACTATATCCCTGCATATGTCTTTGCACATTTTCTGTCAGTCTTCACAATGAATAAAATTTTACAAGGATAGTGGTGTGTGATAGCAGCACATTTGAAAATTACTTCTGAGTTGTGGAAACCCAATAAAATGGGAACTGAGTGATGGAACTGAAGGATGTGAGGGGGGTTGGTACACTTCTAGTTCACTTCCAAAGATGGTGCACTGTACATGTACCCTTCCCCTTTTATATTTAAGTTGTTTTAAATGTAAGTGATTTGTCGTTTCTTTGCTTGTACCATTTTTTCCTATTTCTGATACGTTTTCTGAACTAATGCAGGTGGAGTCATAACATTTTCTGTGGAATAAAATGCAAATTCTCTTATGTTAATGGACCACTAAGAACTGAATTAGATTAAGCAGTGGTGGTAAATCAGCAATTATACTGCTTTTTTTTTGTTAATAGCAAGATTCTAGCAGAAATAAAAGTCAGTGCTAGTCACAACTAGAGGAGGAAGCCTAGGGCTGCTGATGTGCTTTACTGAATTTAGTATATTTTACCACCACTCAGATGCAGTCTTTAAAACCAAGGATGCTGAGCAAAGTGCTTTGAGTCAGCTGGTAACACAGTATATTAATTACAGCTCATAATAACTTCCATTTTTACATAATTGTTGCATGGTTGTACATGCTATGCCAGATAAAATCCTCAGTCGTGACTGGTGATTGTGGTTAATATTTATGCTGCTGTTAAAAATTAGCATGCTTTTAGCTTCACTGATGCTGAAGATTTTCTGGACTATTTATAAAATGCAAGAAAAATAATAACTTAAGAAATTCCCAAACTGAGCAAACAGGTGGTTCTTCAAATAGAGTTCTGATTTCTATCTGGCTGCAAGAAAGCATTCTGTGCTAACAAACACAGGCATTGAAGCAGGATTGGTCTTTCTCCAGACCACCCTTCAAGGCTTGGAATTGTCAACTAGCATTTGCTAGTATGCCTTATAAACGCTCAGGATGAAGGAAATAAAGTGAATGAGGGGAGCTGGCATCCACTTACAAGAAGCTATGGGATTCAAGATTTGGCAGCTGCACCTGGTGGCTCCTTGCAGTTGCGTGTTGTCAGTGCCCATAGCAGCTTAAAATTTTTCCAGGCAGGAGGTGATGTGAACATCACCTTAGACCAACAGGAATTACTGGTTATCAGCAGAGCTGTCTCAGGTTTACATTCTTGATCCCACAGTAAGCTTGGCAAATCTCCATGAAAGCTTTTTGAACAAGAGTGCTTGATTCAGACGTCCTCCAATTGTTTGTACTTCTCCTACTGTTGCCGTAATATGATGGGCCTCTGACATTTCACCTCTGCTAAAGGGATAAGATGTAATAGGAGCTGGAAGTCTGCCTAAAGCATAGTGTTCCTTTTCCTTCTTTATCTTGGTTTCTACCGCCAGCCACATTAACACTGTAGCTGCAGTGGTTTTACGATTTAGCAGTGCACAGAAGGTTATTAATAAGTGCAGAAGTAGGAATCTTTTATGAAAGGGGATCCATTTGGAAATTAAAAGGACTGACCGTGCTTGCTATCATTACACAGGCTTTACCTGGGTTTCTAAAACTATTACCCTCTACTGTTTTAGTCCACTGGAAGAGGTTTATTTAGAAAAGAATGGTGGTGGATTTATACTTGTCAATAGTGTTACTCAACTGCGTTGTGGAGGAAGAAGTGTCTACAAGCAAGGTTATATTTACNAGGATTGCTGTGCCTTACTTTGGCATGTCCAAAAAGATGTACCAACAAAATCCACCTTCTGTCCATATTGGTTACCTAAACGAGTCACCTAAACAGACTCTGCTAAGGTAACATTGGAGTGCTGAGTGGCAGTGAGCTGGCATGTACTAGGGAGCTTGGTTCACTTACACTGGCCGATGGAGGTGCAAAAATTATTATGGAAGCATAATTAACAGCCTCTGGAGTCTCTTTCAGAAGAAGACAACACAAAAAAAACCCCTAGAGTCTGAGCATGACACTTATTCTGGTGCTCTCCAATAGCACTACAGCCCTTAAACTGAGGCAAAGCCACAGTGCTTCTAAGAAGCTTATCTTGTGGTCAAAAAGCCTTATTAACAGTTGCTAATCTCTATTCTAAATCTCTTATAATACAATGGTACTGTAATGTTGTTAAAATAGTTTCACATGTATTCTTCTCTGCTGTATTTACTATATTCACATGGTATTATACAAATCCTTATTAAATGATATAGCAATGCTTATATTACTTTTGTTCTCAATTTAAAGTGAGGCACAAGGGAATACAGGGTCATTCCTATAGCCAAAACATCTTCAAGCATAGAAAATCAAAGGGTATTCAGAGTAAATATAAGTTCTTATCTGGTCTAAGATAGTCCCTAAATATATACTTATAATGAAATATCGCAACTTTAAACTGCATTATAGTTAGAGGATATTAAATGTATTAGTTATCCAGAGTACACAGATTATTTTTCCTCATAATTTCAGTACAAAAAATCCAAAAATAAGTCATTTTCACTGAAGATTAAATGGCTGCATGCTTACTTATCAAGAAAAAATTCTTATTTTGAGCTGACTAGTTTATTGCAATATTCCTAATAAGATCCCCCACTGAACTCACAGTAGTGAATGAAAAATTTGTTCATAAAAATATAAGTACTTTAATTGGAAAATAAAAATATTTTTTAATATAATTCAGCAGCCTTAATCAAATTTTAAACCAAAGATTTAAGAAATTAATTGAGGTCTTATCTGCAAATACTATGATGAATATTTTTTATTATATGGTCAGAAGTGTGAACTATGTTTGAAGAAAAATAAGAAATCTACTCTAAATTCTCTACATTGGATAAATTTTCAGTGTAAAGAATTTTATATTGACATATAAAAAGAAACGAATGGTGACTAATAGGGACACTTGTAGAAATCCTTACAGCATGCAGCATCGTAATTGATGCCTGTTGTAAATGGCTTAAAAAATGTATCCATGGAACATTTTCCTATAGACAGTAACAACAGAAATAGATAAATGTCATTTTCTGATGGTCAGACAAGTATGGTGTTTTTATTTCAATGCTGATGCCAGCCTAGTGATCCATTTTTATCACTCTCAAATCAAACCATTGAAAAGACTTCTGTGTGTGATTTCCCTTAAAAAGATGGAAAATGTATACATATTACAAAATGTAATTGCAAATTTGTTAAGGATTATTTCTTCTTGCAGACATTTCTGTGCCACAGCAGCAATCCATTGATTTCCAGATACAACTTCAGTGTTGGTTTTAACTTGGAAAACATTGAGGATTACAGGCTAACTGCTCCCCTAGTTCCCTGGTAGCAGTTCAGAAGGTGCACTACAATAAAATTTCCATAGACTTAGTGTTCAAAGTATTAAATAAAATGTCTTTTCAGAAATGGAATTTTCATTATTCCATTCCTTGGTAGGTCAAAATATCAATCTGCTGTCCAATCATCTGTTTCAAGCTAGTCCTATACTATTTACTCTTACCAAGATAAATACCAGAATTTTTACAAACGTTTTGGAGTCTTGCCCAAATCAAAGGTATTATCTCTAGCCTAAACAACCTAGATGGGGGAACCATGTCAGAACACTATTTTCAGAAAGTAATAAAGAGCCCAACATTTGACTAGTATGTATTGAGGAAAAAAAAATCTTCTTAAAAATATTAAAAATAATTTGTCTCCCAGCAAAAAAAAAAAAAAAAACGTTTCCCCAAAATTTGAACTAAATATTTTTATGAGCCAGGCATTATCGGGAACCATCAACAATAAATAAACCAAGATGCTGTGCTCTTTTCCCTGAACCATAACATATGCATTACGGAATATACATCTCACAAAATTCTTAGATGGCTCATTAATTCCCTGATCCATTTCTTCATGCACTACTGAAACTAAGGTGACCTTTCACAAATCAAACTATGCATACAGCAGACAGTTGTCCTTTCTACTGGAGAAATCAGTTTCGGTTTTAGGGGAACATTACTGACTGAAGAAATAAGCTTTCAGCTGCATTCATATCTTAGACTCAGTAAAGGGTAAGGATAGGGTATTTATCCCATGAGTGAACACCCTGAAGCAGTAATATGTGGTTGGCTTAAAGGAGATCTAAGAATCTCTGTTTGACAGACTGGCCACTTTCCAAATGAGAAATCAATGACTCTGTATTCTGGGTAAAGAAAGGCCAGGATGGTTTATGACTTGTTCTGCATATACTGTGGATCCAGCCAAGCTCTGAATCACACACAGTTGAAGACAGTAAAAGTAACATCCCATGTCCAGTGAGGTCATCAGCAGCATCAGGTACATTCTGTCGGGATTCTGCAGACAGTGGCTTGCTAGATTTTGGAAATCAGCCTGTGGAAACACAAATATACGTAGCAGGAAAAAAGGGGAGATAACATTGTTATATTTCAATGGCTAGGATGGGCAGCTAACTAGATGCAGGCTGGTTTTGTTTCTGGCAAGGAGACTTGCAGAAAAAATGCAGTGGGTAAAAGGTAATTCTCTCTGCAGGAATAGCACACACCTTCCTAATTCCTGTAGTATTCTGAACAAACTGAAATTCTATTTATCTGTCAAAACCAAGGCATATATACTTAATTACTTAAAAAAAAAAAAAGAAACAAAACCCAAACAAACCAAACAGAAGTCCAGAATCCTAAAAAATCTGTTGTACAGGCTTTACACTATTTGGTATGTCATTGCTACAATCATACAGGAGCAGACAGAGAGGGCCACATATTCTGAGGGATTGATCATAGTGCTCAAAGACATCAAAACCCAACCAAATAAAAGAGGTTAATGAAAGTGTTAAATTATAACAACAAACTCAAAAAAACAGACATAGGACTTCAAAATATTTTCTCCAGAAATTTGTCACACTGTTAACAGCAACATGAAAAAATTACACTCTTAAGAAAGACACATTAAGAAAAAAAAAAAAAAAAGTAACAACCAGTCCTTTGCAGTCTTCAGGTTGTCCTTCTCCATTTGTTTGCTCTCCTGCTGGGCTGACAGTTTTTGAGTACAGCCCCACCCCATTTATAATGTTTTTGGTGAACTCACACCAGTGTACTAAACCAAAATATTCTTTATTCAGCTCCATGTTTCTATGAGCGAATAACAGCCCGTAGGGATTCAGTGCATCAGCTGCTTAAAAGATAAACCTACCCAGCTTGATGAAAACTCTTCGCCACTTTCCTGGTGAGAGAAAACGGTTACACATTTCTAATAAATGAAGCAGGAACTGTCATTTTTTTGGCAAACTGATAACTAGCTGTAACAGCCGCATTGCCACAAGTTGCTTTTCCAAAGTAATTACCATCAGGCTCCCTGTGGTATGCAGTGTTTAACACATTTCTTCTGTGTTAATGAATGCAAAAGCAGGCAACACCACTATTAGTAATCTCTTTTTATTCGTAGTCCTCATTTTCCAGATAGGTCACATTAAACACAGCCATTAAACAATAGCGGTTGAGAAAATCCATACAATGTATGCTGCTTTTGTTTGGTTTTTTTGTGTCATTCACCAGTCATTGGTGCAACTTTGAGCCATATGGGGAGACAGGGGCTGATAAATGAGAATGCCAACCTGTATCACAATTGGGCCAGAGAAGTCAAAACCTTAATCAGATTTCATTCAATTACACTTCAAGTCAACAAATCTTGATAGCCAAAACTCCCATTTAAATTAATGCAATAATAATTGCTGCCTGGTGTCAAAAGAAAGCAATTAAACAATGATGAGTGGGTGTATGTTATGCTAGGCTTCAGACTCCTCCCTGACCTCAGCAATTTCCCTTCCATCTGACAGCAAGCAAGAAAAAAGCTTGTTTGAATGGTGTATCCTGCTCCACTATGAACAAAGTTTGACTTCTAGGGGTAACTCGGGTTGGGAACCCTCTATCCTTAAGTGGCAAATCACAGTTCAGGAGAATCTGTTTCCTCATAAATATGCCAATTAAAAAAAAAATAAGGGAAAAAAAACCGGTCTGATTTTGAGTTCTGTTTTGATTGGCCAGTTGTATAAGGAACTCCCAGTTGCTGGCTTTTGTTAATTAAAAAAAGATACAGAATGCCTTATTTACTATTCACAGTGTACAGTACAAATTTATTAGTTGCTTAACTTGCCTCCCTCAACTCCAACTTTCCTTTTATGATCTTTTGGCAGATATTTACTTTCAGTCTTATAAAGCATGTGTGTAAAAAATGAGAGAAATAACTCAGAAACTTTATCTTTCATTGCTGCCTCTTTCTCCAGTAGTGATAGTAGAGATACCATGGAGAAAAAACACTTTAAATTCTTTTGTGTGCAGTACATCCTTCACACGCAATCATGTTAATTTTGACTGAACCAGCAAAACTCAGTTAATTTAGACTGAACCAGCAAAGCTTGTATAAGCTCTGCTGGTGTATTGGTTCATTATGTATCCATTCTAAATGGTGAAATAAATTTTTTAACCTGGGATATCCTTATACTGGGAAGGAGTATGCCAGAGTTCTACAAAACAAGGCAGTTGAAAGACAAATTAAAGAAAAGCAAGATTTCCTAAAGTCTTCTATAAAGCTGTGAGTCATGAATTCTGAATTACCTCAGAGTGGTAAATAAATAATCACTACTAAATACAGATAATGTGTTAAACAGCTAAAGCTAGTAAATCACTAGTGACAGAGAGCCTTAAGGTAAATTCCTCTTACATTGGCACAGCCCTTTATCAGAATGTTGTGGTTTTATGTCTTCAGAAACATACAATGAATTGTACAATTGGTTACTCAGTGTTAAAATCATTTATAAAATACACAAATCTCCATCACTTGACTGCATTTACATACTGGCTTAGATTTTGCTGAATAATGGATCTCACTGGCAGAGCTAAAGACTTGGTGCACAGACACTGAAGTGATGGGCACCACGGAAATACGTAGAAAAGACTGATCAAACAATAAGAAATCCTCTCCACTATGGAATTTCAAGCTATCAAGCTATCAAGCAAAACCAATCTCGGGTCTCCTGGCCAAAAAAAAAAAAAATTATATAACACAGACAACACCACATTTTAGATACATAAATTGTCCAAAACATGAAGAGTAGCTTGATAAAACATGTACAAGATCCTTCCTTTTGCATGTAATTGTAGACTTTTTTTAACAGGAGCTAAAAGCAAACTGTCAGAATTGGTGTCTCCCAAAGACAATTAATTCATTGTAGGACTGACTAGCTAAAATCACCATTTAAATGCAATCCCAAAACCAAAATAGGCTGCTGGGTCAACGTTTTTCTTGAACTGATAAAAAACTATGGCTTGTGATATTCCAGACTGCCAACCCCTTTTATAAATGTTTCTGTAGTAAAGATTATATTTAAGAAACCAAATACATATTTTTTTAAACAATGTGCCATAGTGGTATTTCCAGCAGAGTATCTGAAATATATAAGGGACAAATCCTGAGCTAAATATTTTATTCTTCTGTGTTTTCTTGTACTGTGGAAATTCACTTGTTCTTTTCTAAGTTTCATCTGAAAGTAATTTTTAATTTTTCAAATCCAATAAAAACACTCTTAGGAAACAATAATAAAAAGTAGAAACTATATCCCAAGTTATTCTAAGTTATTCTGCAAATATTATTCAGATCAAGTGAAAACCTGACTAAAAACACCCCCTAGAATAAGCTGTATTTATCTAGAACTGCAGTAAGCAATTGCACATTCTAAAGAATCAGATAAAATACTGCTTGTGCCACATTGGCATTGGCATATTTTTCAGCTCTATAAACTTAATACCAAAACTTTGAAAATGGTGGCATCTCTGAAGAAGTCAATCAGATATCCTACACTGAACAGGCTGGCTGCATGTGTTGGGAAAAAAAACCCAAGGAGGTTCCAGATGTTGGTTCGAGTGTAATTTTTGCTATTAAACATGGGTTTGCAATAGAAGCTTCTACAAGGACTTGCACATAACCATGACTGATGGATGTGTCTGTAGGCTGTTCAGTTAGCTCCATCAGCTCACTCAAACACATTTTGAACAGATTATGTACTGCAGTACTTCGTAGACCATACATTAAACAAGAGACTTTGCTCTGAGGCGCTGCTTCCCATATTCCATGGGGAAAAGGAAGCAGGAAAAAACAAAACTCATAGAGTTCGACAGCTACTGAGGCAACACTTGCCATTTACAATATAAGCCCAAATATTTTTGCAACACAACTATATATTAATTTAATAAAATACACAATATAGCTCTTATACACTCAACAATTTGGCTCATATGCACTGAATCTGCAATAAATCAATAAAAATATGTCATTTGATGTAAACACACTGAATCTTCTTACATTTGCACATTTAAATGACCATGTGATTTTTGTGGATGTCTGACATTTTCACTTTCCTGAGCTATTTTAGTGTCCACAAATGAATAAAAAAGTGTTAATAATGTTAATTTCTTTCCTGTATTACCCTTAAGGTAATTCTTTTTTTCCCCAAACTTTATTTTACTTCCTTTTCTTTTTTTAAAAAACTTACCACTAACTATTTATAGCTTTGTTGGACACTAAAACGCTAAATAGATATTAAAATCTTTTTTTTTTTTTCATCTTACCAAGTGAATTAGCTTATGTGTGTGCAGGACAAGATGGACTATATCATTTTACATTTACCCTTAACATGATATGTAGTGCTTCATTAATGATGAGGATATGTTTTCTTGAATAATGATCTGGAATGGTTCTTTTTGTTTTATTATTCTTTTTTTTTTTCTTTTTTCATATTTGTGGTAGATAACTTTGTACATAAATGTTTACCACAAATGAATGTTAATGTTTGGCGTCGCTTGGACTACTACAAGAACTCTTTATAGGACTTTCAGTAGAAGCCTGTGGTGGCTGCTGGAAATTCACCACAGATCAGCATTATTCAACCCTGTTTTTCTTGGGGTTTATACGTAAACAGTAAAGTCAGCATCAGCTATTGAGGACAGTCTTAAAGTATGAGACGTATTTCCATTCCATCTTTCTCACACCTTCCTATCAGATTGTCAAAATGGCACTGTCTTTCCTTCTTTCATTTTGTTCTTGGTGTACTTGACTCTGTCCTAATGGAAGTTTGGTCAAAATGAAACCAGTGTTATCTGTCAAAAAGAAAGAGCAGTGAAAAGAACATACTTGTGGGCACTTCAGATGTTCACTAAAAGCCTTAAAGCAGCATTGGTCTTCCTTCATTCCTGTAATTCTGTTACAACCAGGGAATTTATTTCTTTATTTCCTTTAAACAGCAGAAGAGGAATGCAACTGCCAGCCTGTCCTTATTTTCCCCCTCACTTTCTGATGGCCACAGGGTCACTTCCCCGACAGTCCTGCAAGAGCTTGTCTATTTCTCTCACAACTTCCTCGGCATCCACCGACTCCCTGCCTAGATCCCGGGCTGAACGGTCTAACTGCTCCAGAACAGAGTCCATCTCACTCGAGTCTCGGCTCACTCGGGAATGCACGTCTGCAAAGGCCCTAGCCATCTGATCTGATGCAATGAAGGAAGTGTCCTTTGACTGTTTACTGGGCGATAGATACTGACTGTCAGTTGACAAGTACTGGCTGCTTGGTTCAGCCAAGGCTCCTGATTTCACTTCGCAACCATCCAGTGGTCCTTTTGTTGAGGTGCAAGGCTCAATGCATGTCTTGGTTGGGCTGCTCGATGCTGAGGGAACCTCCTGAAGCAGAGGACTCAGGGCACGTTTGGCTTTTAAGTAAGGTTTAACATTGGCAATGAGAATAGTGTGCTCTCTCTTGTCTTTCCCAAATGTACAAAAAGTCTTTTTCCCAGTGGGATTCACAGTTTCGTATGTCTCAGTCTCAACATTAGCTTCAACTGTGGGTACAAAGAGATTTGTGCGATAATCTGCATTCTCAGCCTGACTGGCTGCAGGGAACTGTGGCATCCAACACCTGTCAGAATGACCAAGCACTCTGCATTCATCTGTGCAGTTAACACATTCTTCTTGTTCTGCAAAACAAAGGAGAAAGAGAAAAAACTCTAATTATAAGTGGATTTATTTAGACTAATGGATAGGCTATGATCATCACGTGATGGGCTTACTTGACATCTGTTTTCTTAATTATGGAGAAAAAAGAAGAAGCTGTAATTAAAATATTTCAGAAGGTTTGCATAAACCTGTTAGTTGAGACAATAGATTTATTTAACTCTCTTCTCCACATATTAAAGCATTCACACAGCCCAATGGAAGTATAAAGGGGTCATTAGAGAATCATTCTCAGTGGAATTGAGCTTCATCTGTAAACTAATCTGCTGTAGAAATCTTTTAGGCTTTGTTCTGTAAAACTCATACTAGAAAAGAGTGAACAGTACTTAGGGAACTCAAAAGGAATTATAAGGATTAATTTTTCAAATCAAATAACTGAGCAGTGACTGCCTTTCTGGAAATACAAACACTTCATAAAAATCAGCAAGCTGTTTTTTCTTTTTTTGTCACCTCCATTTCATTTGTAATTGTTATGTTGTGTGACAGTCACAAAATAAAAAGGTTTTCTTAAAAAGCCTACTTTTCCTGCTGAGAACAGAAAACTAGAATCTTCCATCAGTATGCATTAAATATAAGCTTGTCAAAAAGTGCATATTGCAGTTTTATTAGACATGAGTATGGATCATGTAATCAGTTTTCCCCTTTTTTGTTTTGGTGCAAGTAAGTGAAAATGGATTTGCTCAATACATACAATTTGGAAGAAAGACAAACCGTGACACACTGTTTGAACTGATGATATTTTCAGGTAGGGTTTCTCTATCCTTATTTCCTTCAAAGAATATAATTTAATGAGATTCCTTTGCTACACTTTTCGAACATAAGTTTTAATACTCCCTATTATAAAATTCAAAGGAAACTTTCTGTTTTAAAAACCTTGGCTTGTGTGTCATTTATGTTTAATAGGTTACATTTGGGCCAATATTTACTGTCTTATAATTGTACTCACAACTGTAACCAAGTATCAAGGATAAGAAAACTAATAAATAAAATAAATCCCTTTATCATCTCTAGATTCCAGTTAATTATACATTGCTCTTTAGGTATTAATCATTTTTTCTTTCATGAAATGGGCAGATGAGGTCAATACTCATTTGAGGAATTTAGTATTTAAGAAATGGCTGGAGTTCCAGTTAGACAAAAACTATTAGTATACCTTTAAATATAAGGATGAAACACACATACAGAGGCATGCAAAACAAGTCTTCAGAAAAGAAGAACAAACATGTTGATCCAAAAATGGGAGAATTTAGGCAATCATCATCTTTCTAAATTAGAAAACAAATTCCTACTAATCTTATATCACTACCTGATTAATGGGTGATTGTACTGCAGAAACATTAGAAAAGAAACACCAAATGGGAATCCAAGAGTGCAAACAGTTTTTTACGTTTCTATAAAGATATGAATAAATAGGACTTAAATTAAACTAAAACTGTATTATGTCACAGTGATATTAAACTGGGATAATTTGCTCGGAACTGATACTTGTTAATGATACAGTTGTGTGAAAAAGTGTCATTCTGAATATGTTATTCCTTCCTTGAAGACTTTAAAATCTAAGTCTGATGTAAGCCCTGAAAAAAAATACTAAAAGCAAGAGATAATTAGGTACAGAGCCAGCAAAACAAAGTGATTGTTGAGGAAAGGATGTATCATAAAGGCTTTAAACATAAAATTCTTAGAGGTGAGTCAGCCTCAGCTGTGTACCTGGTAAAATGATGGAACAGATCTTCCTGGAAGATGTATCAAAACATATGGAAGATGGGGAGGTGATTAGACACAGACAACACAGCTTCACTGAGGACAGATTGTGTCTGACTAATCTGGTGGCTTTCTGTGGTGGAGTGACTGCATCAGTGGACAAGGGAAAGTCTTTTGTTAGGTCTTTGATATGGTCAAATATTGATATGGCCACAATATTCTTGTTGCTAAATTGGAGATTGATGGATTTGATGATGGACTGTCAGATCAATAAGATACTGGCTGAATGGTCACATGCAAAGAGTTGCAGTCAATGTCCAAGTGGAAACCAGTAATGAGAGGTGTCCCTCCAGGGTCCACATTGGGACCAACATTATTATCTGCATTAATGAGATAGACAATGGAACTGAGTGCACCCTCAGATCAGAACAAGCTGAGTGGTGCATCTGATTTGCTGGAGGGAAAAGATGCCACCCAGAGGGACAGTGACAGGCTTGAGAGGTGGGGGCCACGTGCACATCATGAAGTTCAACAAGTCCAAGTGCAAGGTCCTGCACCTGGGTTGGAGAATTCACCAGTACCAACACAGACTGGGGGATGGAGAGATTGAGAGCAGACCTGTTGAGAAGGATTGGGGATACTGGTGGATGAAAGGTTGGACATGAGCCAGCAGTGTGTTCTCGCAGCCCAGACAGCCAATTGTGTCCTGGGCTGCACAAACTAAAAGCAAGCAGATTTAGATTGTACACAAGGTAGAAACTCTTCGATATGAGAGTAGTGAGACACTGGAACAGATTTCCCAGATAAATTGTGGATGTCCCATCACTGGGAGATTTCAAAGTCAGGTCAGACAGGAACTTGAGCAACCTGATCTAGTGATGGACATTCCTGCCCATGGTAGTTATTTCAAGGTCCTTTCTGACCCAAACCATTCAATGATTCTATGATCTCCAAGGAAAACTAACCCACATGCTGGTTTTGGCATACAATAAAAACTAAAATTAGCATGATGAAAAGCAGGAGTAAAATAACCCCACCCTTGGGACTGTAATACAGTGGCAAAACTGAAAAGAATTTAAGGAAGAAATTTAAGTTTGTTGTGTTTGATTTTACTTCACTTGAATGAGATGGCATTGGTATGCATAACAGCAGAGACAACATATGTGTGGCAATTGCTTAATGAAATGGGGGCCATACAAATGAAGGACATAGCTATACACCTCATTCCACCCATTAGTTCACCTCCACTAAAGTTCTCTGTATCTACTTTTCCGGAGCTTCTACAGCATCAAACAGCTGCTGCTTAAAACAGCCAAGTGAAACTGCTATTCTCTCTTTCTCTCTCTCTGTTTAAAAAGAAATCCCCTAACAACCAAACAACCTCTTCCTGCTCCAAAAAACCTACCCAGAAACATAAAGCTCCACAAAACAAAGCAAGTCAATATATTTTAAAAACACCCTCATCTTCCTGATCCTTCAGAGTAGATTTGTGTCAAGCTCAGCCTCTAGCTTTAAAAGTGGACTTACAGAAATAGGAGAAATAGGTGTTTTCTTTAGGATTTTTCCTGACAATATCTGAAGTTATTTTTCTCTTACATGGAATTCATGATAATGCTGAGTAAAATCTTTCTGGCACTTTTAAAGGTTTACCTAAACAACTAACCAGCTTTCCAACTAACTTTTATGTTGTAAGCTTAACTATCCTTTGTATGGATATTTGTAAACAATTTTGTTGCTTCATAACAAAAGACAAAAATAAAACCCTGCTGCATGTTAGCTACCATAAAAAACTCAGAACTGCACTATCAATGGACCAGTAAGTTTCTCTGCTCCTCTCTTTTCAATTACTCTATCAAAGCAAGATCCCTATTTGTTCCTTCCTTTTTCACATAAAAATAACCCAAACATTACAGTCTATTGCATTATACCACAAAAAGGCCATCTCTAGAAGGGAAACTCTTTCCGTCTTTAGGTAGTAATTCTCTGTCATCTGAAAATACATTAAATAGATATTCATATATATACATATATATACAATTCTCTGCTATCTACGTTGACATTTTATATATATATATATATATATGAAATATAGAACAGGGAAATTCTCTTTTGATACTGACTCTTTTTCTAATACTCAAATGAACTGTATTTCTTTAAAAAAAAATCCTTAAACTAAGATTGAAACGAACAAACTCAAGATGAAAGGTAAAGATCAGAGAAGTTCTTAGTCACTGGAAATAAGTATTGTAAACTTATTCAGTAGGTATTCAGTACTGTGCAAAAAAACTATGCTTTGAGATTTTCAACACTCATTAGGTTAATTTATTGCAACCAAGTTATGTTTGAAGATTTCTATTTTTAGCTCTTACACATGTGCATACACATACCTATGAGGAGGGGCGTTACACAGTGTTTAGATTATTCATTACTGCCAACAAAAATACAAATTTTGCTGGCAAGCTCTAGGTAAAAGTGATATGTATCATATAGCAAATATATGTTATGTATATATTGCATGCTGGTTTTTTTTTCCCCTTCTCATTTCCTGTATTTGTTAAAGCAATTTTTATACTTGAATTCCTACTCACTGTATTGACTAACTTTCCATTTCTGCTCCCTGGACATCGTAGCAGCAACTGAATTAAATATGAAACCAAAAAAGAACAAAAAAAGGTACTTAATGTCCTTGAATTGAAACCCACCTGCATTGCATGAGCTTTGGTGCTCTAGCCCTGAAAATCTCTGTCTTTTCATTTCACTCTTTTATGTCACATCCTAGGGAACGGATTTTCAGTATTGATTATCATACATTATAAGCTGCTTGTCTCACCATTAGCCTGTAATTTTGACTGCTATAGCTAGCACACAGTGAAGAAAATCGAACAGGGACTTTTGTACTAGTAGCAGAAACTACAAACATGAAGTGAACTGTCACCACCAAGGGCCAAATTAGTATGTATGAGAAAACAGAATCAATGTCAAGGTAAATATATAAATATATATATGTAAAATAGGTCATGTGCTGTGCTGTACAGCAAGATGTGCTGGTAGAGTGATATGCACCATCAGTCTTTATCTCTGTGCTTGTCTCCCTCCTGTTGAAAATAAACCCTTAACAGTGCATGTGTGTACAATAAACAGAAGCAGTCTAGAGGTTTTACTAACTCTCTGGAGCTTTAAGGGTAAACAGTCAGAAGTGCTTTATGCACTTAGGGGAGAACATACACTAAAATAGAACTGCTAAATTACCAGCCGTAGAAAGAAAAGGAAACAAGATATCTGTAAACAACAGTCGCCTAGATAGGAAACGTATTCTGGATGGAAATTTAAAGATGGTGTAGGATGAAAGTTATATTGGCAACATATAAAATGCAGTGAAAGGTATGTATTTTGGTGCAGCAGAAGGCATATCTTACATATTTTATTCTATTACCAGAGGAGCTGTATTTAACAACTGCCTTCCATAGCAAGCTAAAAGAAAAAGATTCTTTTATTGTGGTATCTAAAATTTCCTACGCTTTCTTTATAAATATTGTGAACAGAATTAATTATGGGTACTGATTTCACCCTAAATATATTGCACTACGAAGTTAATTAATTAATGCTTTAGATAGCTGGCTCCTTTCAATGGTGAAAACAGAGATATCTTGACTCACTAATTATATGAAATTTGCATAATGATAACAAAGAAAAAGTTTAAGAATTACTATTTTTTTAAACAGTGACTCAGGGTGGACAATCAAGTCAATAAATACAATATTTTCTGCATTTTAACTGGACACTTATTATTTAAATTACACATACATCCAAGGCAGAAAAAACAAATGTAAGGTAAACATCAGCATGCAAACATTTCCAAGAAATATTTTATGTACTGTGTTTATAGGATGAAGAACACTATAGTCTGTACTGAAGTACTCCATACAATTTAATACTAAATGTCAAGATTCCCATATATGGGAAATCAGACCATAAATACATATATATACACACATATATATATATGCTGTTATATATACTTATGTAAATAAATGAATCTATGTATATTTAAAGTCTGATTTCCCCTATACACAGGCCTGGATATATAACTAGGCATAGGTTTAGACCTACACCTAGACCTATGCCATCCTATTCATCAGAAAAGCTGTAAATTATTTTATCAAATTGTATTTGGAGTTAAATAAGGCAGAAGGAATTCGGGTCATTGTAATTTGTAAGATTTGAACTGATAAAAGGTCATTCAAGTGCATTCTTTTCTGAGAACTTCTGACAAAATATTTAAAAATGTAGCTTTTTATTGCCATTTGTTCATTTATTTTTCATCGATAAAGACTTAATAAGAATATGGCTACATGGTACATGAATAACACTAAAATTTTAAAATGTCAGTTGCTTTTGTTATTTTTCTTTGTCCTAGGAAAGCCTATCTTTCAGGTACCCACTTTTATCTTTCAGTGGGGGATGCCTAGTTTTTACTATTGCATAAACACCTTCTTCTAACTGACTATTTTTTAAATTTCTTTCTATAAATATGGAAGCTAAAAATAAGCATTAATTTTCAGGGATGGTTCACAGGTTGATTCAGTTGACTGGAATGACTAACAGCTAACAGCTCCAAATAAAAAATAAACCAGAGGACCCATTTAAAAATTTATGCCATCTTCTTTTTGAAAACATGCAGTCTCACAGTACCTTCACTCTTGCAATGCTCTATTCTTCATTGCATTACAGAGAATAGTAAAACACATCTTTGATGACCCTTTTTTCATATGACTAAGAAAAAGATCTGCCTATGAATGCATACACAGAGTTCACACTGACTTGTCTAGATCGATTCCTTTCACTCTTGATGTTGTGAATTTGTGTTCCTTATTGAAAATATTTCCATTTAGAATTTACTCAGTAATGAAACAAGGTGTAAAATTCTCTGCAGGTTATATTTCTCTGGTCTAACCACAAACACACTATTCTTTACTGTGAGGGTGGTGAGGCGCTGCAACAGGTTGTTCCGTTCCTGGAAGTGTCCAAGGCCAAGTTGGATGGGGCTCTGAGCAACCTGGTTTAGTGGAAGGTGTCCCTGCCCATGACAGGGCAGTTGGAATGAGATGGATCTTTAAGATCCCTTCCAACCCAAACCATTCTATGATTCTATGTAAAAAACCTCCACCAACACCAGTACTTGCTTTAGACTAATAAAATAATGTTATGCTTCATATTTTTAATACCTTAAATAGATATGAAAGATCTGTATTTTCTGTACATATGTGTAAGCAGATGGACAATAAATGCCACATAATATCTAACAGAGAATGTAATTAACTCTGCTTTTCAGAACTTCAGTAATTCCTAAAATACGACCAGAAAACCTCACAGAATTTACGTGAAATGGCGGCTTACTTTTTTTTAAATTTTATTTTATTTTAGTTTTTAAATTTAATTTGAGACAGGCAATTGCCTTTACTAAAAAACTGGAAAGACTATAAGTAGATACTTATTACAGGAGAAAAATAATGTGTGCTTTGGCATGTCCTAAACGGCGGGTCTATATGACATTTCTATTGAGAACAATCAGCTAAAGCACTACTTCTGTGGTTGGATTTCTGTTTAATTACAATTGATTTTGACATAAATGAGCAGAGGTAAACAAACACTTCTATACTTCTCTTGCTGTTATTAAATAGAACTGTCTCCTATCTGGGTATTTATATTGGCTTGTCTGTTTAAAGGCTCCTTTCAGTCAGGCAAAGCAATTATGTAGCTCAGATTAGCAAAATGACTGGCAGCAAAATGAGAGTGGACTGCCACATTTTTAAACCTCTTGGATCTCATGTTTTTCTCCTGATATTATAAACACTCTGGGGTCTATAATCCTTACCCAGTTTCCCACAGGTGATTTTGGGTTTTTGTTTGGTTGGTTTTGTTCGCTTGTTTTCTGGACACAGAATAAAGACAATGTATGTTTTATATTGTTATGACATAAAATGCTTCAAAAGCCATAAAAACATGATGGCCTATGGATTTAATTCTAGTTCACATTTTTCCCAGACAATAAATATTGGAGGAATATTTCAGGATTACAGGGAGAACTATGGAAAATTTTAAAATTTCTTACAGAAGTATGCTTTAATTAAATGCTTACAATTTAATGAAAATCCCATATTTTTATTTAAAAGCAATGTAAGAGAAAGAAAGTATTTGCGTTACCTGAAAATTTTCCATCCTCACAGCGGGCTGGTCCACAGATCCCAACAATAGGTCTTTGGCCTCTGCCTTGCTGTTCTGGAGGCAAATCAGACCTGTGAGTCACAGACAGGGATAGGCTCTGCTTCCAAAATTCACAACAATGTCAAAACTTCTGCAGCAGAAAAACACCTTCTACCTGTGCCCAGACACAGCTCACGGTCCTTGAATCTTTTCACTATTTTTTTCAATGGTAAAAACCCACACATTTATAGTTGGCAGTAAACTGAAAACATCTAGCTAGTAAAAAGCATGTCTCATTTCTTCCTGATAGAGGAGAAAGAGAAGGATGGACACCCAGTCTTGATTTCCAGTGTTTGCCTGTTAAGTTGACTGGCCCTGACTCTAATTTGCAGTGAAAAGACCATACAACAGTCACGAAACAGTCATTTTGATCTCTTCCCCATCCCACATAAAAAAGTCTTCCTAGCCCAGGGCTGCAGGGCGCAAATACACAAAAGCTAGCTGTGCCAGCCCTGCACTCAGCTCAGAAGCTACTGGGAAACCTTAGCAATATGACACATTGGTAGTTTTAAACTGCAAATCTTTGTTGTACAGCCCCAAAGCTGTTTCCTGAGAAAGAAGGAAAACTAAACTCCAGTAATTAAGAGAACAGCCTCGTGGATCTGTTAGAAAGCACATTTTTAATATAGCACATTTTCACTCTTGATCAAGGCAGTGCCAAAGATATTACAATGGGATTGTTTCAGCACTAGCATCTACAAATGCAATGACTCTTAAATCTGAAACAAAACTGAATTTGTATAATCATTTGCACAATTTGCATGATATTCACATTCTTTCTACTAACTTTATTGTGAGCTAGTCCTAATTACAGTATCAATGATTTCCATATCTAATTTGCAGCATTTAGTAAATGCTGCATATTATAGTGTGGCAGTGTTTAGTAATCTAGTCATTAACCAGGACCATTGTGAGCCATCCTATACAAATATTAATAGATCGTACAGTTAGAGACAAAAGGTAACAAGTGATTATGACAAACAAAAACAATGGATGGGAAAGAAAGACAACATTAATGAAAATATAATCACACTGTTGACGTTTCCTGAAAATGCCAGTATAAAAGCTCCATAATTTAAAGGAGCTATCCCCATCTGTCACACGATCAAGCCACCAGCGATGAGCTGTATGTTACACCACTGAACCTTCCTTACCAGTTGCCAACTATCTCAGTACACAAATCTTTAATTAGAAGGCACCAAGCTTTTCGCTTTGCATGTTTGCCTCAAATTTGGATATGACAGCTTGTCTACAGATATTGACTGAGGAGGGTACCACTGAGGAGAGAGACATGACAGGCTTCTGAAGAAATCTTTATGTTCTTTTGATGTTTACATCCTGACTGGAGGTAGACTGTTGAATGGAAGTCTGTCAGCTTCTGTGTAGGAGCCTGGTTTTGCCCAAAACAGAATCAATGTAGTAACGCTCTTCAAATGCTATCTGTTTCCCTTTGCAAAGTCTCATAAAAATAATTACAAAGGCTGCATGGATGCTGAACCACTCAAAATCTGGTCACTTTGGTGAGAGTATTTTCCTCCACATTCCTGCCAGTATGCCTGGATTTACATTCAAAATCTCCTTCAACAGCCATAATGAGACCATGACTGTTTTATGCTGATCGATGGTATCATCCTCTGCTTCAAAAGGATGATGTCCTAAGCGGGTCATATACTTTGGGCTTCATGGAAAGTATAATGCGTCTCACAGAACAGGAGGAAGAAGACTTTTCATGATGCTGCTCTCAGAAAAAACTTTAGGTTGTCTAAACATCTTAAGGAGCTCACACTTGGACATAGAGAAATTATTCAGGAGTTTCATATAGAGTTTTCCCCATCCTAAGTAACATATTCATTACTGTATGATTAGACGGTCCCTTAGACTATTATTTAGGAGATTGCCGGTTTGTTATTACCACCTAAGAAAGAGATTTGTGGAATGGGATTACCCTTGTTCCAATTTATGAAGAACCCACATTCTCTTAGCAATTTAAGCTTCATAATGCTATCCTACTTAACTTTCTGCCTAGGTAGTGCTCCAATTAGATCAATCAGAAAGGATAATTAAAGATGCCTTTTTCAAACCTGACTCTCTAAATATAACTAGTTCGGCGAAGAGAATTATACATGTAAACAGATTCAACACCGCATTTTCAGATTCTCCCTGAACAGCGAATTAATTTCTGAAAGACACATACTGAAGATGCCTTCAGAATATTCATATCTTCCTTTTCCCAGATCCTTCATCAAGAACTCTAAGTTACAGATTACCTTCTTATATTTCAAGGATTGAGGAGATTATAGATATTAACACCACTAATACAGAAAAATGTCTCCTACTAGTTACTTTTATGTGCAGCAGTTCAGCTGCTCAACTGAGAGCCACCTTTTTACTTGTCATCTTTTCATTTGTTACAGCTTCAATTTCTGAACTGGTATCAGAATACTTTGATGCGACAAAAGATAGCTTTAAGAAAAGTTGTCAATTTGGGAACTATTTCTGAAGATGTTGTCACTATGAGTTCTTTGTTTTCACTAATATCTTCACTTTTTAAGCCTGCTAACTATTGGAAGCTATTTTTCTGGTGTCTAGCAACCTCTAATCTGAGCCATGTTCTTATAAAAAGTGTATTTTAGTCTTGGAGATAGACTTAAAAGCTAATTACAAACATCACCGCCAAGTAAGATGCACTCAGGGTAATTTCTGTTAGCTGTGCCCTCAGCTTACTTATCTGAATACCCTACAATGGAAATCAGCAGTGAAGCATTAGATAAGTTAAACACTGTTCTGGTAAAGCAAGTAAAAGATGCAGCTGCTAAAGTTAAAACTGCAGAAGGATTCAGAATAAGCCAGTTAGTATCAATCTATTGGCATCCTTTAAGAAAATCTTTACTCTGTAGAGGTGATGAGGATACTACACCCCTAGAAATGGAGAAGACATGCTATAAAACACAGTAAAACCTATTCTAAATATGGATCATTGTCAACTTTCTCAGGGTATTTAAAGCAATCTTTTCATTTACTGGAACTTATCACTACAATATTTACTTGAACTAGGGTTTCATGTATGCTTTCCAACATCACTTGATTTTAATGGGTCCCACTCCTCCCAGGCTTATTGTTGTATTGGAAAAAAAAAGGCAAGAGACCTGTACAGTTATTATTAGCTTGAATTCTGAGTATCACAGATAATGGAAAGCAGAGAAATCTGAGCCCCAATATCTACTGCATGGTTCTTCAAAAACAGCCCCTGGGTTTCCTAATAAAAATGTAACTTTGCTTTGTTTTTCTTTAAGAAGAAGAATTGCTTTAATTCCCAAGGAGACAAAAATAAAGCACCATATCTGAAAGTAAGGCTCAGCATGACCTTGAACAAATTCTGTAAGGAATTAAGGTAAGCAAAAATTTTCTTATGGGAAAAAAGAATCATACTTTTTGTTGTTGTTTTGTGTCCACCTGTTACACAAGTGCCTGTGCTCAGGCACGGTGTGTATACCACTTCTCAGGTACCTAAGAAACAGTCTAGCAGAGCTCTGAACTTATTTGTAAGCTCTCAAGTGACTCTCTGCAGTTCCAGCTGAAGATGGATACAAGGCAGCTAATTTGCTACCACCAAGGGAAAATGTTATAACATAAAAACATTCCCTCCCTCAGCTTCAAAACTGTCGAGTGCCTAGGGAGCCCGACTGTTTGTAGAGCTGATACTATGCATATGCTTCCCTGTAACTGTTACATGCATACATCTGGCATCTGTCTCTGTGTTAAACAGACTTAATTGTCCCTAGTATTACTATGTAGCAACCCTGTAACCTAGGTGGTAATGTGAAAGAAGTAAATGAAAGGATTGACACGATTTCTTTTTTTGGTGGCATTGTTTTTTGTGTTATTGGCAAGATACGCAATGAACTCTGTACTATAGCTATAATAAAAATATTTTAGCTGTGCCTTCTGTGTAACTTTAGATAGAGATTATGTTCTTCTCCTAGCATGACATTGGTACTTTGTAGTCTTTTAATCAAATGTGGTTGTTGTAGCTGGAACTCTTTTTTTCCCATTTATTCTTCTTTTACTTTTATTTCCTTTCTTGGTTGTTCAGGACCCCTCTTGTATCCACATCAGACTTCAGAGCTTTTAATCATTTGCTAGACATAGCTGGACTGATTCTGAAGATATGTCATTTCTCTTTTTTTTGGGTGTTTTTAGGGGGACTCTATGTGTTAGTACATTATTCAGCTCACTTGCCAGCAAAGTCAAGACTCAGGCAAAGCACTTGATTTCAGATTTCAATATATTTTTAAAAGCTCAAAGAGCATGGAAAATCTTGTTCTTTGGTTAGACAGACCATGCAGAACAGTAATACTCTGAAAGATGGAGGTAGCTGCATAGAACTAATGCTAAATTGAAGGCCTTTTGAAGTTACTTTAACCTATGTGTCAATGTTCATCTCAAAATCCCCCAGCAAAGTAAAAAAAAAAGATTTTAATTGAGAAAACACACAGAAATCCTGTAAAATAAGAGAAAAAAAATCGTTGCTGCTTTTACATCTGACATTATTCATGATAGCAAAGATGAAATATCCTCAAAGTGCTTCTTCTACTAAGACTTATTTCTTTGAGTGAGACTATAAAGCGTAGACTTTCCTAATGCAACAGTACCTGCCCAAGTCTATTTAGGACTCAGAGTAAAGCTATTCCTACAGTTGAGATCTTCTGAAGAGCCTGACTTGCTCCTACCATGTGCATTAAATCCTAGGGAGTAGGAAGATGGGCCATAGGTTTTCACCACTCCTGTTAAAGCTTTATTATAATGAAACAGGGAAGCAAACCATAGAGAGCTTCCATTTAATCTCCTGTTTAAGGGAGAGTTCTTGTCAGTCAAGGGACGGAATAAAAGCCCACAGGATGTAGATTCAGATGCTGAATATTAGTTTCATCAGTGACATAGCAGCAGCAATAAAACAATAATTTCATTCAACAAACAGGGAAAGTCACATAATCTAATTTTTGACAATTCAAATTAGGCTAGAATTCTTATGGCATCTTTGGAGACAGTGCAGAATGATGTATTCAGAGAGCCATTCAGAATGCCACTGAAAGGCTCCAGACCTAGAACACTTCGTAGGTAGGTCTACGTATCTTTATGTGCGTGGAGTTGATGTCCTGAAGTTGTCTACATCTGTTTTAGGGATACGTATCAATTGGTCTACCTTTATCTATAAGCTGAGTTAAGCTTTTCAGCACTCAGAAAATTCTTCTGTCTGCTTTGAGTCTAAGAGGCCAGTATTTCCTAAACAAATGTAGGTGGAATTGAGGTGTGTAACTCAGCGAGTCCCCTTTCCCATGATGTGCTCCTAATGCATTGTCCTCCCATTGGCAAGAAAATACTCCCTTTGCAAACTAATAACTAAATGATACCATGCACATATAACTTCTTGGATATCCACAGAATATTTCTCAGATCAAGTTTCATGGTATTTTTCCACTGAGCTATTTTGAGGAAAATCTCCTTCTTCCCTTTTACTATGCTAGCAATCTTACAACAAGCTACTACTTTTTTTTTTTACAGAATTAAGACTTGTGGCAAAGTGGTGCACTGTGAATGCCTGAAGGAACATATTGGGATCTGATGTTCTTCATTGAGGAAGACTGTAGCTGATCCAGACCCTTCTTGCAGCTGCAGCCTTGACTCCAAGTTCATGTCAGAAGCATAGCAGGGAGTGACTTTGCTGATTTATAGGTTCTTCCACAATTACAAAAACAAGATATGGTGTGAAGTGGCATTTTATTTTATTTTTATTACAGAAATTTAGCAAGAGAAATCCAGATCAGATGATCAACTCTGTCTCCAGAGCAAGCCTGCACATTGCCAACTTCACTGGAACATCATCCTGTCTCCTGAAGGAATCTGAGGACAGAGACAACTCTTCTGTCCAGCCATACCTTGCTTTTTGCAGCCCAGGCTCTGCTGGCTCACAGATCTAGCTGAATCCTAAACACAGCACAGTACTGGACACCTTGCAAATTTATTGATATACAGCAGCGTATTTGGAATTCTCACCAGTCACTGATTCCATTCTCAGAAACAATTATAATCTCAAAATTCCTATTTTAAAGGCTGGGTAAGACTGAGCTCTTTCATTCATTAAATCTGTTGCTTTCAAAATCAGCCCAAGTATTCCTCTTTTAAATAAATTCTCAGTGAAAATTTGGCATGTGCTTTTTGATTCAACAACGTTAAATTGGTATTTCTCAGATAGTCAGACTATGATGATAAACAACTGTCAACAACTTTGTTCATAAAATGTCACAGTCCTCTGAAAAGCTGATACACTTGTTTAGCAGTTATTTTTTCTTTAAACATAATCAAGTGGAAAACACAGTGGTGGTAATCTTGTGAATGGATCTGCATTATCAAATGATCTTGCCATATTTTACCACAGCTACCTTTAGCAACTACAGCCTATTGGTCTACATGATATACAAATAAATTCCTTTCCAGCTTGATGTTACAAACTGTCTTCAACGAGTTAATTTGCAGTTCATTGCACTTGCACTTCAAGAGTTTTTTCAGGGCTTTTACTGGACAGAGTAGTAAGGCTAATATTCAAAAGATACATTGGGATAAAATATGCCAGGGTAGATATTTTCAGGTTTAGACCACGCTTTTTTTGGTAGCTAAGGGCTATTAAAAAGAAAAAAATCATATTTAAAAAAAAAAAAAAAGTAAAACTAGTATAGGAAAATAAAGGGCAATTCCTTGTTAGGCTAAACACTGTATAAAAAGAAGATCTTATGTAAGTCTGATTTTCAAGACAAAAAAGAGAAGAAATAATATATTAAATCTAAATGTTTATGTAAACCATCTTCCCTAAAATTTCCTATGACTAATTCATTAGCAATTAATTTGTTTTCAATCTTTCTTTGAAAAAGTCATATCTAAAGTAATATATTTATTTTGCTTACTGTGAATATCTGTTTTATAAAACAATCAGCAAATGTTGTTCTGGAATATAATTGCCTATTAAATTTCAAAGAGGAAATCAAAGAGGGGTAAAAATACAGGATAAAACATTTCCCACAGAGAGGGATATGTATATTTCAGTGACTTTTTATTTTCTGACTTTGGAGAGGAAAATACAGCATTTTCTGTAAGCTTTCAGTGTCCCAGTTAGCCTGCTCGAACTATGATGACAACATGCATCTTTGATGACATGGATGAATTCATCTAAAATTCAAGTCTTGCTTCTTGCAAAACTCTAATCCAGTACAGAAGGTCAATGACAATCTGCCTTTTAAGGCCAACTATTTGTGACTAGTAAAGAAGCATTTTCTTGTTGGGATTTTTTTCCCAACAAGAAAATGCTTTGCTATCTGATTCCTGCAGGGACATGCATCTATTTGCCACACTAAACCCTGCTGTTCATCTTTTGCATGTAACATATTCTTTGTTCATTTACTAGAAATAGACAAACATAACTGGCTTTATTGTCAGCACTCTCCAAAGACACAGTCAATGCAGATCTAGCTAATCCCCTCCTACTTACTATTCAGCAATCAGTGTCTGCCAATAGGATTTGGGAATCCCAAAAGACAGTGTTTAAAGGGAAGAGTTAAATTCAGCTTGTGTAATGCCATTCTCTGTTCCTGGGATAATTCATCATATTTAAGGAATCTGTTCCATGGAGGGACCTAAGGCTGCCAATTAAAATAAGTCAAACTAGATGGACAGCCATCTGAGTGAATGAGATTGCTGCCATGATCTGAAGAAACTCTATTAATGGTGAGAAGCTATGTTGGTAGAGACAGTTCTTTTAATCTGCTCCAAAGGCCCACGTATTCCTTGCAGAAAGTTGCATTTGGGAGGTCTAGAGTTAAGCTCCCTGAGAAGCAATGATATTAAGAGAAACCTGCTGGGGTACTTGATTTAACATTAAAGTGAATTTATCAGCTACTCCCAATTTTTTGAGAGACTAATTGAATTATCAAAGGCTGCAATGGGGAATGTAAAACCTTCTGAGAACAGATTTGTAATATAGATAAAATCCTTAACTCATGCCATGTGATTAGCTTAAAATGTAGAAACAGCCTGGGTGCTAAAACACACCTGAGTTAAAGATTTCTTTTTCCTGTCTAAAGCCTCTCTCTACCCACTAAAATTACAGGAAAAGTAAAGTGTTTAGACAGGAAAAAAGACAAAATTTTAAAACATCTATTCTATGTCCCCTTTCAATGCCTTCAGGTGTGCTGGGTGCTACTAGGGTAAATTCTGTCAAATTTGCTGCTCAACTTTTTACAGCATAAATTTCAATCTTTCACTTTTTAAAGGCTTTCAGAAAGAATTTACAACTTCCCTCATAATTCAGTTTGACCACACATGATTAAAACCAAAAGATGAATGAATCATCTGCATGAACGTAAGCATACAATAGTGACAGAAAAGCTGCTTTTAGCCTAGAAAATAATGTCATTGGTGAAAGTTCAACCTTGTCTAAAATTTTGCAAGATACTTATCTGAAAATTTATTTTTATTTTTTAATTCTGTCACTTCCATATATGTATTGGTTTGGAATTGTGGAACAGATCCTGGCAAAAGAGACCAGTGGTCTGGGAGTGCGTGAGTCTGAAAAAGTTACAGGACAAAGGCAATTTATGGTATCCCAGTGACATTTTGCAAGAGATCACTTTCATATACACAAACAGTAATGTTCCCAAGGGTGTTGCTGGATTTATATCATAAGGACAAAGCTGTTTCTACAATACATACATTGTCATATGCTTGTTGACAAATGTATGACAAGTACTTAATTACCCTGCTAACAATTATAAAAGTATTTATGGAAGTAGAAAAAAAGCCATGTTAAAATTGAAACTATGTGAGTAAAGCTTACTAGACTTGCATGGCAGAACAAAAGATATAAGACTTATTTTGCCCCTTTAAACCTCCTATGCTGCCATCAAGTGCAGTGACAACAACCTGGAGGAGTTCACTGCATGAAGAGGTGAAAAGAGGTGATTGTAAGAAGTGTGAATACAATTCTATGCCCATAATGCATTCATTTCAGAGTGCAAGGACATCTGTTATAATCCTTTCTCTTAGCAAGCAGCTTTAGAGATATTTGAGAAAAAGCAGGTAAAGAATCACAAATAGGGGATAATTTTAAAAGATTCTGTAAGGCATCAGAAGGGACATACAGTGTAACCTTATTCTATGATAGAAGTATATTTTGTCCCATAAATACAACTGGTGATAATTGTGAGTAATTAGTAATTATACCAAGAACCAATGGCTTATCTCTTATGCACAAAGCAAAATATCTGTAGCATTCTCATCACATGCTGTGTTGTTTGCAGCATCCCTTTGTCTTATGGAAACCTCCTGGAGGAGTGTAGAATCTGTCATTCAGTGAAGTGGACTTGGGAGCAGATCAGGAGAAGCTGAGGTGCTATTAGTTATCTCTAATTTATTCCTCTAAATAGAATTTTTCTGTTTTTATGAGAAGGGAAAAAAAGAGACAACTGCCCCTGCATTCAATTCATGTATATTCTTTCAATATAATCAAATCAAGTGTCTTTCCAGCCTTCCAAGAGCCTCAGAAGTACGTTTGCTTGTCCCTAATTTTTGGAGAGTCATTTCATTGACAATTACAGATTTCACAGAATATTCTGAGTTGGAAGGGACCCATAAGGATCTTTGAGTCCAACTCTTAAGTGAATAGCCTGTACAGGGATTGAATCCAAAACCTTTGCATTATTAGCACCATGCTCTGACCATATGAGCAAAGCTCAGTGGTCCACATCTTTTGAATTTCCATCTGTCACCAAAGGAAAATTAAACTTTTTCAAAATTTTGAATATTTTTGCCAGGTTAGGTGGGGCTTTGAGCAACCTGGCCTAGTGCACGGTTTCTCTGTCCATGGCAGGGGAGTTGAAAGTAGGTCGATTTAAGGTCCCTTCCAGCTCAAGCTATTCTATGATTCCCTGATTCTATGATGTTTGTCCCACTAATATTCCTATTCATGACAGTTTTGTCCTCCTTGAGCTACTCCAAGGGGAGTAGCAAGTAGTCTCCCTGTGCTTGGTTGTGTTCACTAGACCAGTTTCTGTTGCAGCTGTCTACAGAGGTAACATGGTTACAATAACACATAGTGCCATGAGCAGTAGAACTAATTAAAGCTTCTTTTCTGAAAATTTTTGTATTGACTAACATGTCTTGGAAGGCACAGTCTGCTTGAAGCTTTCTAAGTAACTGAGGCATTGTTAATGACTCTCTTCAGTCGAGAGTCTTCAGCATCTAATAATCTGTGACATCAGTTTACCACTGATATTGAACACTTATAGAGTCCATTACAGCTGTCTATATCCACAAAATCTGTGGAAACTTACTTTTGAGTCCTGCGTCCTTGGATAGATACTGGTTCAAAAGCTATGGGGAATCAGGGAAATGCGCAGACACAGAGTGTAATTTCATGGATTTATTACTAAAAAACCCTGAAAATGCATCTAGAAAAATCAAGTTATTCTTTCCATAACTGTTGTTGAAAACTGATTTCCCTACATAGGATTTCTTTTTTTTCTTGAATATCTGGAACGGACTCTAGGAGTATAAACTACTTATTGGCCACATTTTTCAAATACGGCTTTCTAAGCAAATCAGTGTAAAATATGTTTAAATGACTGCTCATGGAGATTATCCTGGTTGTCCTGAAGAAATCCACTAATTATCAGATTATCCTGAAACAATTCACTAAGATGTCCAGGTTGACTCTGTCACTGAACTAACTCAGACACTTCCACTCGATGTGGAGTACTGCTCTGTGTTGGTCACACGTACACACATTTACACCTCTCCAAGGAATGTATGAGGGACATAGCACCAGATTCTGATCCTTGCACGCCTCCAAGGAAGGTGTCCACGTGTGAGATAGGTGTCCAACTTCCCACTCTAGCATATGGAGTCCTACTTAAGAGAATCAACATCATGTACATGCTAATATAGATATTTACAGTTGATCTGAATCCCTTTGCTAGTTAGGTGTATGAATATGGATCAAATTTGCACCCCAAATGTCTAAACATAGATGTAGTTTACCATCTTGTGGCAGAAGTACTTGAAAATACTTGGGTCCCTACCCTAAATACAGTCTTCTGTAACAAGACACTTTGCAAAGAATTTTGTCAGTGATTATGAGTAGAGCTGCAGAAGTGGCATCCATCCAGTTGGTTTCTTTTTTGTTTCTGTGTTAGGAAAGTCCTATTTTGATTAATAACTCTTGCTACAAAAATGTGCTATTTTTTTCACAGCAATTTTCAAGAAAGCTGTCTTGAAATTTTTTGGAAGGCATGCTCTAGCTTGTTGTGCCCAGCTGTGTTACATCACTTAACAACACACTCACACATGATTAATGAAAACCGTATAATCCTACAAAAGTCAAGAAAGACCTAATTTAATTCACTTAAACATCCTATCCCTTCCATAAGAAAAAAAGATCTCCTAGTGCTACCTTAAAAAATCAAGCAGATTAGCTTCTGTACTCACACTTGCAGCAAAGGACAAGAAAGAAGACTCAAGAGATTACAGGACAAAAATTAACCACAAAAGGCCAATATATTTCTGTCAGATCAAAACATAAATATTACGGGGGAGAAAAAAGCGAGAAGAAATAATTCTGCTAAGAACTGTTTCTGTATACCAGAATAGCAATTCCAGCCTCCAGTATGAACTATATTATAGATCTCCAGCCAACAATAAATATCACTTATTCAGATACAGTTTTAATTAAGTAGCATCCCAGATCAGTTCACACAGGGAAGGATAATTTATTAATATAAATTTTCAGTTCAATAATCTTCACATGTAGCATGCGTAAGCATGTCATTTTCTACATGAGTAGAAAACAAAATCTTTTAAAACAGAGAATTTGTCAATAATTCATTATAAAGAATTCAAAGCACAAGCAAAAATTTACAAGTATGTACATATTATGTGTTGGTAAGCAAGCAGTAAAGGGAATGTGTGGTATATACGTGCTTTATCTAAGGACAGCATCCAATTAAAACCAAAATAAAATCAAAAAAGAATCATTGATTATAAAAATCTTACCGTCCACCTCATAAAACCTTTTAAACTAAACTTTTAGTTTATTTAAATGGTGTTGGTTAGGCTCAGATGTGTTAGGTATGGCTTTGTTTGATTGTTTTGGGTTTTTTCCCAGACTGATATTAAACAAAACTAGAAAATAAAATGTTATTTGTCGAATAAGCTCTGCACAAGACTGCATTTCGGCACATTTTAACTTGAAGACTGTTTTACCAGCATTGGTTTTATCATAACTATATAGCAAAGTTACACAGCTGTAATCGCTTCCATAATCTCAAGTTCAAATTAATTAAAGAATTAATTCTTCTTGGTGGGGGCAAAAAAAATGTGGTGAATTTTAAAAAACATCCTGAAGTGGACTCTGGCTAAAGCCTAACTGAAGTTGTTCCAAACATCCAGAGTTTTAGTCAAAAGGAGCTGAGCTGAAGTGAACACACTTATCCTATGCACATCTGGAGGATCTTCTTTTAGGAATATATTTGTATAACTATGGTGATGAACAGAAGAAATAACTTCTGAAAAGTATGTTTGCTTTAATGAAATATATCATCAAATATATAAAAGAAATATGCTATTTAATAACTACTTTTATTTTTATTTTTTTCTTCAGTCTTTTGTTTTTCATCTTATTTTCTGCCCAAGTTCTCTTCTGTTCTGTCTGCAAATGTGTAATGTTCTATCAATGCTATTTAGAGAGCTGGCATATGGTTTACTGAAGTCACCACAATTTTATTTTTTCATTGAAAAAAAATTATTCAGAACTAAAAACAAACCATAGAATTAATCTCCAAATCGGAACTAAAATCTGAAAGGTTATCACCTTTATTTTAGGTTATTTTAGGTTGAATATTTTAAAGAATTCCGTTGTTTTCCCTCATTAAGTATAGATTAAATAAACTCATATTGTATACTGATTGCACATATATGACACCAAGTGAGACATGGAGTCAGTCACATTCACTCACATAAGCAAAAAACAGGAATATTTTTTCAAGCTTTGTGGTTTTGGTCAGGTATAGAATTTCTCCCAGCATGAACAGGCAGGTTGTAAATGAAAAACTTTCTCATTCTCGGCTGAAATTTGTGTCTTTCAGTAAAGTAGGTAATAATAAGACAAAATATTTCATGCTTAAGCAAAAACTGCCTTTTCAATAAATTCAGACTAGGTAGTAATGAGCTATATTTTGCAGGGTTTAATCTGTTCTTTATAAAAGTGGGAAGTCATTCTTCTGCTCTGCTCTCAGGTATTAAGTCCGTACATCTTTTATGTTGACAGTTCAGCTTCAGGCTATAAAATAGAAGAACCTGTTCTACATCTACTATTTAAAACAAGAGCAGGAAAACTAAACCTCCATCAATCTTCTGTCTTTGTTTTATGGCTTATCTGTGGCAAAAAATGAATCATAAGAAAGATTTGTTCTGATTCTACAGACAGATCCATCAAGCAACCCACCAGTACCCGTGAACCATGCATTCCTGCAGAGATTGGTGCTAATGGTGTAGCTGGGGTTTTAAACATAACATCGAACTACTGCTATTCACTTGCAATCCATAATAAGAATGTATTTAGAGAGGGTGCAGGCACACAGCACACCCAAAGTAACACTGCTTCACACGGTCTTTTTTACACATCTCTACTTCTTCCAAATAGCATGCTTTCTTTTAGACCTCTTTCAGGACCAAAACAAAGACAGCGAGATCATTTTGAACAGGATTTTTATGTCCAAACCTCTTAAATGCGAAACTAATACAAATATGCAGTTTCTTCACCAAATTACTTGTAAGGTCTTCAGGAAATATCTGTCTATCAAGCTCTAATATGTGACTTTTTAAGCTGCAACTTTTCAAAAAACAAACCCTGCACATCTTTATAATCTCACATGTAAATTTTGGATCACAAGAGAAGACAGCTAACAGATGAAGTATTTGCTCACCTGAAAGAAGCAGATCAACAGACTGAAGTCTACTTGTGATGGTATGTAGGGTGAGGATAGCAAAGGAAAGCAAAGTCGGGAATGCTTGAAAAATAAAATATTTTAAGTTAACAATAAGAAAATTAAAACTTTGGAGAAAGGATTCATTTCACATCTGAATCCCTCTTCCAAAATGATCTCTGATTTTATCTTAATCATGTGAATAGCCACGTCCGAAAAAGTGTGGTAGCAGTTGCAATAAAGCACATGATTCTTTTAGTCAAGGGCCACTGCAGCCTGTATTCAGGAATAACTCTCGTTCAGGTAAATAATCAGGGTAAAACAGTGTACAGTGTAGCAGTGATGCAAATGATTTAGTGTAGTGCCTACATGTAGTTTCAGTCCCCTTTTTTAGATAGCTCTATCCAGAAATTTCTTAATGCATTCAGACCCAGTGCCAGAAAATATCAACTAAGTGGAGAAAAAAATTGAGACAATCTTAAGAAATTATAGTTCAGTTGGCTTTAAAACATGACACAAGTGTGAGAAATATAGAAAACATACAAGTATAGTTTGATGGCATTTATTCTGTAATGATTGTGAAAAATGTATCTTGTATGGATTATTTGGATATTTTCAAAAGATGAAAAAAGCAGCTAATTACATAAGCTATCAACAACTTCCCATGAAAGGAGCTTATAGGGTTTCTGACCTGATATCATATTCATTTAATCTAATTTATGAAACTGCTTGAGGAAACATTCAGCTGCTTTCGTGAAAGACTGACTTGGGGATTATTGGAGCTGTATAATTGTTCAACTGATCAGACTTAAAAAGAAACATTTTGTTTTACATTAATCTTGCAGAAATGGGCAATGAATTTGAGAAATAGATTGCTGTCTAAAAGTCTTGCCAAAAAACATCTAGCTGTGAGCAACCACAAATAATTTTTTTTTCCTAACAGTCTCATTTTCTTATTTTCAATCTTTATTCAACATCTGTTTTCTCCCCTCCTCTGTAACATAATTATGCAGAAATCCAGCATAAAACAGGTTGAGCAGTTAATAACAGGCAGCTTAAAACATTTTTTCCCATTGATGCACTGCAGATGTTTCTTTCTTTTTCTTTTCTTCCTTTGGCTTCTCATCTAATTTGTATACACTTCTACCCTGATCTTGAACATGCTCTCATAACATATGGAAGCATCTGAAAGTAAGTCTGGAAAATGCACATGTTTATAAGGGTTTTATTGGATATGTAGCATATTTAGCAGGAAAGCAGAGTTTGTCCAGATAGTGCTGGAGGAATTTGACTGAGATAGTCTGCCAAAACAAGAAGGACTTCCAGACCTTTAAAAGATATTCTATATAAAGGTTTGTATTCTTTCAGTACATGTCTACCTATATGTATTCTTTTTCCAAAATAAGTTCATTTTGTTTTTTATTTGACATAAACTTATCTCAAAAGTAGTCATAGCTCCACGATAAATACTTCTCACTTTACAAATACTCCATTTCAGTAATTAGAACTTGACATCTAGCTTAAAAGAGATGGCAAAATGTTATACTGCCAGATATTCAAAACGTCCGCTAAAATATAAGAGTTCCTCCATGCATAAACAGGTACAAGATGCTGTTTTCCCCTTAATTTCCCAAGGGTGTTCTCATTACAATAAATAAAGGATTCTAATCCATCTGGAATAAAAAAAAAATGTTCAAAGAAGTTGAGGCTAACTGTGGAAAAAGAACCAAAATTCTAGGAAATCTTCAGTTCACATAAAGAAAAAAAAATACAAATTACAAGAGACAATACTATGCAGAAATAGAATGGGTTTCTTTTTATGTGGTACATATAAACTAAACACAGAGAGTATAATTGAACATATGACCTATTGTAATTAGAGGACTCTATCTTCAGGTTCACACAAATACCGAAATTGGAATTATTCCTTGAATGTTGAATGAATTCATATGAGATGAATCCTAGCAAGCCTGGTAAGGGTGAATGTTTTCCCTATGGGTTTAATAATGTGTGAACCTGCTCCTGTTTGAAAAGTGGGGACTGGACAACTTGGGGTTTTTTATTCATACTGTCACTGATTTAGTTCTCTATTCTTGGTATGTCAGAAAACTCTTGCATATTCTCCATATTTGCTGGATGCTCATGCAAAAATGTTGATTTTAACATTTTTCAGCCTATCCGCTGCATGAATTTTTTAGATTTAGTTGCACTCACATATTTATTATATTATATACAATATGGATGAGATACTACCCTTTATTACTGAGACACCATGTAAACTGATGGCTGCTGCTAAAAGAAAATTATTATTGGCTTTCATTTTTCTCACAAGAGATGATGAGTAGTTAAAAATTAGCACAGATGCATGTAATTTCCTAGTTTATCTATGAAACATTTATTCTTTAAGAGGGTCACAAACCTGCAGCTTCTAACCTGCTGTTTTAAAGTAAAAGAGAAATTCTGCCACTGAATAATGGCATACCTAGTAAAGTAAGTTTGACAAAGATAAATAAAAGGATGTTTCTTAACTAAATATGAGTTTTAAAGAAATCTGAAACATTAGTATTTTTTTGAGGGGCAAAATTAGATGTAGGACAGTTACAAATGATGAAATTACTTAATTTTATTTTGTTTCTCAGAAAGATGGCTAGTTTCTCTCCCAGGCAGAAAGTTAACAATCATTTTCAAACTAAAAAGAAACCCCAAAGAACAAAAGACCAAACCCAGGAAAAAATACCCAACCAAAACCAAACTCCAATTTCAAATCCCCCTTTCTCAAAAGGAAAGGAAAAGCATTTGATATTTTTTAAACAGCCATCTAATGCTAGAAGCTGCTTTAATAATGAAAGATTACATGGATAGCTTTTGTAATGTGCCCAGTGAAGTTAGCCATAAATATGTGCATAAAAAACAGAAAAATTCTTTTGTAATGCAAAATATTACTTTGCAAAAAAATATTATTGTCATGAAGGAGTTCTTCAGTACACTTGAAAGGCTTATCTTGATAGTTGCACTTTTAAATTATCGAAGTTGCAGAAAACTCCTGTTGTTCCACATCGTCCTCACCTGCCCCCAGCAGAGGAATCAAAGCAGAGGAGGAAGACTGGAAGTAGGCAAGAAAAGCTAAAGAATGTGGGAAGAAACTGAAAGACAATGTGCATCTGGTATATCCCAAAATTACCCTGGAAATCTGCTTAGAACTACCTGCCATGGAGTGTGTTGAAACTTACAGTACCCTCATGCGTGCCTAGAAAATTTGGATTCTTGGAATTAATCCATCCAGACTGCAATTTAATGAAGTTTATTAGATTATTAGGGGGGTGGGGAGGGAAGAAAAGTGAGAAAAAGAAAATAGAAAAACATGTAGCAGCATCTTCAATACAAACACAAAGAACTCTTTTATATGGGATTGATAAGACTGTGCTATGGTGTATGGTAGAGTTTTTCTGCACACCACCATCATACCCGAAGGAAGCCCAAAAGAAAGATGAAGAGAGACTATTTACAAAAGCGTGTAATGACAGGACAAGGAGGAATGGCATCAAACTGAAAGAGAGTAGGTGTAGATTAGATATTAGGAAGAAAATCTTCACTGTGAGGGTGGCGTGGCACTGGCACAGGTTACCCAGAGAAGCTGTGGATGCCCCATCCCTGAAAGTGCTCAAGGACATATTGGGTGGGGCTCTGAGAAACCTAGTTAGGTGGAAGATGTCCCTGCCCATGGCAGGGGAGTTGGAACTAAAAGATTTTTAGGATCCAATCAAAAACCATTCTATGATTTTATGAGAAGTGTATTTTACACAGGTTTGTCTTGTTTTACTTTCCTTTCAATACATGAAATGTAAGATTTTTTCCTATTATTCACCAACAACAGTTTTTTAATTGCTGTTAAGTAATATTTCATGTACAATAGTAAATATATAATTGCTACATATACACAAGATCTGCTGCAAGATACTACCAAGACATGACAGCTCTCAGCAGAAAGCAATGTCTTCCTGTCCTTGTGGAGGGAATTTTTTCCGACTTTAAAATATGCTTTTTACAAAGTTGACAAGCCTCATCAGTTAGGGTTTGCTGATATTTCATTTAAATTCTTTTCAATTTTCAATATTTATACTGTTCTATGTTGATAATTGTCTTCCTCCTCATGAAACCTGATTTGTTTTCTTACCTCCAGATTTCACCACTTTAGAGTTTTCTGACATTGTTGTCAAAGTCCCCAGGAGAAAAGTTTTATCTGGTATCTGCTGCATGAACCTCTAGTCTTGCAAATATAGTCCTGCACAACACGGCTTTTACAATGTTAATATTATAAAATATGTATTTATGTACAGAACAAGCTATTCTGGTATAATAATTTAAATGAATAGTGCCTATTTATGAATCTTTTAATAAAAAAATATAAAAAGTAGTTAATTGATACTTTGTTTATAATTGAATCATGCAACCTATGTGTCTACCAAAAGTCTCAAACTTCAATGTAGCTGTTCACAGAAAAAAGAAATTCACACCTAAGAAAATGTTGATCCAAAAAATCTGAATTACACCCTTTCTAGCTCAGGAAGACAAACAATGTTGACTGGAAGGTGGCTGGTTCCAATCGAAACTAGAACAGGCATTCAAATAAGTAATCTCTCTTTTCTTTGCAACATGAATACTCTAAAAAAGGATGAGGTTCACCAATTGTAATAAAACTGACATCCTCGATATATCCAGTCATCTAAATCCTGAGTAAGCTCAAAAAAAACTCTACACAAGTTTAATATTCTTGAAAACTCAGTCTGGACTTGGGTCACGGCCCAGACTTGGCAGTACACTGGGTGTGGATCTAAAGAGAAAGATAAGACATTAATTATTCTTATACTCCTCTACTTTTGTGTTGTTAAATATTGTCAACGACGAGATCTGTCTAGCTTGTTTGATCTAGGGAGAATATGCTCTACCCTTAGGTCAGAAATGAGCAATAATAGTACCTACCTAAGACCCATGCTTGTGGTGAACAGCATAATTATCAGTGTGCCTTCAGGTCTTATCTAAATATCATCATTAGATCATATACCATATATATTACCTGATATAATTCATGTCATATGGAGTGAAAAGTGAACAGCTTGCATTAGCCAACAGCTTTTTCTCTCTTTATCTCAGGAAAATGATGCTACCTTCACCAGGGAAACAACACTTGGAAACCATCACCTTATGAAGGAATATTTACTAGTTAAGCAGAGCAAATGGTCCTAGAAGACTCACAAGGGTACTGTGAAACTCACAACAATACTCTAGTCTCCTGGGCTGAAATTCTACCAGTATTAAGAATGAAATAATCTGGGTTCTGGGAGGGCTTCATTGCTTACATATGTAAGAGAAGCTGGCCTTTTTATGCTCCCTACCTAGTCTGAGGACAAAGAGAGGTTCTGTCAGAGGGAATTTCAGTTTAAATTTTTAATATAGAGATTCAAACACTATATAGGTAAGCTCTTTTTTTTTTTTTTTTTTCCCTTTGGCTACCAAAAATTAGGAACAAGACTCTTTAACCTGAAGAACTTAAAAAAAAGCCAAATGTAATGCATCAGTACTGTGATATGCATGGATTGAGAGCAGCCATGCTGAGAAGGACTTGGAGATTCTGATGGATGAAAAGGTGGACATGACCCAGCCATGTGCACTCACAGCCCCCTCCCCCCACCCAAAAAAAAAATCAGAAAGGTGCTGCTGGGCTGCAGCAAAAGCAGTGTGGCCAGCAGGGTGAGGGAGGGATTCTGTCCCTCTACCCCACTCTCATGAGACCCCACTCTCATGAGACCCCACCTGGAGCGCTGCATCCAGCTCTGGAATCTTCAGCACAAGAAAGACATGGACCTGTTAGAGTTTCGAGGTGAGCCAAAAATGTCGGAGGGCTGGAGCACCTCTCCTGTGAGGACGGGCTGAAAGAGTTGGGTCTGTTCAGCCTGGAGAAGAGAAGGCTCCAGTGACACCTTACAGCAGCCTACCAGTATTTATATGGGGGTTTATAAGAGAGATGGAGAAAGGCTTTTTACCAGGGGCTGTCATGACAGAACAAGGGCCAATGGTGTTAAACTGAAAGGAGGTATGTTCAGATTGGGTGCAAGGAAGAATTTTTTCACAATGTGGGTCTTGAGTCTTGCTTTTATTAGAGAGGTTAGACTAGATGATCTATAAATGTCCCTTGCTACCCACACCATTCCAAGATACATAAGTCATGTAGCTTAACTTTTATGTTCTTTATTAGCATGAAGTTGTCACAAACAACTGCCTGTACAACCTTGGTGACAAAACCGTCCTATCCGAGGAGAAAGTGGTATGCCATTGCTCCAGTATTCACTTCTCTGTATAACATGCTAAAGTTCACACAAAACTACAAATTTTAACTAGAATTGGAGTCCTTGGGGACATAGGCTACCAAAAATGCATTAATTTAAAGTTGGTGCACTCAGCTGTTTGCTCCTTCTGGAGAGAAAATGAGAGAACTTAAGTCAAGAGCTTAATACACCACCGGGAGGTACTCAGAGACTGCTGTGATGAGTATCAACAGAATGAACAGCAATATCTAATACCTAATAAGAGCAGTGTAGGAAGAGGTTGACTTTCAGACAACTACCTGCTCTTTTCATGATAACTTGGCAGTAAATATGCAAGGTGTGCATATATATATATTTATAATCCTTTTTTTCCTACTGCACAGTGATTATAGCCATCTCCTCTTTTGTGCTATGCCCATTTGACAAGCATGATTTCTTCAGAAATAGATACATGCCTTTCACTTCCAAATTGAAAATATGGCTGAAAGGCCTGGATGCTTTTAAGTTGCTACATTTTGCAAGAACAAGCAAGAATACTAATCATGAGCATGAAATAACTAACATGAACACAACTATCAACAAACCATCCTGCTGGATGGTAGCACACTGGAATGAACACAGCATAAAGATGATTATATAAAAGATAAAGAGTGAGGTGGATCACAGAGTACAGTAACTATTACGCTTCTTTCTTGTTGGGCTCTTGTTTTGAAGAGCAAATTTAAGAAGTAATCTGAGAAAGAAACCCCAAAACATTAAAAGATGGTTGGGGCAGGAAGGATTTGGGGCCATTAACCTTGACAGAGGTGTCTTTGCCCTAAGCAGTCTTTGTGCTTTCATAATGTGAGCCACTGATGTTCATTTGGAGACTGAGATGAAAATACAACTGCATTTCACTCATGGACTAGTGCTCATGTTTTGTTAAATGTATCCACTTAGTCACTGACACAGACTTGCTTTCCTGATGAACCTTAAGAGAGAGTGCAATTATTCAAATGTGAAAACTCTAGGTACATATTTTTTTTTTTACTCATGTATTCCAGCAATTTAGGCTGTGTCCAGGGTGATCGTGCAATCACCTTCAAGTGTATTGCCCTAATCTATACAGAACTGCCAGGAAGCTGCAAACTTAGACTTCTGAAAAAAGAAAATCACGTCGCCGTGAACAAGGAAAATACAGTATACAAAATACTTACTGGAAATAAAAAATAGGATTAGAAGCAATGTTCCTGATCAGAGGGGAGTGCCATGGTTTAACCCCACGTGGCAGCTAAACACCCCTCAGCTTTGCTCAGTCACTCCCCACTGCAGCAGGATGAGGGAGAGAATTGGGAAAAAAAAAAGTGAGAAAACGTGGGTTGAGATGAAAGCTGTTTAATGGGTCAGAAAAGGAAAATAAATTGATGCATAATACAACTTCTCACCACTCAATGACCGGTACCCAGCCAGTTCCCAAGCAGCGACCCCTGGCCAGCTTTCCCCACAGTTTATATGCTGAGCATTCTGCTTATGGTATGGACTGTCCCCTTGGCCAGTTTGGGTCCTCTGGCCTGGCTGTGCCCCTTCCCAGCTTTTTGTATCCCTCCAGCCTTCTCCTTCGTGAGAAACTGAAAAGTCCTTGATTTCGGGTAAACGCTACTTAGCAAAAACTTGTGTTATCAACATTGTTCTCATACTAAAAACCAAACACAGCATTGCACCAGCTACTAGGAAGATAATAAACACTTTCCAAGCCAAATTCGGGATAGGTAGTCAAACTAATGGAATGAGGTTAGCCAGAAAAAAATAATAAGGGAAAACTGTGCAGGGAAAAGTGGTGAAAAGATTAAAAATACATACCTTTTGCAAAATCAGACAAAAGGTGATCAAAAGGAAAAATGCTAATTATAAGATCAGAGATAGAAACAACATACCATAATTAAAAGGTAGTAAGAGGAAAAGTCAAATAAGATGAAAAACATTATGCGACTACCAGGAATGATTTAAAATACTAAACAAGAAAGATAGAAAAGGTGATACTGTAGGAAAAAGTTATGCAACACCAAAACACATGAAACAGAGGGAATGCTAAAAGGCTGGGGGAGAAATGTAATATAATGATTGGATCAAAGGATTGTGGTAAGAGTCACACAAGTGTGAATAAGAACAACTATGAAGAGAACTCTACTTTTTTTTTTTTTTTTTTTAATAAAAGGAACTAAGAATAGTTATGATGGAAACAACAATCACAAAAACAAAATAAAAATCACAAAAAGAGGGATTTGATCCACTTGAAAATACAACTAATATCTGTGCAATCTGACTAAATGTGTACTTCCTAATACATATTTTAGTGCCCATCAACAGCAGATAAAGTATTATGCAGAAATGCATGCATAATAATAACACAAGCCTAAACTATTCAGCTGTATCACAAATAATAATTATCTGGGACACTAAAAGATCATGGCAAAAGCTAATCTAATAAGTCTTCCATTATCCTTTAATACTTTAAAACTGTGCCGTGAGCTAAACAGTTGTCAAAATTGAGTTCTGTTTACACCGAGCTGAGTATCAGTGAAACAGAGATCACTGCTGAGCTCTAATTACAAAAACAAATTGTTCTCTCTGTAATCGAGCTGCAAAGGTTAGTCTGCTTCTCCTTCTGCCCACCCCCCAACCCCCCAACAGACTTTATGCTTATTGGAGACACAAAGATGGATGAAAGATCATATGTCATTTGTTGAGCAGATAGGAATTTTATGAGAGGGGACATAATACAACCCCACCAGATAATGCTGATTAGCTGCTGCCTTGCAGGGGTGAGGTCACAGAGACCCCGGTGACTGCTTTAAACCGGATATTGTATTTCATTTTAACTCAGCTAATGGCATATTCCCTTTTCTCCAAAGTGCAGTCCTTGGCTATCCTGCTTCTGAAGGGAGGTACAGACTGCAGAAGTTATCCAGAGAGGCACAGGGAATCTGTCCTCTGCTCAAGATAATATGGACTTCTATCCTCTGTGATGTATTTGTTAGCACTGCAGTTGTACACACCCCACCTTATGCAGACATGAGCTAGCTAAGCATTTGTGGAAAGCTGACTGGTGTGCAAGTCTGCATCAGAGGACTGAGTTCAGATTTCATATTGTGAAGTTCTGCCCATATGAATGTCCAGCATGAATGGAAGTAGGACAGCTCACTAATTATCATGTCTTCTAAGTTTTTATTCATTCCTGCTGGGGAGAATTAGGGTCTATTTGTTTTTCTGGAATAAAGTCTTAAATTCATAGGCAATTTGATGTCCAGCTCCCCACTTCCCAGCCCTCTTGCCGATAATGTCCTCTATCACAGTCACAGGTTAGATAGTGTCTGGCACCAACACAGATTTTCATGTCTGAATATAAAATGCTGATTGTGTACTGATAGCTATGGCTGCCTGTGCCACCACTTCTCTACAGATATGTAATTCACTTCTTGAAAGAAATGCTATTACAATGCAACTAAATATAACACTGCTCCTCAGCAGGTATCACTGTGGTGAGAATAGCCCATCGAAGTCAGATGGTAAAAATTTGTTTTACACAAGCCAGTCGCTGCTTGTTCGTTGTCAGAGAAAATACATTTTGCATCATCACTTACGTTGTTTTCCTTATCTGGCCTGATAGCTACAATCTGTATTTCTCAGCTCCGTGCCCCAAGGACTGAAAGTATCAAAGTAGAAGGAAAGAAAATATGCTAATAAAAATGCAATACCAACCCACCTCATGAACAAAACCAGAGTCATCTTTGATTTCCAACATGCTTACAGCTCATTCCAAGACAGCTTCTAAATTACTACTTTAAAACACTGAAAGCCAGCATGAGAAAAGCTCTTATTTTATGAATAACAGCTACCTAATACACACAGCCTGGCTCAGGGAAGAATACTGTTGCATTACGGCTAGTACTCAGTTTTGCACCTAGAACTCAAATCAAAGAAAAGGTTACTGAGAAACTCTATTGTGATGGCAAAGCATACTATTCCTTTGAACAATGAATTACTAAAATGAAAACAAAAACCAGAAAAAAGGCAATTAAATCTACTTAATTCTACATTCAACAAAACTCACCAGATCTCAAAATGTAAGGCTCATTTAGAGCAAGTGGAGTGGGTCATTAACAACTTATTGAAGATGTCAGTCAACTGGAAATGTAGTAAGAATTTAAACATGTGTAAGTACGGGCAGTCCTCATACCTGATTTTTTTCTTTTTGTTCTACTAGGGAGAAAATTTCCATCTTGCACCCTATTGGAACTAAAAATTCCTCCTAATGTAGATTTACATTTGTAATTCTTTCATAATGTATCTTCTCTAATACTAGAGTTGTTGAGCAACTTCATGCCTTAGGAGTGGAATGTCTACTTACTTTATCTAGGCTAATTAAATAAAAATAATTTTGAACTTTTCTATTATGAACTTGGGATTTTTAAGACATATGACTAGGTGCATTGCAATGGCATGTGTATTTCATTTGTAAAATATGACTTTTATAGATTGAGGAGTCTTTAAAATTCTTTTGAATTTTTTTGCTTGTAGTACAAGTCTGAGTTTTCTGCTGGGAAATTAATTATTTTACAGTAGCCATTTACAGCTTTCAAGAAAAATGCATTATTGCTTGATATTCATCGAGTAATTTTAAATGGGAGAATATAAAGTCATTACTCTAAAAAAACAGTACAAACTGAACAGAAATCTGCACTACTTTCTCAGCCCAGAATGATGAAATTCTTGGGTATTTACTAGCAAAATGAGACTTGTAATCTGGTTAGGTCTGTAAGACAAACATAAATCACTACATAAGGAATGATTGTAGTTTCTAACCCCTTATCTGTAAGTAAGTTTTATAACTAAAATATATCCTTTTAAATACAAAGTAGTACAAATGCAATCATATTAAGAGTTTTATGTCTCATCTTTTCCACAATGATAGTTTCCATCTTGCTGTATCTCTGGCTTGGAAACTTGAAAATCTAACCTACTGCTTAAACTTCACAGCCTACGCTTTTTGCATACGCAGAATGAGCATTCCTTCATTATGGGTCCCAAAAAAGTAGCTTGCATGAAAAAGATAGAAAAACCAAAACCAGAGATATTGTAAATAGTTGGATATTATCTTGCAACATCTTGCCTATGTGAAGCAGAAATTCTTATTCAAAGGGTGTGATTAGTTTAGAAGACATAGGGGCGACCTTTTATTTTTTTTTGCCTGTTGCAACATCTGTGAAAAAAACAGAAAAAAATCTCTGTGTCAAGGTGTGTCTAGTTTCAGTTTAAACTGCAACAGGCTAAATTGACTGCCCTCTTCTTCATTTGCTCAAAAATAATATCTCTACTCAGATGTGGGAAAACACTCCATGGCATTTGCCATCTTTTTGTTTTGCTTTAGGCTGTTTTGCAGTGTGGATTCACCATTTTTTTCAGCTAGGGAACATCCCTAGTGAAGACCTACCTTCTGACTGGAGCAAGCTTCTCCTTTCTTTAGGCTGTGGTTCCACAATATGTAAAACTAAGCCAGATCATTCCTGCCCAGCATCTACTTTGTGTTTCTACCCTGTTTCAATTCTACAGTGAGTAGGTTCAAGTGCCTAAAAGAACGTACAAGAAAAATCAGTTCACCTTCCTGAACCAGCTTGCTGAAGGATCACTAGTAGTCTTCTGTCCTTTAAAATTCTCATCTAGAGAATGGAGAATGTACTATATGGAACCAGGACGGTTTAACTGATTTAAACCAGATAAAATTGTGAAAGTAATTTTCTAATGTTGGACAGACTAAGAGCGACCCCATCCTTGCTCATCGGGAGCTAATACTTATTGACAGTCACATGTATTTTTATTGCTCCTTATAATGTTAAAAGTTTCCTTCTTGTTTTAAGCACATTAATGCCTTCCTAGGAATGGTCCTTCCTGGGACCACAAGTTGCAGGCTTGCCATATGCATTACAAAGGCTGTGTAAGTGGAGCTGGTATGGGTCACAAACTGACGGACCCTAGCCTTACACCTTCTGAAGTAATGTTGTCACAAAACTGTCACAAAATCTAAATGGTAAAGAATAGTTGACTTAAGGTCAGCCAGCTGAAGAAGGATGTGATGCTGGAGGAAAAAAGAACATTCTGAATACCTGTATATTAGGAATATTTTCTGTTTCCTTGAATTATATACCCTATGCTTACTCAAGTAGTACAAAGTCTCAAGATCTGATCAGACATACAGAGAAAAGAACTGAAACTCCTGTTTTTTACCTCACTAAGCATTGTCCTTTTTTTTTAGTGTCAGATTGGACAGCAATCATCAATGCGATAATCTTATCTTGCTCATACTGTTGTACTAAATATTTTGCAGAAATCAGTCAGGGGCACAAGCATAATATGCACAGAAAAAAGATTATTTTTTAAGAGGACAAGCCACCTCAACCTGTCATGTCAACAACTCATATTTTCCATTGGTTCTCCATTTATTTTCAATGCTGGTTCAAGAACCTGGCTGTAATATTTAAGGATTTGCTGAGCAGAATGCATCCAAGAATAATTCTCTGTTCACTGCACAGTGAGAAAGATGTGTCCCTCTAGGCCACTCTCATGAGTGTGAAGCTCTCAAGACTAGAAATAAAATGTTCTCAGTTGACGGTCATCATTTGATGGAAAAGACACATCACAAGAAATAAACAGGGGCTCGAGTCAGATTCTCCTGCACCGAGGAAGCAATCAAAGAACAAGAACTAAAATAAACAAATCCGGAGGTTTAAATGCAGTAAATAAAAGCAGCCACATCTGTTAGCTACAGTTGGAAAGTCAAGCCTCTCATTAATTACCTCCACGGCTACATCAAACTTGCATGGTGTGGATCTGCTGGGATACACCATGTCTCCTGCTCCCCGTCCACATACCTAATTCCCATTCTTCTAATGGAAATCAGGGTGCAGTGAGATAAAAATTATTCCAACAGAGTTGTGGTGTCCCATCTGGGACACTGTTCCAGTAAATAATTGAGCACAAACAAGTCTTACATCTATATCTAAATGATTGAGGTAGTTGGCTCTCACAGGCTACAATAAGAGGCACCTGGAAATGTGATTAAGCGTTAGGTAAGATCTGAATCCTATGACTTCAGCATACTGTACTTAACAAAATTAATGTCCTGCACCTTTCTTTGTCTTTTCACAAGAAATATGACTTCAATTTTTTTTAAAATCCTAACACTTTTCACCAGGAAACAGGATGGACTTTGCTTCCCTTCACATAACACTGCTATCATTTTTTTTTTATTATTTGCCCAAACTCACCCTCCTTGCGCACTATTTCTATGAAGTACTTGGAAGAGCTCCTTTGGAATCAAATCCCTTTCTGCTGGATAGAACAAATGGCAGGATATGCTTGAAGAGTTATGCGGCTGGCAGTCACTGCTGAGAGTAAAGCATATAACGCTAACTCTCAGCATGCATCAGGGTGGAATTCAAGCACAGCTGAACAGAGTTGCAGGTATCCTTGTCTACCTTTGAGCTGTTCAGCCTGACAGAGCAGTGTACCATAACTTTACATTCAGACCTGTTTTGTTCTTTTCAGTAAGGAAATCCTGAATACAGCACTGATGGCATCGCTCGTTTGAATCAGCAAGCAAGCTATTAACGGGACAGGTCTGGGTCAAATATTCCACAAGTTTCAGCTGTTACTATAACCTCTTTTTAAAACTGGAGAGAAGTTATCTTTTCCTAAGGTTCCAGTTGAAGGATTTTTAAATAAATATATATTGTAATTGAATGAGAATAGGAGAAAAAAAAGCTAAGCCCCTTAGATAAACTGAGAGACTCCTATTCTTGTCTGAGAACATGAGTGACACTCTGTGGAGCCCAAATTATTGATTCCTTTTCTACGGATTCTTTGGCTGAATCTGGCTTAATAAGTGCAAAACTGCCACAGCAGAAAACTGTCTATTTGGTGCAACAGCCCTACCTATAATTTCCATGCAGATAGAATGATGCTGAGCACACCTTTGTCCTGATCCAGGTCTCATGTTGCAGACATGATTCAAAAGTCAGCATAGCCAGGATTCGTGGCTGTGTGATCCTTCTTCTTAGCATAATGCTCCTGCTGGATTTTACCTTGAACCTTTACAAAAATTCTGTGAAAAGGATCCCTGGTGATTACACAAGAAGGTGACTTTTCTGTGCTGCAGGGTGAAAGAGACTACAAGTGTGCCTGTAGCCAGGCTATTGAGCTCATTTTCAGGGTCAGAGAACCCCTGACATCAGAGTGCCGTGGTTTATTTGTACAAATGAGGGTATGAGGCTGTTACCTGATAGGATCTGAGCAAAGGGTGAATAAAGATGCATTACCAACATGCTTCTTTCATGTATTATGACCCTGTGTTTACCAGATTCAACCAAGAACCTGCAGCAATCCCCACAAAACTATGGCAGCCTAGTCAGGAGCTTCAGTAACCCAAACAGATCCCACTGCAGTCCATAAAAGTGTTGGACACACTTGTGTGTCCCACACACACAAAAAGTGGTGGGAAAGAATCTTGAGGCATTGCTTTGATGAAAGACCTCCACAGTGAACACCAGAGCGTGTAAGAGCACACCTACTTCTGTCTAAGGCTACACTGAAACATTAAGGCTACATCTGAAAAATTAATCCTTATCAGTTAAATAGACAAGATTTCCTCAATTGCATCAAATCACTAAGTAGATATTCTTATACTCTTCTTGTTATACTCTTACTCTTTTCATCACTTTTTTCCTAATTCTTATTCAGATCTAAAGTGCCCTGATTCTTTTTACTCTTATTCACTTTGGCACTTTGGATTCATTTTGGATTTAAGTTCAGGCAAAGTGACTGTACTTTAAGCCTAAATAAAGATAAAAATAAATAGCTCTAAAATTATTTGACTAATCCATACGTAATGTTAATTTGGACAAGTTTTCATGGCTGCCTTAGTGTAGAAAAAGAGAAAAACCTTAAGATTTGTGCTAGATTGAGGGAAAATGGTAATAATAATGGATGTTTGCATTCCTAAGTGGAGTTCTGCAATAATAGGGTGTGAAAGATCTCTGAAAGTATTTTTTCAAGGGTGAGGAAAGTCAAAATAAAAAAAGGGTAACAAACAAGCCTAAAATAGGCATTTGGAAAATTGTGTGACAAAGGAACAATAAAAATATCATAGTTGCTGTTGATATGTGATATTACTAGTATACCAAGGAAAAATGGACATTGTCTGTACATGTACTTGAAAAGGTTATTCTTAGCTGCCAAAACTCCCAGGAAGAGTGAGAATAAAAACCAGAAGGAGCTGAAAATAGGAAATTGGTGGCAGTCGTCGGAGACAACCAATATAATGTGTGGGTGTTTTTTCCAGTAAAAAGGAAGCACAACATTGAATTTTATTTGAACATTAGTTACAGGTATAACTATCAAGTCTCCCTCTCATAAAAATTCATTATGAAGAGGCAGACTTGAGTCAATTGAATCACAAGCAAAAGATAAAATTCAAGATGAAAATGAGACAGCTAAGGATCTCTCTATAATTGATTTGGAATAAACGTGTCTTCTTTTTTTCTTTTCTGTCTTACTGTAATGGCCTAAGAAAGAACTGAAAATTACATCACAGTTCTGCAGCATTTCCACATTTTGCAGAGATTTTGTTTCTGCTTTCTCAATTGTAGGTGCTAAAGCTCATATAATTTTTTGGGTTGAAAATTGATAAGAGGAGGGTATATTTTATTTAGCAACCACGGAAATGTTTGCAGTGAATGGAACATGTCCAAAAAGACTAGGCATTATGCAAACCAGCACAAGAAAAAGGCTGGTGACATTTGAATTGGCTATGATAATGTTTCTTAGATTGAAGACAAGTGACAGGTATAGAAAAGCATGTAATCTCAGATAACTTGTCAGCTAGATTGAAGTCAAACTGTAAAATGAAAAAGGAAAGAAAAATGGGGTAGAGTAAAAGTTGATGGTATTCGGAGAGGGAATAGAAAAGAAAAACTTCAGCAAATAAAATCCTAATTGAACAGGTCACCTACAAATTGATAGTCAGACCAAAATCAAGTATTTACGTGATTCTACACTTTTTTTTTAAGTCTAAAATATAAGAACTCCAGCAGCTGCTTCTAAGAGAGGAATGTGAGATACCACACAAAGGTAATAGAAAGAAAATAGCTAGTGGAACCCAGTGTAATTATAATTCCAAGATACAAATTATATAGGATTGATGAAGTACATTTCACTTATAACAACTAGTCGAAGAGTTCACAACAGAATAAACAGTGCTTACTTGAATTACTTTTTAGCAGTCAACAGGCCAGGTGGAAAAAGCATAGAAGTTACACTGTAATGCTGGTCACTAAGCTCTCAAATTTAATGTCTATAGAAAAGAGAAAGAGAAAAAGGAAAGGAAAAAAAAAACCCAAAAAGGCTACAGTGTCATTTAACTTAAAAAAAAGTGGGAACTACCAGAACATGACAAAGCTTTTTGAAAGGAAATTGAAGAGGACAACTAAAAGACTAAATGCTTGCAGATAGCATGACAGACTGCCTAAAGATACTATATTCGGGGTTCAGAGAAACTGTATACCACTTATCAAAAATGCTTTTAAAGGACAAAAAACCAGCCAGCATGGTGAAACAGCAGACTAAAGGAGGCCATTAGGAGTAAAAAGATACTCTTTAAAAATGTCAAAATTGTGAGCAAATTAGGGTGAGAAAAATGCATGAAGTCCAACAAATAAAATGTTACAATATTGCAGGGAAGTATGAAAAATGTTTTGAAGACTATTTTTCATGACACAGAAATTTACGAGAGATTTTTCCAAAAAAATCAGAAAAAAACCCAAAACTAAAGTCTGCCAGAAGATCAGCGAGGATCAGTGAGGCTGACACAGAATCTGCTTATACAGAGTGCTGAAAAAATATAAGGTCACAAGTAACCCCTCCTCAAAAAATAAAGGAAAAGAAAGGAAAGAAGGAAGCCAGGGAGATTACTACAATGCAGGTATTTTGGGGATAGAAATGAGTCACTATAACTGCCTGGAATGAAAAGATTAATAGGGTAAAATGACTCCTAACAAATCAGCAGACCATATGGAATCCAAATATGAAATTGGAGCACTGTAACACTATCACTTAAATTAGCTTTGGTATCAAACAAAAGTGAGTACAATCTGAGACTGTGAAGAGCTGTAGATGTCATGCAAGTGAATGACTATGGCACGTCAGATTCAGTGTCAACAAATGCAGGTAGTATACATGATGGAAAACAGAAACAACTCTCAATACACAAGCAAGCGACTCTAAAACTGATCTCTGTATTAGTCGGGACAGTTAAATGAAGATGTCAGCTCATAGTTCACCAAGACAGCAGTTAGAATAAGAATGTATCTTGGAATAGAGATTAAACCACAAAACATTACTCTTTTAATCCATAGCTGCTGTGTCTAGACTTCTGTATTCAGCTCTGCTCATGGCATGTTCAAAAGAATATAATAGAACTGAAAAGACAAAAAAGAGCAGCGAAGATGATCAAAGTTATGAAAAGGCTTTCATAAGAGAAGAGATTAAATAGACTAAGATTTTTCAGCTTGAAGAAACATAACAAAGGGAAAATATGAAAAGAGTTTTGAATCATTATTGTCACTGAGAAGACTAATAGGAAACAATTATTTACTGTTTCTCCTAAAGCAAGAACTAGACACTGCCAGTGAAATTATCAGGTGGCAGTTTTCAATCAAAAGCAGTGTGCTGTACACACACCAAAGCTGTTTAGATTGTTGAACAGGACGTTACAGAAGATAAGGGTCTGCAACATCATTACACAAAATCACAGAACAAAAGTCCTGACAGGTTTGAAGAAAAATGTCTTTTTTAGTTTTATTGCATCCTTTTCTTTAGACCCTTAATTGCACAGGGCTGTAGTTGTCCTGAAGTCTTTGTGCAAACGCTGGAGTAACAGGAAATCCCACAAGGTGACTCAGACGTTGCATTTGTGTGGATGATTGAATTACCTTCAGCTGCTGTAAGTGAAGGGCATACATATTGTACAGTTGTCCTAGACTTCATGATGAGTTGGAGTTTGTTACTTCGTGTGTAACTTCCATGTCTCAGCCCTTTCTAGACAGGGTTGTTTTCACATGCTTTTAAACCTCTACAGATTAATATCCTATGTACCTAAGAAAATGTTTAAATCAGTGTGGTAGTTGCTGAATCAGTGCTTGCACTGCATCTTCCCAGCAATTTTTATTACTCTTGCTTTCATATCCATTATTCTGAATGTCAGGGAGCTCTTTTTAAGTACTAGCTTAGTTCAGTTTAATAAAAAATATTAAATTATCTGCACCAAAAAATTAAAAGAATTCCTTATTAAGAACTTAGTTTCATAAAATCAAATGCATATGTACCTACCAGCATGACTGCTCCAGACAAGATACATTTTACAATCTACACTGTAATGGTGAGATAGAAAAAGAAATATGGGAACAGAATTATGGGAAGCCACAGAAAGCATACAGTTAAAAATTTCATATGTCCAATATACAATTTGCCTACATTTTCAATTATATTTTTGTATGTCCACTATTATTACTAAGTTACTGCTTTAAGCTCAAAGTCCTTCCTTTTCAAAATCTGTTCTATTTTTCCAGCAATAGAATAATCATAATATTGAATTCTTATACTTCTCAGAGTGAAATTTTCTGATGGTAGTAAATAAAAAACTTAGTTAACTTTCAAAAAGCTGAGGGATCTAAAGCCCAAATCAGAAAGAATATTAAGGGATTAAATGGGCCCATATTAGCTCAATTGATACAAGACAAGGTATAGAGATATTAAAAGCTGTGTAAGGATGTAAATTGAAGAAATGTTTACACTATTTTCAGTAATAAACACTTTTGCTTTCCTGTTCTGAAAACTAGATAAACTTAGAATATTTTGTGAACAACAAATCTAGCTGTGAACAGCAAAACATAAATTATTATACCTGGACCTTAATCTAAATTACATTTCCCATAATTTCTGAAATAGCAATCTATAGTCATCGAAAAGTGTCTACTTCTATTTTCACAAAAAATCATTATGTCTTTTATTTTAAAATGGGTGGGGTTTGTTTCTTTGTTTATAAGCTACTTCTCTATTTTTTCTTCCTTCATAGAAGTAGTTAAATATTAAAGAAACCAACCAAACAAATATTTTGTTGTGGGTAAGAAGAAAGTAAACTAAACCATCAGAAAAAAGTACTCAAATTTCCAAAAGTAAAGTTCTGCTTTAGAGAGAGAGAAAAACAATCCCAGTAGGATGGTTACTCCACTACTTGTTTTTACGTCAACAAAGCCAAAAGAGCAAACACAAAAGCAGACGACAGTCAAAGGTATTTGAGTGGTGTACAATATAGAAGATTTACTTTCTCAGATAGTCCCGAGAGGCATTTACAGAGTTAAATAGTTGTTATTAGGGTTAATTGGTACAAGAGAAGGTGTGTAACATATTCCTGTCGACTGTGTTCAATTTGCCAAAAATGCAGTTCAATCTTTCTCTGTGTGAGCCTCGCAAGAAAGCAGACTATGTTCTCTATCAATAACACTGATGCTGAATAGCAACTTGTGAGACCAGATCTATATTGTGAAGCCTTCCTGGCAAAGATATGTCATCTAGAAGTGTGAAAAAATACGACAACCCCATTTCTCACAGCTACTTGGCAGAAAACTCTGACATTCACGTAGTTATATGAATATATATTTAGTTTATGTCTTTCAGGGACACAGTGCAGAAGGGTTAGAGGGAGACGTCTCTGTGCCAGCACGTGCAGCATCTCCAGCAGCTGGCTCTGGTGATGGAGTTGAGAGGAGAGTGGCAGGTGTACTCATGCAGATAAATCTCACCGTGCCATCATAGTGGCACACCCTACAGTGGGTGTGATAGAACAGGACAGACTTGAAGTATCTTAAACAAATATTTGCTTAGATTTAATAGGATTGCTACTGTATATTTATGAAATGCCAGTTGATTCTTAAATGTATTTACCAGGGATTAACAGCTATTCCAGAATCCATTGCTATTTAATGAACATACAGGAACTGTCTTAGATGTTATGAGAAGTTAGGTTTAGCAAGTTCATGAATTAATTCCATTCACCAAATGATAAAAACTTACTGAAGACTAACGTTATGTAAGGTACAGATATTTTACACAGAGATTAATCCCTAAACAGATATTTTTATTCATCCCTTGATTTTTAATTATCTTAAATTAAAATAGTTCCAGCAGTCAGATAAATATGTTAATTTATTTTGATTTTAACAAGTCCATATAATCCAGGACCATGCCTTTCTTTTCTTGTGAGTCGTTTCATTAAAGCATTTCAACACATAGGACTTTTTAGAAAGTTGATCTCAGATTCTAATTTTAAACCTCCAACACACTATACTCCATTGCTTCTGGCACTAGAAACTTGGCCATAAGAATCCAAACCAAAAGCCTAGAAGATAAATATTTAAGCAAAGCATAAAAAATTATGCACTTTACTCAGGCAACTAGTTTTGCAAGGAAAAAACCAGTTCCCATCTGTAAATAAGTGGGAGAAGAAACAATGGCCATGCAAATCATATTTCTGCCATGGGAGAGAGATTCACCACTTCTACAGCAAGACTGGTGAAATGGGAAAGATTTTCTGAACAAATTTAAGATGATTCTCCAGAATAAACTTGGGCTGGAACAATTAACATCTATAACACAGATAAGAAACACAGAAACACAAAACTTGTAATAAACAATAGTCGGTTTGCAAAAAGCTCATTCTCTCAAAACCTGAGTGGAAATTCTTCTTTTATAGGTTTAGGTATGTACAGTTATTTAACTCTATCTCAGTTAGTCATCTTTTACTGACATAAAAGAGGATGTGATTCATCTTAAACAGGTCAGAGGAATCATACTCTAGAAGTGCCTCACTCTCCTCAGTAATTCTACAGAGCTCATCAACTAACTCTAAAGATTTAGGGTAACTAGCTCGGATGTAGGTGAGATAGTGTGATAGAGATGTAGGTGAAATGATAGGGACAATGTTCCTCAGAACTTGTGGCTGTTCTTTCCTTCAACAGGATTTAAAATGTAGAGTTTTGGGAAGCTTTCTTTTCCTTTTTTTTTAAACTAACAAACCCTTCAGCTCTTTCCAGCTTGTTGTACCTATAGAGGATTAAATACCTAGAAGAAAACCTAAGCCTTAGTTTCAAATCTATTTTGGAAATGTAAAATTCAGTCTAAATGAATATGCCATTAACTTGAATATCCTGGATTTCATTAAAATTTTGAAGAGTATTTTTAGCTGTCTTAAACTTATCATTTTTATTTTTTTTCTATTTTCCAGAATATTATGTTCACACATCCAAAGTAAAAACATCATCTGAGTTTTGTGAAAACTTTTTTTTTAATACAAAGGCTTATGCAAAAGAATTATATTACCTGACATTGGATTAAAAATACAAAGTTATATTTTGTAGATTTATAACAAAACAAAAGAACCTGGCATACTGTGTTGATTTAAAATGGGCAAGGTGGTACAACACTTCTGACCCTGATGAACTTCTTCAAAAAATCAAGCACCTGTCTGATATGAAATATATTCCAATTTAGAATTATCTAAATGCAGCTTGTCTCTAGAAAAATTACAAACTTTTATCACTTTTGGCAGAGAACTAAATTTAGCAAAAGAACACTAACAGTAGGGCAGTTTCTTGTGTCTTAGAAATCTGAGTGTGTTTTGATTGCTTGTTTGTTTTTTTTCCCTGTGTTACATGTTATCTTCCCACACCTTTAATTTCTAAGTTAATATTTTTCTTTCTTCTTCTTCCTCTGACTCTCTCTCTGTCTTTCCGTACTTCTGCATATCAGAAAAAGACATTTAATAAGTTTACAATAATCTGAGCTTCTACTGACATCTGAATCCATGTCTTTAAAGAATTTAAAGAAATCTTTAGGTTCTAAGTAACAATGAAGTTCTCAGGCTTTAAATACTGGCTTATTTTGCCATACTTATGAAGTTTACACATCTCCTGAAATCACTGTAAAATGATGGTGAATTAGTGACTGGGGCAAGATTTCTCAAGAACAAAAGGAAGGTGAGTTCACACTTGTCAGTAATTGTCTGGCATGTGTTTGAGAGGCTATTTTCTTGTGCCAAAATTTTAGCAACATAAATATTTCTGCTATTCTCCATATACTAAGAAAAAAATGTGAATGCACAGAAAATAAAACGTATAAAATTAAAAATAAAGGAATGACAATATACATTAATAATAAAGAATGAATAAACAGACCCTAAATGTAACAAAAATATGGATATTGTCAATGCCTTTGTATAAAGAAAAGGTATCCACAAGAAAAATTCACGATTTCATATGCCATAGGCTTAAACACCCTGTGTGATTTTATTTTCACAGTCAATATAATGAGGAAAGAAAATTCTGAGAGCTGTTTTATTTTGGAAGTCCAAACTACTTAACTCACTTGTTTATTGCAAACATGAATGCCAAATAAAAATAACCCTTTTTTTTTTTTTAAATAATTTTTATGTTCCAGTTCAGCAATGTGCCCAGGTTATTCTTGTGCTCTGGTACCCCTGAGAAGCAAAAAAACATCCACAGAACACTGGCACTTAAGCTGAGTTTAAAGCTTTCCTCACAGCAGTAGCTTCAGTGTTCAGTGTAGCTTTTTTTGCTCCATCCTGCTCTCCTCCATGTACTTCCCCTCAAAAAGAAGTAATTCATGTTTAAAATTTATGTAAAACTTTTCTTACAACAACAAAATACCACAAGGATAAGGGACAGAATCCTTGCTTCAAGTCAAACTAGCAATATTGAAAAGAAATATCACTTGTTAAAACTGATCACAGACATGAAATTCAGGAATATTCAATAAAGTGTAGGAATTTTCCAAAAAGTATAGGAATATTCATATTCAGCAGCACACACAGGTCCAATATACACTTCTTCCCTGGGCCATGAAGATTACAGATGTGCTGCAGAAGTCTCTCCACAGGGTCAGAACAGACACAGCTCCATTTCTGTTGCTGTTTTCTTTTTATGTTTGATTTGGACCTTGGAAGATTGTTTGGGCTCTGTAGCTGCCCAGGGATCTTGTCAATGTGCAATCTAAACTGCACTTTTTATGTAAGAACTGCATTCATTTGTTCAAATGAAAATTGGGTCAGATAGTGCTATACATTATTAAATAGATATTAAAAAACTTTATTTGTAAAGTACTGCTTTTCAATTATATACTCTTTTTAAATCTGTCAGCTTTTGCTTCGGAATTGTTATTCTTTGCAAAACGAGGATTATAATGAAAATTGAGTGTTTTGTGTAAACGGATTTGTGAATTGTTCTCATAGTTGCAATTTTAAAGCAAGCAAGCATAAAATGTTTTAAAGCATTAAAATTTCTATGCTGTTAAGATATAGATTTATATAGATTACAATATTAAATTTTCTGGGATATCAGTTAATGATGTCTTATTTTTAATGTATGAGTATGCATGTGGACATATATAAACATACACATACTGCATATACAATATTAATATTATCGCATTAATGATAGTAAAAGATATAATAAAAGACTATTCTTTTTCTTGCTATTTAATTACATGAACATCCCTGCTAATTTATATGAAGCAATTTATGTATTAAAAATCTGGAAGAATAGGATCCTAAATTTAAAAAATACCTATACTTGTCTTAAATAAAGGGGTATTATCTGTGCCACAGTGTGACTGGGTTGTATTGGGCATATGCTCTTCTCCATTTCACACTGCAGAGGGGAGCAGATGGAATTAAATATAGCTTGGCATGTAGCACAGGGGCAGCCATGGAGCACTATTTTTTAGTACCATGCAGGCATTACCAGCTCTATATACATTAGAGATGAAACACAAAAAAGGGCATGTCACCTTCAGGAAAGGGTAGCAGTCAGTGAACATCTGTTATACATGCAGTGTTCCCTGTAGAAAGAACTGAAACATGATGAAATATGCATCAAAAGTTCCCTATGCACTGAGGTACATTAAGTCCCTTTCAAACCATATGAAGCCCACTTGGGGAAGGGAGGTTATTTGAGTGCAGCAGCTGGAATAGGAGAAAGCAGCAGCGGGGAATGGAAACCAGCTGCTCTGCCATTCTGGAGATCAGATTGGGCAGTAGATGCACAGAGGCTGATACATGGCATCGTGTATCACTATGTACAGAGACTAGACAAAGTTTCACTAAGTTTCATTAGTTAATTGTTCTGCAGCTCTGCCTCTGAGCCAAGTATATGTTAAAAGCTACATATTATTATATTCTATCAGGGATTATTGTTGGGAAGCACTATATAATCCACATTCCCTGCAATTCTCTAACATGGTGAGTTCTTCAAGATGAAGGTGTTCACAGAGAGGAGGCTGCAGAACAGATGAGAGCAAATATTCTCTTTCAGTATGTTTTACTCAGGATTAGACAGAACAGTGCATCCCCATATTTAATTCTGGCACCATAAAAAGCAGGACTAGAGTGGATCCTCTGGTCTTGGGTAGTTTAAAATAAATCTAGATTATCACTGACAAATGTGCACCTAACCTTTTTTAAAAATCTCCAGGAAAGGGTATTCTTTAACTTACAGGGATAGCCTGCTTCAGTGCCTACACATCTTCATAGTACAGTTCTCTCTCAAATAGAACTTAAACACCTCTCCCAGAAAATTAAACAAAAAGAAAAGAAAAAGCAATCACCATCCTATTTATAACAACTTTATATACACAAAGACCTTTATTAGGCTTCACCCCAGTCCTTGTTCATTTAAACACACAGATTCTAAACAAACACTTCTTTCAAACTTTACCTACAGGCGATGTTTCACAAACCTCTATTTTCTGTTGTTATTATAGCTCTTTTTTGATTTTGAATTCTTCCAGATCTTTCTCTAAAATATGCCTACAAACTGTGCACTGTGGATGTACCACTAATTAGAGCATGCTGCAACTCTGGCCCAAATTAAAACAGACCACATCTCTCCCTCTGGAAACCACGGCATTGGAGAAAAGTAGTTTATAAACAGAAAAAGGGCCGTGAAAAGGACAGTCTCTATTAGTGTGCACAGACATTAGGAGATACTCTTTGTTCCAGAAGAACAAAATACAGTTAGTAGTATTCCAGCTAGAGCATTGCTGAATGGAATAATTAACTCCTGTCTCTTATTTAAGACACTTCTCTTTTGTCTTTCCCAGCTGGACATAGAACTATTGATAAATACAACCGTTGAGATTTCCAACTAATATGAATCAGCTTTAAGGTAAGTCCATCTGCAGAACATTGCTTCTTTTTGGTAAAAAGAATGTGGCTGGAACATGCAATGGGATTTTGTTGAATCTTGTCTACCACTGCTGTTTATCATATCAGTATTTTCTGCTGACTCAGTAAGAGGAGATACATAAATCATACAATGATGATTTAAAATGAGGCAGAGAGAAGATGTATTTATTTTAATTGTCTCTTCTGTATAACTGAATAAACACACAAACCCTCATATATATGTTTTTTTAAACTCTAGCTCTGTGTAAGCTTAATTAAAAGAAGCCTGTAAGTACACCATTCAAGGACATTTTCAGACACAGAATAAGAGACAGGAATAGACTCTAGTCCTGTTGCAATGGTTTCCTTGATATTAAGTATCCATCCAATATATGAATATATGCCCTAAAATATTCATTAACAAAAGTAAGCAGAAGTAGAGAACATCCATTTATCACCCAGGGAAATGCATAAAGCCTGAAACTATGATAGCTCTCTATTTTCTGATTTCCTTGTTTCAAAAGTTGTTGATCTTTCAATGCCCCCACTTTTCTTTCAATTTGTAAAAAGAATCTGAAAAGAAGAAATGTTAGCTGAAGATAATGATTTTGACATAGACGGACCTCATCTTACTGAGAACTGCAAATCCTTCCCTCGCTCTTCTGGTGGGAATAAAGTGAAAAGATAGCTTATGGATTCTAAGCCTTCCAAGAACAAACTGCAGTACAATAACTGTGCTCAGCCGCAGGAAAGGCAGTGTCAAAACAGAAAGTACTGAAAGGATGTAATGAGATTTCCACTGGTGACAGGGGAGGGATATTCTGCTTTGTTGCCTCTGAAGTAAAGCAGAAAGAGATGAGCACCAACAGCTACAGCACCCAAATATTAGAATCTCAGATATGAGACTTATGGTAATAGACTTGTGATCTTGAAGTGCATGGTATGAATTAATTTGCAAATAAGCTCATCAAAGAAAACTCTTCTGAAATTTATGAATACTTTTATTGGTGCAGTCACGAACTTTTCAGATGTTAGTAAGGACATACCTAAGTTGATTCGATAGTGAAGCGTCCAATGAAAACAAAACAGGACAAAAATACATATAATTTTCAACCACTGAATTATTTTTTACTTATAAAATAAGTAGAAATAATGTGGAGGAGAAATGAAATCACCTGAAAAATGTGGCATAACACTCCAAATGGTGCATAAATGAAGTTGTGCTGAATGGCTGTAATCCCTTTGAGTCACAGTGACATGTTTGTCTGTACTGATGCAGAAAGCTCTTTCTGTATGTTTTGAAAGTCAGCTATAGAAATTTCCCCCCTAATCTTTGTCTAAATGCATTAATTAAATGTGGGATGTGCTGTTCACAAAACTTCACAGTTTACCAGATATATGATGGCAATAATCTGCCAGGTGCTGAAACATGCACCTGATTAAATACCCGGTTTGGCAAAACACAACGCTGGTTAAAATGCAGGAAAATGGGCAATAACAGGCAGCAATAATAGGCTAAGGCAGTCTGAGGCAAACTGTATTCACTGTCACTTCAGATGCCAAAATGTTTTCACCACTTCTATTTTGTATCAACAGAGGCAGAGAAATCGTGAGGCATTAAGTGAATCTATCCGTTCTCCATTAGGATACCACTTCACTTCCTTTTCTGACTTTTCTGTTCTTTTAGGACAAGCATCTGCTTCCTCAAACTTCCCCTTCCTTACCTGGATAGCCTTTGTAGAAAACCAAAGCTGCTCATATACTTGTGAGAACAGCACACTATGGTGAAGCTGTGTCTGGGAGCCCTCCCATCTCTAACAAGAAAGATCTGAGCAAACTGGACTCTGAAGCAATCACAACCCTGAACTCGGTATAAAAATAGCTGAAATCTAAAAGATGAACTTATATTGGCTGGTAGACTAGGAGATTGTCTAAAAATAGAGATATTCAGTGTAATACTCTGAGTGAACAAAAGTTGGCAGATATGAGAGTTTTCTCTTTATTTTGTCTAAACCCATCATATAATTTGCTTTATACATTATACAGCAAAAGATATGTCATAGATTACTGGGTATTAATATGAGAAAAGCTGACAATCATCTGTACGTCAAAGGCAACTGACCTGTATTTTTCTCTCTAGTTCATTAACTTAGGTTAGAAGGCAGAAGTTGATTTTGATCTCTCAAAAAAGGGAACTACAGAACACTTGCATAGTCTAGCTCAGCCCAGGTAATGAAATCTTGCAGAAGTGCTACCTAGATCATCTTTGAATGCTTGAGATCAAGATACTTAGAACATTTGAAACTTTTATTAGTTTCCTCTGACTAAAAGTGAAATATATCCATTTAAAAGCTTAATACCAACCGAAGTTTGAATATCACCATTTACAAGGACTTATAAGAAGTATGAGACCAATAATAATGTTGCTAATTCTCTTACATTTAAAAGTACTGTTTCACTGAACAAAGTACTCACAGCAGAAAAAATGGAAAGAAGTAATGTCAGAGGCTCCAGTGTTACATTAAACTCATTGTACACACTGGAGTAGATATCAAAGAATGGTCTTAATCTTCATAAAACTCTGCAATTCTACCTACATTTTTACTCTTAAAGTCTCATTATTAGAATAAGGCCAAAATCAAATATCTCCAGCTTGTTGATAACAAATTTGGTCAATCAGAAACAATTACAGAATAGATAAGTTGTCTTTGATCTATGCTAGTCCTCCTCTAGGAACATACATGTGCTTGCATTAAGCACAGAACCAAAAAAAAAAGAAGAGAAAAATATATAGAAAATAATAAACAGAAGTAGAAAACCTGAGACTCAAAACCTTATTTTGTGTGGGCTTCACCTAACCATTTTCAGAATTTTACAGTTCTAGAAACAGATTCTACTACGAAGACATATTAAGAAAAGGAAAGAAACCCTCCATACAATTAAGTTGCTCTTACATCTTTCCTAGAAAACAATTCATCAGATGAAATTGAAAAATGGATACTGCGTGCAAGTAAACAGCAAGTTAGCATCTTACCTGACCATGTTAGAGGTAAGCGAGTTAGAAGGGATGAGAGTGCTGCACATAAAGACTCTTAGGTGGTGTCAGAGAAAGAAGGGCAGTCTGACAGCTATTCTGAGCACTGATAGAATGTGATAGATGTTCTGTCCAGGGGAAAAAACCTATGGGAGGAAGCATCGTTGAACAAAAGATTTCACAGGTTGTGTCAGTTCCTGGGGAATCCCAGCCTCCATCAGTTTCTCAGAAGAGGCCATCACCAGTTTTGCAAACTTTGAAAAGAAATATTTCTCCACAATCTTCTTTTTCTATTATCTCGTTAAGCTGGTGTATTCATAAAAGAACTCATCATCCCCAATGGCATGGAAAGCATTGCTGACGGTGTCAGACAGCCGAAATGTGCTTGATGAACTTTCTGCACTTACCAGTCTAGACTGATTCTAACTCAGTTAAACAGAATGGATCTTAATTATCTGACAGACTTGAGCCAGATTATGCCAGGAAAATTAATGGAAAGTTCAAAAAAATCGTGGTAAAATTTTTTTGTAATTTCTGCTATGCTGCAGGTGGATAATGCAGGATACTTGATTTCTAGGATCAGTCTTGTTTAGAAATAGAGACTACAAATCAACAAGTTACTACAGACTTGTTATGTGAACATGTTCAGTAGGCAAACACAAGGAGTAACAAACAGTATTCATAGAGATTCTCTAACACTGATACAATTTTTACTCCTAAAACTTACATGCAGAACTGCCTCATTTGTGCTGCAAAAGTACTTTTGTTGTGATGAAGAAAGCTAGTATATTTTCAAGCTGCACTTAGTAACGTTTTTTTTCCATGCAGATACATTAAATTCCTTTTATACTAGTAACTGTATCCTAGACTAAAACGGTGCTGTTTTACAGAGAAGCCTGATGGGCAATCTTGGTCCTAGAGGAGAAGATGACAGCTATGCTAAACTAAAAGGAGTTTCCTTTTACCCTTCCTCCAAGCAGTTGCCTCTGTTTTTTTCTTTATTCTCAGGATCCATGCTACTGTTAATGAGGCAACAGCATATGCAGACATGGCTCTTCTATGGGATGCAGGTGTGAATGGCAAGAAACTGTGTTGAAAGAAAGATGCAACGCACAGTGATAAAGCAAAAACTCAACAAAGCTACTGAATTTGGAGATATTTAATCCCTTGAAGTTTTTTCAACAAAGACATGAAAGTGCAGATTTACACTAAAACAAGAAAACACAGACAGCAAAAAAAAACAAACAAACAAACAAACAAAAAACAAAAAAAAAAAACCAAAAAAAACAGAACAAAAGAAAAAGAAACTAAAAATTCCTCGAAAAACCTAACAAAGACAATAATTTATGACTAACTACAGAAAAGTCCATAACTCTGTATTTTTTACTGATGATAAGGTAAGCATATGCAGGATTCACTCAGAAAAGTATAAAATTAACATTCACTGTTTTAGTGCTCCCTTGTAGATATTATTGTTTATGGCTTATGGGTTATGATATAATTTTCAGCTTTGAATATCTTTTAAAGAAATACATATTATTGCTCTTATTCTTAAACCATACCAAACAAAACAATTACTCTTATTTAAATGCAAAAAGTGAGTATTACATGCTACTACTTCAAGTGAAATAAACAGGCAGTTTGACAGATGTGTTCAAAACTATTAATTCTTGTAAGACTTCTAAGTAGGGTGATCTCAAACTGTCCAAAGTAGTGATAGGGTTTAAAGTATCAGCAACAGAAGCAGAAAAAAAGACAGGTAAACAAAACAAATTTATCCCAAACCATTCTATTAAAAGAGTAGCAGGCATATGGAACAAGCTGTTTAGTAAGACAGCTGATTAAGATAGCGTAAGTAAGCTCAAGAGACAGCTAGATATTCTTATGCAGAAAGTGGCTTAGATATCACAGCAAGAGACTACGAGGCTGAGATAACTAAAGTGGGATGTGCTTATTTTAACACAAGACTTACTATCATAACTTTTAAAGTTTGGGGGTTTTTTTCCTCTTTCCTTTCACTAAGGCCATTCCATAAGCATGTCAGTAATTATGAAATTAATTATATCTAATTTGCATTGTCTTTCTCATTTGTGAAAATGTTTAAAATCACTACCAGACAAAACTTGCTATCTGGATATATTTTCCTTGAAATCTGCTATTTCAGTAGTAAACTGACAGTCTCTATCATTCACTGTTTTCATCAATTTAATGAAAATCATAAAGTAAGCTTGATTGCTTCCCATCCCATGCTGAAATCAGAAGACGTCTCATCTACGAACTTTTTTCATAAAATTTTCTACTTCTCTGTTACTGAGAGAAGCACAATCGCTGTAGTGCTACCAACACATTTTTTATCTTCGTATGGCCTTTTAATTTTCAACTACCTAGGCTAGAGTTGCTCAAAACTGACATCAAAATACTGGTACAACTAGCATTCTTATTGCTGCTGTGTGTGAAATTGGACAAGTGACAATAGTGTTTGGAATTGTGTGAAGAATATGTTAAACTTAAATGTAACTCATCTTTAAATTAGGACTCTCACGTCAAGATCCTGACTTCACAGTTAATCCAAGTAATTTTTATTAATGTCAGAAGATTTAATAATTAGTGTTGTTTTAATAGCAGAAGATGAAGTATTCTAAATATCTTTAAACGACAATAATCAAGCCTAGAACTTGGCTACAAAATAGTGAATTCCCATCCCTGTATACAACCCAAGATGACGACAGAACCACAACTTCTGATATTGTTTCAGGCATTGCTGGAGACAATTGTTTCTAGCAAGCTTTCCATCTCCTTTTCCCAGAGAACAATTTTTCTCTAAAGAAAAATTCAATTCTTCTTCTATCCTAATCACATACATCATATTTCTTACCCTCCTTCAACTTGGCTTATGACTAGAGAAAGCAATTTTATTTATCTTCTTTCAAAAGAGAAAAATTACATTGGGCTAAGAACCCTAATCATACTAAGCTCAATGACAAGTAATCATTGATTTCATTGGGAACACCACATAGCACCACATTTGTTACTGCAATGACCTGAAATCCCATAAGGTGCTTGATGCAGGTTCAGTTTTCATAATATGACAATGATTTTATTGCAGCACACTTGAGACGGAAGAGTTCATTCAAGTAAACAAATTTATATAATTACCATTTGTAATTATATTTGGGGGGAGCAAAAAAATTAAAAAATAAAATTAAAAAGTAGTTTATCTCTCTATCCGCATTATTTTTTTTCCACAGTAAAGAAATTCACATAAAACACCCACTGCTGTAGTTCATTGGCTGACCATACCTAACATCCACAATTCAGTATATGTTTACTAAGAACAAGAGGAATTCATGGGAGCTGTTGGAATAAATTTTCTTGATGAAAAGGGCAGCTCATCTAGGTATAATGACAAATGTAAATCTGCATATAACACTTTGCATTATAATGAAAATAAACCATGGGAATGGTTGGCTTAACATGCTTATTAGACTGCATATATTTTGACCAGAATTGGGTTTGATGCTGCTGGACAAACTGCAGTATTATGAACATGGGCCATAGAGTCCTTTTCTAAAAAACCACACATTTTTAATCTGAGTACTGGATAGTTTCCTAGTAAAACTCTAAAAACTTTAAAGCTCTTTCACGGTTATACTTGATAGATGGAAATCCAGAATTCTTGTCTTTGTTTCACATGAAACCGAGAGGATAAGACACGCGCTCAAATAGCTTCTTAAAAAAAAATTCTGCGCTGCATCTTTATACAGATCAATGTCCAATTATAAGCAGAGAGTTGCTGTGGCAAAAGGTCAGGAAAAAATAATCTTTCTGGCATTTATTACTCGGAAAATAAGGTCATATATGAGGTCAACCACCAAATGTATACAGAATAAATTATATTGCGGCATTCTAAATATTCTACGCTGCAAAAATTATACTGCAATCTCAACATAATCAGAAAAATGAAGTTGAACACGTATTTCCTGATTGTACTACAGATCAGACTAAGCTAAGAGGTGAAAAACCCAGGTCCAATTAATCAACAACTAATAAAAAGCTTATCATATATTTCTGCTTAATTAGAAATATAACTTCTTATTAAGGCTGACTGATTTAATAATTTCTTATCTTTAACACTGAATCACCTTCCCCACAACAAAGTAAAACAATGGGAAACATACAAAACATTTAAAAATAATTCAGTGGTGCACTTCTTTATTGCTTACAGTGTAGAAGCAAAACATAAAGGCAGAGAATGCTAGAGTGCTTTAGAACGCTAGAGTGCTTATCTGTCTGATGCTTTAAAAAAAAAAAAAAAGAAGTGTATCTTTTGAAAGAAAAGACCTCCTAATTAGATAAAACACATCTGGAAAAGAAATTAATTGGACACAAGTTTGAGGAAATAAATATGCTTGTTTGTCAGAATGAATGTTGGCAGAGAACATTATCATTGTCCTGATATAAGTCATTTTAGCTGTTTCACAGAAAATCTTTGGTACCTTCACGAGATGTGAATAAAAGTATACTGAAAATCAGATTGTATTAGTATTTGACACTTCTCACACTACTCTTAATTGTGAAATCAACATTACAAACAGGAAAATGCATCCATGAAATGAAAACATCTTCTGATTCATTTTTACTCTTTTATCCAAAGCATTTTCTCTTCCTCTTCTCCAAACTACATGAGGAATGTAAAAGACTGGCATTCTTTTATCTGTTGCAGTCATGTCTAGTTTGACTTTCCAAATCACGCTTTGACAGAAGAATTGCATATAATATATCACAGGCAATGCCAGCGGAGATAGAGTATATTCTAATAATTTTTAAAAGTACTAATTTTTTTTTTTTTTAATCTGCTTTGGGCACTTGTGGTTTCATTTCATGTTCATTCTGAAAGATACTGTGTTCTTTGCTCTGGGCTAGTGACAAGATTTACTGTTTTCTGTGATAATATTATATAAAAGTGGGCTATTCCTCCCTGATAACCCACAACTGCAATACTATTAGGTTGATAATGACGGTCTAAACTTTACGCTTTTGTAGGCTTTGTAGGCTTCACTCACCTTGTTCAAGTGGCTGGCTTTTAGTTGAAGTAGTTTTCATCTTGAGTGCCTCCCTAACAGACATGTCACAGCAGGAGCCTTTGTTAGTGTCTTGGTCACTGTCAGCCTGATCACTGTCCCCATGCCCGCTGTCCCTCAAGCTGGCTCTTTCTGGATCCTTGAACGTGGAGCTACTGAAATACATATTAAAAAAAAAAAAAAAAAA
>VZRQ01003986.1:214289-242327 GCA_013397975.1 Machaerirhynchus nigripectus | reverse complement strand
AAAAGAAAAAGAAAGAAAGAAAAAAAAGAGAGAGAGAGTTGTATTTACTTGTTCTAAGTTGAATTGTACTCTCTGGCAAAGCAATTTTGACAAGAATGCAAATGGGGAAGCCAAGAAAGTTATTTAATAGGCCTTACCTTTGAACAAACTGCTGCCTGCTGCCCATGTAATTGGGCTCTGCGGGAAAATTGTCTGTCTGTGAAAGAGAAGGAAAAAAATACGTATAGTTGTACACTGGACAAATCTCCTGCAGAGCAACAAGATTTCCTAGAGGAGAAATGATTAATAATTCAAAAATTCCCTTAATCTTCAGATTTGTACATTTTAATTAAATTGGAAAATGCTGGCATGTAATTATGTGCTCAGAACAATTAAATGATTCCGGTCCACAAATTACCTGCTAAAGTAAACAATGAGGCTCCAATAAGTGGCATTCTCTGTTAGTAACCTGACAGATGACACTGTTTATGTTTTTTCATTACATAGATATTAAGACTGATGGTTATTGAAAATGAGAGAAAAAATTACTTTTGCATATTAAAAAACCGAATTATTCAATAATACTAATTTTTAATCATAATTACATCATCTACAGGGATTCTGAAGCTCTTACTGCTGTAATGCAGTTCTGTATACTGCTATGTTACACTTGAATTGAAAAAATAAACAAAAAATCAAGAAAATTTATATCTGATTAGCTGTGGGGTTTCTCAGATGCTACTGGAAAAATGCAAGTATGAAAATATTTGGATTTTCTCTCTTTAATTTTCATCAGTTTTAATAGCTATGTCAGAATAATGAGAACCACGCATGCAAACAAGAACATTAAATGATCACTGTTGACAAGTAGTTTTTAAAAGAAGATACTTTCATTAAGCCTGTCATGTGTGTATTTTTAGCAGCATGAGCCAAGTAACTGTAGAAGCAGAAGTATTAAAAGGATCCAGACCAACATGGAGTCCTGCCAGAGGGAACTGAATTCCCCTTGTATCATTAGCTGGAGTTCTTTGGGAGAAAGAGAGACTGCATCATTCAGAAAACTCCGCATACTGTACATTCACGCACGTCACTTCTTCTTGCAGCTGACCTAGCGACAGAGCTCCTACTGTTTTCTGCATCACTTCACATCACACCACCATGCTTCGCAGCAGCTCCGGCTTTCGCAGCAGCATCCAGCGGATCAGTATCCGTAACACGGGCAGCACTCAATTAATGAAGCCGAGGGCCCAAGGTTTAGTGTTACAGAGCAAGTGCTTACACAAGTGACTGATCTCTTAGATATTTGGGTCTCCCTGCCACTCCCCGCACCACTTTTTTATCTTTGTTTCGGTTTTATCAGGAAAAAGTAATTAGAAATATTTGCTACTTCTTTCATGGTTGGAATATTTGAGCTCGGGAAAGAGGCAAAAAGTTTTATCCAAAATTTAAGTCACTGCTGTTTGCAACAGAAATTAGGCAGATACCTGTTACTCCCAAGGGACTTGTGAAATGGATGTGCTTGTATACCATGGATGTCTTTTGTGTTTTAGCAAAGGGATGGGACACATAGAACCATCTTCTGTTCAGCATCTATGTCAATGTACACCATACTTTCTTCTAGTTTCTAAATCCTTTAGTTCAAAAAATAAGATTTTAACACACATGGTGTTCACATCCATCCTAGCTTTAGCAATTAGAGTAAAAGTTCATCTTCACATTTCGTATGTATCAAGTTAGAAAAACAAACACTGAAAACAACAAAAAAGGAGGCGTAAAGATTAGGTATTTCAGCATTTTTATCTGTATCTCTCCAATGCAGCACACCATATTTTGGAAGCAGCTATAATTCTGCTGTTTCTTTTCTTCTCACAAGTTTTAAGCAACTATCTGTCTTTTGTGCAGCAAACCTACCTGATATATATACACTCATATACAATCATAATGACACTTACAGAGCCCAGTACTTATCAGCCTGAATAAACATTTACAACTGCAGAACTCATGTCTGTTTTCTATGTCTGATATCTCAGACAGAGATATCCAGGAAAACTGACCTTATGCTTTTACTTACGTAAGACATCTGTCTCCTCCTAAACACAGCTGCTACCAGAATCAACATTTCCATTTCCACTATAAACTGGACTACTGTAAGAACCTGTCATACTTTTTGTCTCTGCTTTTTCATAGCAAAAAAGCATTTCACACATCCTGGATTAGCCAGATTTTAAAGTGGAAGCTATGACCACATCTTAGCTGCTGAGAAATTCTGTATTTATGGTAATCATTAATGACCTTTAACTAGATAATAATTAGACCAATTACCTTCATACTGTATTTTGCCGCAATGCAATGAGTTTGGTGCCACATTACAGCATATTCATCATTACAAAAGTACAAATGTAAGTACTTGATCATCATATACAGACACAGAGCTTGGAGTTGAATCCTGTTTTTTCTGCTCTAAAAGCATTAGTCATGCTATGAATTATGAAGGTATGATGCTTATGTTGAGCTCTAACAGCACTCTGAGACACAGGCAGAAAAGGGAGAACTGTTTCATGTACAAAAATATCCACTAAAAATTGTGATAGTTAAAAAAATAATTTAATTTTAAGGCTTGGCAGTTTGCAGGAATCTTAGAAATGTAAACATCTGCTTCACAATGGATGAGAGAGAGAGACGAATGTCTAACATGTCTAACTCCCTTAAAACCTTTTTTTTTTTGTAATCCCAGTTGAAGTGAGAGGTCATATACTTAAAATTTTTACACTTTAACATTTATGGAAGTGATATTACACATTCCAGCTCATGCATTAATCATACCCCTTTACATTGCATAGCTGTAACTGTAAGAAATGAATGCTATTTTAAAAATCTAAAAAACCTCCTGTTCTTCTCTGGATATACAGCCCTTTCTTGGGACAACAAAATCACCAAGCCTCTGGACCTTCATTTTGAAGGTAGGTTGCAGTTCACCTGCAGAAAACCACTGTAAGCTAATCAGCTAAGATCCCTCAATGTGCTTTAGAGAAATACAAAATATCCCATTTGGTCATTTAGCTTTAGGTACATCATGCTCCTGGGGAGTATTGTGGCCATAGGGAAATCTAGACAACCAGCAAGATGTGCAGTGCAATTGCTAAAGCTAGGTAAGATGCATTATGTCAGAAGTGAATTGCATGGAATTGCAGCCTCTTCATAAATAACCCAAAAAATTATCCAAACGCCAGCATCATTAACCTCCTGAAGAACAAAATAAAATAAACTTCACCATCGCTCTCACCCTCCTCCCCAAAAAATCTCCCAGAACATTCCATCTCTAAAAGTCACCAGAGTTAAACAGTAAAGAAACATATCCTATCTCTGTGATTCAAGGCTGAGGGCTGGAGTATCAATTAGGTCACCAGCTACCATCGCACAAGTTCTCTAGTAGTAGGACAAGTTTTACCTAAAATTAAAACAAAACCAGAAATGTCCACTCCCCCAGTTAGATACCAGAGAATTAAAGTCTGTGATTGCAACCTAACTGTCCAAAGCTGCCTTAGAGAAGCGGTCCTGGTTTTATGGCTCTTTTTCACAGCTTAGTGGAAACAGCTCATTTCCAAAGAGAGTATGCTGTCAAACCAGTCAACAGGTACTCTTTTTTAACAGTTGCTACAACAGACTTTTACAAATACTTTCTTCTATCTGTTCTAATATGTGATTCTAGATTAAATATGAAATTTTAGGAACACTTTCTTTAGTGTAATCTTGCATAAAAATGTCTGAGGATTCTGTACACACATTTGATACAGCTTTCTCAGAAGATGAAGCTTATTAAAAAAAGCCATTTAAAAAGAGGTCACAATGCATAGGAACCATTCAAAAGCCACCAAAATTTAAAAAGAAAGGGTTACTACCTTTCAGAAAATATCGTACAGTTTGATTTTGTTACCTTTTACTTCAGTAAGTTGAGGAAGAGGAGAATAAAAGAAGATGCAAATTAAACCTCTGCAAAATATACTTTTCACAGAATCATAAAATGGTTTGGGTTGGAAGAAACCTTAAATATCATCTAGTTCCACATGCCCTCCCCCCATGATGGACAGGGATACCCTCCACTAGCTCAGGTTGCTCGAAGACCCATACAGCTTGGCGTTGACCACCTCCAGGATGGGACACCAGCAGCTTCTTGGGAAAACATGAGTCGGTTGGATATACTGGTATGGAATTTCGAATGCAACAATATAATTGCTAAGGTCTAATAATGGGACTTTGAAAATCATTAACTGGCCAGTGTTTGCATGAAAATCATGTAGAATATCTTTCCAAGTGCCATCAACTGACTACAAAACCACTCATTCTATTGCACCTGTCAGGGCTTGTATATTATGACCCCGTGAGGACACAGATAAACTAAAATTGTCACTAAGTATAGCTCTCACATGGTGTATTTGGAATACTGAATTTTATAGACTCAGAAATAAAACCATTCAAAAGTTTGAAAGTCAACTGTTAAGTTTCTACTAATTAATTCTGGAATGGCTATGGTTTCCAAAAGTTTAATTTAGAGAAAGGAAAATGAAAAATTATAGCCAAGAACAGAGTATGAGAAACAAATTCTTCATAGGATCCATTAACCTTAAATAAACTCATAAGAAAAAAGAAAAGTAAAAACCTCATCACTGGAAACAGTTTGAACCAGCCTGGGCCAAGCATTACACAATGAATTATGGAGAATATTTTTAGCAATGGGCTATATTCATCTCACCCCTTTTTTTATCTTTTCATAAATTCATGTTCACAAGGTATACATGTTTCTTCTGTTGAAATATTATGCTATTTTTATAACTATAAAGGAGTTCTACTGTGGATCTGCACACACTGTTTTTCTTTTTAATTCAGGATTAAAATTACAGTGCTATATTAATCAATCAATCAGATTTCAAGAATTCTACTATTGCTCAGTAAGAGAACAGCAGATGACTTAGAAAGGCTTCTGCTTTCAAGAGTTCCTGCAAAAAGCAGACTGTCTCTTAAAAATTAGAGGATCCTAGCTATCTTTTTCCTTTTTACATTTTAATAAAAATATTTTTGTATCACAATTTTGAAGATTTCTAGCCATATTTGGTGTATTCAATACTGTCTGAATAAATTAGAGAATATTTTTTTAAAAAGAGTGTGAATTTCAACAGGTTCATCTAATAAAATTTGTTTTAAATCAATGGCTACAAAGAAAAAGAGTAAGTGAGGAAAAAGAAGATGGGGACAGAGAAAGAAATTAAGTATTTAGGTATTCTTGATAAATTATGCCCAGAAATAATTGTCATAAGAGGGAAAGATGTACTTTAAACATGAAAAAAAAGGACTTAGACATTAATTAGATATATGAATATTAGACAACTAGAATATTCATAATTTTTGCTCGGAATTACAACGGAAAGGATCACATTTTCTGAAATGATTTAATGCAACCCTATTTTATGTATGTGTTCATACCTGGAACTATAATAAAGCAAAATGTCTTTGCTGACTCTAACTTCTTTTTAATTAAACATTAAATGCAAAAAATGAAATGAAACATCTCTCACCTTTATCAGGCTGACACTTAATATCTAACTCAAGCATCTTCTGTGTCTTTTCTTGAAAAGCTGAATTCCAAGTATTCACCCTTCCCCCATGAAGCAAAGATCTTATATAATGGCAATCTCTTCTGGAGGCAAAAGAATTGTATTCTGCCAAATCGAGTTTTGAAAGAGCAGACAATTGTCTTCATTTTGTTAGGAACAGTGTGGGTTCAACATAGTACAATTTTTCACAAAGACTTCTCAGTGTAAGACTGCCAGTGAGTGTGTATACTTAGCCTGAAATAGTAGGTTTTGGTTCCACAAGATTTACTTCATTAAGAAAATTCATTATCCCAATAGCAAAACCTAAAACAACAGAACCAAAAACTGGCCATAAACCTCTCTTAAGTTATTCTTCCGTTTTCAAGGACGAAATTAAATAGGCTATTTTAAAAAAATAGTATCCTGCTCTGTGCTCTCCACTCTCATCCATTTGAAAATGTTTTTGAGATATAATTTAGATGACATGTACATATTTGGGAAGTTTCACACTTCCTGCAAATGTGTATTTTGGTGTTAAAAGTCCTACAGCGTGTTTATGTGAATTTCTGACATATGTAGCATTCTTCAAAAGCGCATTGAAAACAGAGGGCAGTAAAAACAGTCAAATGCACAAGGCAATATCATTCATGAGGCTGCTGTACTCTTTATTAAAGAGTGTTGGTTGGTGGCTTGTGTTTTCTCTTTCTCTTGAATGAGAAAATCAAAACTGTGACAGGAACAGGCCCTGAGCTCTTCAGTCAATTGCACAGTGACTTCTGAAAAGTGAAGCTCTGAAGAGAGACACTACCATCCTTTCCTTTAAGCAAAGGAATGAAGATCTCCCTGTATATATGCCTAATCAGTGCACTACTTTCTCTTACCAAGTACCATATTTGTTTCCAAAATAAATTATTGTTGATTTATTGGTTAAGCTGTCATACTAAGGTATTGTAGATTATTTCAGTTGTTTGTCCTACTGGCTTAATGAAACCAGCTACTTCTTAAATTTTTACAAGAGTTTGTTCTGCAGTGCACAGGGCACAAAAGATGGCAGAAGCCTGGACTGTGGGAATTTAACACAGTGCAAGGATTAGAAATCACAAGGCCCATACAGGGTTCTTCTCGTCTCACTGATGATTGTACCAAGTCGGAAGAGTGAAGAAGCTAAAAAGGTCACTACAGAATGACATATTTTTAAGTGATCCTGGTAAAAAAAGTAGACCTGAGTGACATTCAAAAGATGAGGTGAGACCAGACCCTGAACAGATTTTTTGATATGAAATAAAAGATTGAAGCATTTCAGGAACAAGTTTGTCTCTTTGTCGTCAGGGAAGTCAGCTCAACAGAAGCCTTCAGCTCCTCTACCAGTGCAGGATGTGTGTTTAAGGTCAGAGGTTTAAGGTCTTCTCTCTCTAAGAAAGATGTGACAAATAAAAACTGTGGAAGCTGAACCCAAAACTTTCTCCTACTGAAAAGGGAATCAAGATTTTCCAGACCAAACTCAAAATTGCTGGATTTTTTACAATGGTTTCAGGTTTCCGAGCCCTATTTTATTTTTCACTGGAGAAACATGGTGTGTTATGAAATTAGCATGATCTCAGAAGAAAATGTGGACAGTTGTCAAATGTGATTAGGAAAAAAGAATTGTAATATGAGCTCTTAAGTTGAACTACTTTTTGGAGGAGCTGCAAGATAAGAATGTAGGAAGAGGTGCCAAACATCACACCACATAAAGAGCTCAAGCTGAAAGTACAATAGCACTATCACAGTGTCAATAAATAAACATAATGAAATTCATGACACATTATTGCATTGCTCTGCACTGCCGCTATTCATTTAAAAATGATGAACATTTTAAAATAATTCACAACTTGTCAAGGCCTGTGAGCAGTGCAGTTAGACTCGTGCCGTAAGAGGCATTAGTAAAGGTCTCACAAGAGAGCTTCATACAACTTATACCAAAAGTAAAGATGGAAGTATGGGAAGACAGAACAATAACTACACCTGAATCTGCTAATACAGTTGCATCCAATATATTTACACTGCTCACCAATGATATGTACTTACTGAAGCTACTCTGTCAATAAAAACCACATTAAGAACCTTTTGAAAGAGCTTCCCTGTCAATTAGGCTGTAGATACATTCTATCGCTCCAGTTTTCCTGTCAATTTAATATACTGGATCATATTAACAGTGCTGGCTTGTCAATAAGGCAAATCCGAATCCTATTAATAGAGTTACAGTGCCAATATAATCGGCTTCCCATTTATCAAGCTTCCCAGTATTTGGGAAAGCTGTGAAATGGGATTATAAGGTTAGGTTACATACATCTGTCTCTATGTTACATAAATATTTCAGGAATTGTATCCCGTTGTGTAAAGAAGCACATGTAATCACTTTTTTCCATTACAAAAACTTCAGATGACAGAATAGTATAATAGTTTGCCATTGCCGAGAAAACATTAAATTATCCTCATTTATCACATTGTTTCCTGTTTTCTCTAAGTAAAACTGCTGTTTTATAACACAGTCTACTTGTGTGCCACACATATAGAACTGCTAAGAGATGTATGCACTTCACCCCACCCGCACAAGATAATATCTGCTTCAGAAAATAAAAGGAAAGAGATAAAACACGTTTTGGAAACAAAATACAAAGCACTCCACAATTTCAATCTGTATTTGGCCCTTGTGCTGTGCTGTACAGTCTTTGTGGAAATGAAACATTTAAGAATAATTCTAGTGTAACAGAAACCCCCAGAAATAATTAGTAAGAGGTATTAGTTCATGCATTAAAAAATAGTAGAAGTTCAGCAAACCTTCTATTTAATAGAAGCCTTAATGAAGTTGAACATTAGTTGCTTTTAACCACATTCAGTATGAAATAACTACTTTTACTGGATTAGCAGAACATACAACAGACCGTTAAACCTGATTATATTAAAAAAATAAAAAGAAAAAAGTTATTGAATTAAAATATACTGGATATTCTCTTATCAAATTAACTCTCTGGGTCTGATTTGAAAATACGGATTTAAAAAACATGGTTCAGAAATGACAGTTAAAGGTCAATGAATCAAGCTGCCCATTATATTTTCTGGTAGCAGATGGGTGCAATGAAACCTAATGATTGAATTTGAAACGCTTTAATGCTCCTTTTATCTTTGGCTCCCACCATGTTGAGTCTACCTTAGTATTCCTAACAGATACTATGTTTACTGCGTAACAGACTCAATTACAATTAGCTAACTAGAATGAAATCTGCATTTACCGCAATATCCAGCTTATTCTAAGAATATCATACCATGAACTCAAAATAACAATACACGTAGGAGTGTGTCTTTGATAGCATTTGTAGGTTGGGGTTTTTTGTTTTTTTTTGATTTTTCGTGTTAAATATGACATCTAGAAATTAGAGGAAGATTTAAATCAAAATTAAGGGAAACATTTTTAAAATAGTGCCTTGAAATTTAAGAATATGATCAAGATACTTGTTTAGAATTTAGAAGTGTTTAGAACCCTTCTTTTCTGCGTGAAAACAACCGTATCTTTTCTGACCTTTCTTCTTTCCTTCCTTCCTTCTTCCCTTCCTTCTTTCTTTCTTTCTTTCTTTCTTTCTTTCTCTCTTTCTTTCTTTCTTTCTCTCTTTCTTTCTTTCTTTCTCTCTTTCTTTCTTTCTTTCTCTCTTTCTTTCTTTCTTTCTCTCTTTCTTTCTTTCTTTCTCTCTTTCTTTCTTTCTTTCTCTCTTTCTTTCTTTCTTTCTCTCTTTCTTTCTTTCTTTCTCTCTTTCTCTCTTTCTTTTATTCTTTCTTTCTTAGACATTCTACAGTGAAATTTTGATCTCGCGGCTTTTTTTTTTTTGAGTCAGATACGAAAGCTCTTACTCAGCAGGAATTCCCAGTGAAGCCAGTAAGCAGAGTGAAATTTGTCCTATTCTTACCACTGCTTATTTCCTGTTTCTAAGAGCAACATAACCCAAGTGCTTTCTGAACAGATAAAAGCTTATAAACACTGCAGTACTGGCTGGTGGAGAAGGAGAACAAATTATGGCCTTTTAACACTGTTAATCTGTTTGGTACTTATCATATTTAGTAAGGAGAAAGCAGAGACGCTGGATATTTAAAATCTGTTAACTTTGTGTTAACATCTATCCAGTATGTTTACCTTTTTCTGTCCAACCCATACTCCCACTAAAGGCAACAATAAAACTCCCACAAGCCATGACCTGAGGTCCAGTGAAATCAATGGATGTTTTCAAACTGGTTTCAATAGCCCTTGGATCAGTCTGCTTACTTCAATTACCGGCTAAGCGAGTCTTTACATAGCGTGCTACATTCCCACAGATACGTATGTTGTATGCTGAAGAAAGTTGCATTTAAACAGATTTGTAATGGCAGTGACAGGGAAAGGTGATTAGCTAGACAGCAAACACTGTATGTGGCACGAAATTCCAGTTCTGTGTTTCTTCCCTACAGAGTGAAAGAAATTAGCAACAAAGATGGAGCAGGATTTGGTTCTGAAGCCGCACTGCCTGCACAGAAAACACACACAAAGAGGAACACTGAAGCTTTCTTCCTAGGTGACAATCAGAAAAAATGGGTAACTCTAGATCACCTCCTTTCCTTTAAAGCTGCCACCTTATCCCCTTTCTCTTTCTAAAATCCCGCACCAGAAAAGCAATGATTCTCTTAAATTCCCTAGAAAATCAGAAGAAAAATCACAGATGTTAAAACTTACATTATAACTTTCTGTCTAATTTCTTATTTAGGTCATGCAACTCTTTATTTCAACTTTTTGTTAAAAATACCCAACAAGGTATTCTCTAAACATTTTGTGACAAGATACAAAGCCCTACTTTCACAAAAATACCTTTGCATAATTATTTCCTCTAAGCACTGGGAAAAGACACACCACTAAATATGCTGCCAAAATAATGGCTGAATTTATGACAGAATAGTAGATCATCAAGCTTTACAGACTCACACGGCCATGCAAGATTTTCCACTGTAAAATGGTGATGAGTTGATTTATTATTTGTGACATAAGATAAATAATTTAGGCTTGCACAAATTTAGCAAGAGGTTCTGTCCCTAAATATATTTTAAAGTCATAACAGTCATGTGTCTATGATGAGGTACCTCATAAAATGGAAAGTTTGATAGAATACACCGTTACACCATGAGTATAGTGGTCAAGCAGACTTGGACAGAAAAAAATAAGGCTTTTCTGATATAGGGCTGTGTGTATGCATCCACAACTCTGTCACTTCAGAGTTAACCTACTGCAATTTCTTCTGATAGAACTCTACATTAAATTGATTCAGAGCAAACAAAACAAAAAATAGCTACCCTTCTTTATAGGAGCACCTCATCTAGGGCACAATACCCACTTATCTAAGGATTGCCACAGGTAACCTCTGAATTCATAGGCATTTAAAGACTGACTTTGACTTATAAATTCTTAAGACTGGTTAAAAAATGTTCTGGATTGCCCTTCTCATTATGGCTTGCCATATCAAGACTCTGAAATCAGATATTTCTGTAAAATTAAGAAGATTCACATAAGATACGGTCTCTGCAAAGATTCTAGGATTAGATAAAATCATCTTTCTGTTCCAAAGCTGTGTTGGTTTGTCAATATCTAGGGCACTGCTGCAAGTTTCACCAGAGATAGAGTGACTGAACATGAATGCTAGTATTTGACTGAGGGGGTTGTTAGAACACAGGGACTAAATTATGGACTTCCTCTCTATCTAATTAGCAGGATACTCACCCAGTATGCAAGCACTTTTTTTCAAAGTGGAATGCATTGAACATCAACTGAAGGATGCATATATATTTTACTTTTAAAAATTTTATTTATTACCTCTCAAAGAAAATAGTTAATGAAACCTTCTCTAAGTAATGTCCACATCACAGAAGTACCCAAGTTGACATTCAAAAGCATGTGTATGTGGAAGCCTCTTTCAAAGTGGGAAAAGGAATGAAAAGACTATTCATGCAGTGCTATAAATTTCAAACAAAAGCTCATGCAAAAAGGAAAAAAATAACTTAAGATTGTTCATACTACTCTTCCTGAATAGTCAAACCAGATCATGTGTAACACAGACTGATGCTGCTCCCTGCAGGTGGATCATGAGCCCACATGAAGCCACACCAACTTCCAACTTCACTGGAATTCAACATGGAGTTAGGTGCTTAGCTGCAGAGTGATCTCCAGGAGCGCATCCTTAGAGTGCAATTCTTTTACTCATATGCCCTCAAAACTTGTTTTCAGGTAGAAAAACCCATTAGAAGATGAATTATTTCCATGGGAATTTGTTCATTTACATAATTTCAGGGCCATCTTAGTTTATGGGTGTTTCATGGCATTGTGCTATTGGGAATAAAACAAAACCTATAAAATACTAAGGAACTACCATATTTTTCAGTTCACGTGCAGCTTTACTAATATCTTGATAAATTCCTAACAATGATTAAACTTTAGTTTGTTAGGTGTTTTTATTAAAATCTTTTGAGGCATGAAGCAATAAAATACAAAATACCCTTCTAAACTATGCTAAGATCAACAGCAAAATCATTAACTTTCCATGAAAATAGAATTAGTGTCATGCTCCTAGAATGCTGTCACACTTCAGCACAGAGACTTTACAAGGCAGTGGTATAGCATCCTATTCCTAAAGGTCTATAGCATTGCTTCTTTAACCTTAACCACAGGATAATAAACAGCACCAATATAATGATAGTCCAAGCTACCAGTAACCTTAAGAATGTGCAACGAACAGACTGGCAGGAATTAATCTGCCATTTTCATATATCTGCCCAAGGGAAGTATTGTAATTGCAAAAATTTACTCTTAGACTGCTGAGACTCATAGTAATTATGTTTCTTTTTTAATAGAAATAGCCACAGGTAGTAACAAATTGGGTTTTGTGATGAGGAACTGGGCATGCATTCTAACCCATATTACTATGTAATTGTCTTTATTATAAAACACTATAGAAAATCCAAAACTTAAATCGGAACAAAAACTTTCCCTTGAAAAGTCTTCTCCCATGGCTATTCAACATGTGTGCCTATTTCTTCATTCACAGGTATCAGCAAGACCAGCATGACTGCAAATAATTTATCTAAATATCTATGCCATTGCTAACCAAAATTCCCGAAGCTTACATTTGTTTAATAGAAACAGCTTCTTCTTGCTTTACAGGTAGGTTATAATCTAGAAATCCAGATACTCATTCCTAAGTTTCCTTTGCCAGTATCAGAGGATGAAGAAAAGACTATGTGTGGTCTACATATATTTTAAATTAACTAAAATTAAAGTTTTCTTCAAAATTCTGAAAGCCTGTTTGAAATAAATGAGCCTAGGAAAGTATCTAAAATGAGTTGCTTCTGCCCCTTCCATTACTATAGCCTATTAGACCTCTTAGAAAAGAAGCTACATGTGGTTTAAATAGACAAAGTACATGTAGAGATTTAGACAAATTTAAGACTGTATATTGAAAGAAATAACAGAAAAATCTTGTTTTCACCTCCTTTTCACCCAACAGATACAAAGCCGACTGATATGTTTCTTGCCTTGGAGCTACGAGATGCAAATTATCGTGTGCTTTTTAATAACTAACGCCATCCATGGCATCAGTTAAGTGTGGTTTCTTTTCACATGTTGCATGACTTATACCTCCTTTTAATCATCACTCTCAATCCTGAAGTTTGATAGCAGGATTCCATCATGAAGTGGAAAATGAGGTCCTTCCTTACCTATACTCTTGCCTCAGGAAAAAAATGACAACATCATTTGTCTCTAAACTTGATGCTTTCTAGTTTGCAGCAAAAGGCGCAGGTTGACAGCATCTTCCAAAACACTGCTACACAGCTCTGCACAGATCATACTCAATATAAAAAAAAATTAGATGCACATTGCTCATTAATAATGCCTTTTATCCATCTAGATGGTTCTTTTGATTCCCTTCTGCTCTCTTTTCTGTGTATATCCACATATGCTTTTGTACACACAGTTACATTATCTGGCCTATAGCCTAGAAATATAATAGTTTCTAAGGCTTCGTGGTTGTGATTTTAAAAAGGCTTTTAATTTCATTATTTTCCAAGCACTCTAAATTCCACTATATTCTTATTGTCATTTGATCCACTGAAACGATGAAGAGATCACAAAAGAACACACTTGGTACTTTACAGCTGTGGCTGGATAATCTGGCTCATGATCATCAAAGCAGGATTGTTTTTATGATCTTCAAATCTGCATATCAAATTACCCAAGTCTCTGTGAGAAAGCAAGACATCAGTACTAGCTCAACAGAATACAAGAAAATTTAGTTGGAGGCTAAGTGAAACGAACAGCTTTTGCAGCTTTGCAGTGATCTTAAAGCAAAGGAGAGAAGCAACAGGGAGGAGTTCAGGTAACAGACTAAGAGATTCTGGGCTGAATTCTGCACATGCTTATGCACATAAGTCACCCCACTCCTGTAAATTATCTATTTAATTGGATGGTTCTATTGACCTAAATTAAAACAATCACTGATTCAGTGTTTTAAGGATCCTGCCCTGAAAGAAATAATATTAATTTAATTATACATATATATGTGTATTTCCACAGGCCTCAAAATTACTTATGCACTGACTAAGGATATGCTTTTTTCTAGATTTGCACAAAAAGAGCATTTTTGACTCTGCTAGTAGTCACTCAAGTGCTGAATCCGAGGTACATTGTTAAAACAATGTTCTTTTCTTTGTTACCTTTAAAATTTTATAGAATTTAAATATTTTCATTAAGAATTAATGAACATTTGTTTAGCCCACTTCAGCTTACCTTTTTTTTTTCTAAACTGAGTTGTAGCTAAACAATCATAAGTGGTTGCTTAGCAATCAGCAAAGAGCGAGACAGAAATATAGTAAGTAAAGAAACTGACTGACATGTTCTGCGTTTGAATCATGGTATTCAGTAAAAGCAAGAGAATAACAGCAAGAGAAGTTTAGAACAAAATTCTCTTAATAAAAGAATACAAATAACTGTCTTTAGGAACAAATTATGCATTTAAAAGCTACAAATTTTGATTCACACATCTGTCGCTATAAAAATTTGCTGTAGCTATTATTAAAAATACATTAAAATCCTTCAAATGTTCATGAAACCATTATTTACCTTTTGTTTTAATTCAATTGTCAACTGTGCTTCCAATGATTTTAAAAAGAGTATATATCTACAAAGCAAGCATGAGTTTACAGCTTTGAAGACTTGAAATTGATTTTTAATGCACCAGCTTTCAAACACTACAAAGGCTGCTCTCTGCTGATAAAGACAGTAAACAAGAAATTGTCCTTTAAATGTTCCCTTTAATGTTTTTCTTTAATTAAAAATCAATCAAAAAACATTGCCACATAAAAAAATTTAAAATTGAGACATTAAAAAATGCTCTATGTTTTTGACACACAACACATTCAAACCAGAATAAAAACTTATGATGTTACTTTTGTTTACTTGTATTAGTTTAGACTTTTTTTTGCACTGTAAACATTGTTAATCAAAAAATAAAAGCAAGTAAAAGTAGTTTATCACTTAGCTCTTTTTATAGAGTGGATATGTTAAAAATATGATGAAATTAAACCAAAAATGATAAAAGTACCAAAGTAAAATACTTTTTAAATACCTTTAGTTTTTTTTTAATATATTCCTACCCTCTAATCAGACCAAAGCTTATTTATGTAGATTAGTTACATCTAGAGTCTCATTTCTCTGACCTGTATTTATTCTTTGATCACAAAGCTTGTTAACTTAAATGGTCTTTTATTGTTATGATTCGTTTTCCCACAATTATGCGGTTTAACTGCCTGATTTTTTTTTTAATAAATATATGCACACGCTCCAATCATATTCAACAGTGTTATGCTGGATGCTCAATGAACTGTAAGAGCCATTTCAATACAATAAAACTGTCTGGAAGTGCTCCAGGGCAAGGAGTGGAAATACAAGTAATCACAGTGTCACTAGCAGTAGTACAGGCAATGCGCATGTCGGACATACATCAGTAGATGATCTGAACCACTCTCTGAAAACAGTTCTGCATGACTATCACTGCAAGAACCTACAATGCATCGATTAGAGGTCCCACCCACAGAGCTGAAATTATGCATTTGTCTCTCACAACAAGACTTTTCCCTTCCCCTTTGGAGTTCTCCTTTGGCAGGCCATGGAGACTGCAACACAAAGCCACCCAGCGGGGAACAGGACGAGATTAGGAACCTTTCTGTTGTGGGTTAAAGCACTTCAGGAATGCAAGAAACTCTGATCTCATGCATATGCCACAAAGCCAGTAGAAAGGTCCACAGCTAAAACCAAATGTCTTAATTTGAAGGACTTAACATGCCTAGATTGCTCATGGCTTATTAAATTGAAAGTAGACCAGTATAGGACTGATTGTGTTGAGGGCTGGAAAAGGAGATATCCCCTCACTGAACCAAAGTGAGATACAAACTGATCTTTATGCTGTTCCTTTGTACAAATAACACTAATAATTGGCTGAAACTATGCAGTTATGTCTTTATATGTAGAGGGACTCCTCAGTTTTGAAGACAAAAAAAAAAAGAAATCTCTTCTCATGTCAAGCAGGTGGATGAATTGATCTGCTATCCTTTCTGTACAGATAATACCACTACCTAGTGGAAGCAAACCAGTAGGAGAAAGAGATGGTTCTTGTGTGACCTTATTAAGAAGGAAATGTATCAGTAGCTTTTGGGATTTAGCTAGAAAATATACGACTGCTCAAGAAGGTTATTTAAAGCACTGTCTAATATTCTAATTAACAGGGACATTTGTAAGAATTTGCTTGTTCTTGAATGTAGTACTTAATATTAAGTATTTTATCTAAAATGCTTAATAATTTACTTTTTTTCTACCTCAAAGGATTTACAGTAATTAATCCTGAATCTTCTTCTGTTAAAAAAAAAAATCCTGAATCTTCTTCTGTTAAAAAAAAAAAATCTACAGCAGACCGAAAAACAAAAGATTCACTATGACAAATAGATTAGTAGAGCTTAGAATGCACCCTGGCTAAGACTTGTGGCAGCTGCACATTACTCGGTTTCATCTCATCAACAAAAGCAGTAACTAGTTAATATCGTTGATGCCCCCTTAAAAACTTAACAAGGAAAGTTAACACTTGAGGAACTTTTTTCCCCAGTCATTTTGCCACTCTCTTCCTAGTACCTTTTTCTATTTCTTTGTACTCTTTTTTCTCTTAAGGCAAGACCCTGCGGTCCCCTGAGAGTTTTACTTGTTTCCCGTGTTTTTGAACCCTTTAGCATTAATTTTACCACTTCTCTTACAGCTGAAGTAGCCATACAATTGAAAGCATAAAGCTCCCAGGCTATCTGCTGCAAAAATTTGTCCCAACTGCTCTACACTGACCTTTTGGCATCAAAGGATTTCTTCTATATTTTAAAGATAAAAACAGAGCTGTGTTTCTGCTCTGGTCAACAAATCATTGTTTAAGTTCTCATCATTGTTTTTTTTTTTTTTTAACCTATTGGAAAATGCTAATGTTAGTGTCAAGATGTCCTTTCTTCATACATGCAGATACTCTTCAGGCTTGAAGCAGTATCTTGAAGCATATGAAGAGTATGAAGATCTCTGCCATGCAACATTTTCTTCAGAAAAAAAAACAAACCAGCCCCCCCCAAAAACCCCATATACATCCACTTTTTGTATGTAGAATGAGTGCCTTGCATGGCAAACCCTAAAACTAATTTAACTTGACATTTTGAACTTTTGTAGAAACAGCAAAAGAAAGAAATATGAAGCATGATATTTCAAAACATATATGTAATTATTAGCTGGTATGTTAATGCTTCCTGGGGAGGAAGGTAGTGAAGAGAAAGAAAAAAATACTGGGGAAAAAAGACAAAAAAAATACTATTTTTTTAAACAAAATCCCAACCAGTTTACACCCAGATGTTGTGACTTGGGAGGAATTTTTTTAATGACACTTTTGTCTTATCAGAGAAACCAGATTGTATCTATGCTTTCTTAATACCAAGTAATATTTGTGAATATTTCAGACATACCTATTGATAATTTTGCTGAGCTTTAACAATAATGCTGTATTATTCACAGTTTCAAAAATATATGAAAACATATGGTAACATACGTTCAGCAACTTGTTCAATGGAGTATTTGATTTCTTTTCAGCTGTACATATTATTATGCTGGGTTAACCATCGGACTTGATCATCCTAAAGGTATTTCCCAACCTAAAACATTCTATGATTCGGTGTTAGAATTCACATCATAGTTACAAAAACATCTAAATTCCAGTCTTCTTAATTGTTCGTAAAGATGCTATAAGAAAAAAAATCACGAAAACCTCAAACCTCAAAATGAAGGGCCCAATCATACTATTCTTAGCTACATTCCATAGAGGTCTTAGTCACAATTCACTCTTGAACCACTAAAATCATTTACGAAGTAAAAATTATGCTGTTGACTGAATTACGAGTAAGAACAGGCCTTTTCATCAACATGGGTAAGGATAATAGAAACCTGACAAATATGTTGTTGAAAGATAACTCTTCAAAGGATTTATCAGTCATTGACATTGCACTGGTAATCCCAAATTTGTAGGGATCTTCCTATTTAAGTCTAGGTAGTGACGGTGAACACAAAGATCTAGAAAGCTCAGACAACTTTAAGAGCAGTTGAGAGCTGTGACAGTCAATCTTGCATAACTTGTTTCATGTTTTTATAAAACAGCAAGTTCTACAGAGATATTATTATTAATTTTTTGTTAACAAGAATTTCTGTTCTGGAAAGACTGTTTTCTTTTTCATACTATCGGTATTCCACTTTAGACTTTTAAATTGTTTTTCTCTATTATTTTTATTGTTCTGTATTACAGCACTTTATCTCAGAAAGTTCTTTAGATTTCATATGGACCTATATATCAAGAATGACCCTTTTTAAAAAATAGCGCTATAAATATCACCAGCAAGGAACTCAACATCAAGACCAGAACAGATGTAACACAAAAATGGAGTTCAATTCTGCTTCCTCTGTCTATTTCAGCAGCCAGTGCAGATGCCACAGTGAGCAGTGTGTTGCCAGATCTGATCCGAAAATATGTGTTTTGTGTCAAGATGCAGTGCATCTTGTCAAAAAAAAAAAAAAAAAATAAACCTTACTGGAAGCATAGGAAAGGTTTTGTCCTGAAATTTTTGCATAGCCAACTCTGGGATGGATTTCATGCAGTGAATAAAACCAATGCTGCAAAACCATGTAACACAAAACCAGACTGCACACAAAACTGCAGACTGTATTTACATAATGCAAGCATTCAAAGGAGTTATTTAGCAAGACATCTAGCCTTGTAAAACACTGTTAAAGCTACCATAATGAAACCTAGGCAGGTAGTTCAAAAGTTTCATCTCACAATTTAGTGGCTTTAGATAGAGCCCTAGAATATGAGCTGTGAATCTTTGGAATATATAGAGTACAAACCTGCAAACTTGCAAATGTTTAGAACTGCTCTAGTATCCTCTTGATGCAAAATGTTACCTTGTACTAGTTCTAGTGAAAAGAGAGAATAATATACCTCATTTGAAGTAGGAAATACAAAAAATAAAAAATTTATATCTGTTTTCAGATAGGAACTTAAATCACTGAGGATGAGTGCAACTTCTGTGACAAAAGCTGCTTCTCCTTATATGCAGAAGCTGCAGGTTTCTTTTTGCAATCTTGAAATTTCTGAGCAGAAGTTTCTCAAAGTATGAAACAGCATATTTAAAGAGAGCAGCACTAATATGGTTCAAGTTTTTTTATTTCCCTTGAAGACTCTATCTTCTTAGGTACTACTAAACACGTGGCGATGAAGCTGCACTGGGACTTGACATTAATCTATTGACACATCATAAACATCAGGTGCCTGAAGTATTAAGAATGATCTGTACTTTATCTTAAAATGCTGCAGGAGTGAGTGGTACAGCAGATACAGCGATTCCCAGCTTGAGAGCTTCTTTCAGCACAGTCATTCATTTTTAGCTGTTGTTTAACAAAAGCTGTGACCACCGCTTTCTTTATTCACACACACCTTACTCCTGATATATTTACAAAACTCTCCAAGTTGCACCACAAGTATAGCAATAAATAGTCTCTAGGATAATCAACAGTACTTGCATACTGTAGACAGTTTTCTACACTACTGTTATGTCACTTCGAGTAACCTATCTCTGGAAGCTACTTGTGTAAAGAAACTCTGTTTTCCTTTATCCATCCACTCTTACCTATTGGAAACCTGCAAGAAGAAGCTGTGACTTGTTCACACAGGGAAAGGCAAACTGACTAACTCAGAATTTTGGTAGGAGAGATACACATATGTGTATTTTTGTACTTTTTTTTTCTGATGTCTGCACTTCAAAATAAAGCAAAATTTTCTTTCTTTTAGTCAGGTGAGTAGGTCACCAGAATGAGATGAACAGAATTTTCCCAGTAGTCTTTAGGTCTAGAAATCTTCTTTCAGCCATGTCAAATTTCCATTTTCTCCTGCTTTCCTTCTCCCCAATAAAAATTATTAGTTTGGACCTTAAGTGATTCAAACGTCACATGGAATTTTGACTCTGGCAAAGAGAATTGTACAGCATTGCCCGATATTTAAATATTTTTAACAGACTTTTGTTTGAAAGCACTGTTTCCAAAGTATTTTTAGAAAATGATTGCTGAAGTTAAGAACAATGAAACATGCTAAAGTGTAGATGTGTAACTTCCCAGTATGTTACTAAACACTGTTCTTAATACATATCAATCTCAGGTGCACATCAAATCACAAATGGTCAATTTTCAGAGGCCTTAAGCACTTGCAAGTCTCTTGCACCAATAAAAGCTGAAGATATACAGCATCCTTGTCTGTCCAAAATTTTATATATATATATGTATGTATGCATGTTTAAATTGTTTAACTTTTATGGTACTAAAGAAGCTCATTGATTCATATGTAAGCAACACATGCAACCATGGTACATAGGTGGATGCTACAAAGCAGTGAGCAAACAGACAAGTTTTCAAATTGTGTGATTAGTGTGTAACAGAAGTCACTTAAAGAGAGGCAAGATTACACCACTCTTACCCATATCAGGAAGTATTTCATTCAACTGCTGGTCCTTTTGGGTCAGTCTGAAACCCCAAGTCACTAAATAACACTTTACTCGACAGATATTTGTTGATGTAAATTGGGCTATCTGAAGAGTAAAATACTCTTCATGAGAAATAAGGGAACCATAAGGCCCATTGACTTCACTAGGTCTTACTAGTAAGCAAAAGGAAAAAAAAATATTATGCACTCCTAATAAGAGTGAGAAAATTTGGATCTGACTGAGAAAGAAATTATTTATTTGCTATTAAATATTTATAGAATCAATTGGATGTACTAAGTAATAATATAACATTTAGCATGTATATACATCTCCATAGATATATAGTATGTACATATATATATATATATAAAGTTTTAATAACAGGTTCCTGCTAGAGAATTGTGCCATTAAACAGTTGCCGAGAAAATGAGAACGAAGGAATGCAGTTCCATTGTATGAATTACATAGTATGAGATTATCATGTTTCAAAAATATATCTGTAAAACTAATGGGAACATTTGTTAGAGAACCCTTACACAGTTGTTTACCTTCCCCTTACTGAGGCAATGAAGAAAACTGCTTAAGTGGATTGACTAACTAAAAGAGATGATAAAGCAGCTGGATTTTGTTTCTTTTTTCTTGCCATTGCCTACACCTTTGATTCCTAACTGTGTAATTTACATATGCAGACACAGGTTTCTTGGAGTGATTAAGAATATAGTAGATCCAGAGAGAGGGCTGATCCTTTACTATTTCTCCTTAAGTCTGCAGTTTAAATTTTAAATGAGGCAGAAGTACAGGACCAGACATAAAGTAGTGCCTACATTCTAAATGCAAATTTTATATAAAATTTACTCCAGGGATGTGGAGATGGAGAATACAAAATGTATTTTAGTAATGCAAAAGTACAGTGAGGAGGATCAATCTTCCCCTCTAGCTACTTCAAATCTGAGCCTTTGCTAAATAGAAACCAACCACACTGTTTCATACTGTGTCTGTTTTGCCAATACAACTACAAAATATAGTATCAATAAGTCTGTTTGAACAGGTTGTTCACTAGGTAAAACTGAATGTTTTCTAGTCAGCTGACTGGACCATCCAAACATCCAAAACACTCTGTGTAGACACTGAGAGAAAACAAAACCAGCATTAGATATACCAGTATGTGTTATGAGGAGTTTCAGTTAACATTTTCCATAGTTGTCATAATGAAAACTCTTATATAGAAACCACAACACACTCTTTTAAGGGAGGAAATTCCTCTTTTAGCTTTATATAGATTTCAGGAAAAAAAAAAGATCATGATTGATCTTATACAGTGAACACTGTAAAAAAGAAGGTATCATATTTTCCATAGGGATTTTACACTACAATCGAAGCTTTACTATTCAGTAGCATCAATACATTAATTAATTGCTTTATATAGACATTACATGGTTGTAGAAAGTATAATTTTCTGTCTTTTAGTAACTATTACACTTGTCAGTAGGAAAAAATATGGAGTGTTTCTTTTTTAGTTTTCTGACAACTCCATTTTACAGTAAAGAAAAAGTTGACATTACTTAAACAAGTGTCATGGAAAGTTATTTGTTTTTTAAAGCATGAATAATAAATCAAATTATCTCTGGTTGTGCCCTAACCTAAACTCTTTCCTAAAGTGTCACTTTTTGTTAAAATCAATTTCAGATTTTATGTATTGCTCCACTCACCTAATTGATAGCAACACAAATTCATGATAGGCATAAAATGAAATTGTTTCTGTGACACAACTCAATAGTCGCTTGAGTATTAGTTTACAGTGACCTTGTACAGGCAGCCTTTTTTTTCTTTGTTTTTTTCTTTTCTTTTTATCCCCCAGTTGTAAATGTTCCATTTACAGATCATCGGTTACTTGAATTTTGGTTCTTAAAACTGCCAGTTACCAATGGCCATTTCTATTCAGTTTAAAATATTAGACACAGGTGGCAACTAGAACATTTGGTGTTCACAGATCACAGGGTATGGTAACTCCAAGGTATTATGAATCTTCTTTAGGTACATCAAGTGACTACAGTGCAACTTCTTTCCCACTAGCTGCATACACAAAATGAGTCTGTGTCACTTCTGATACACTCAGCTCATTCCCCTATGACTCAGAACAGCATATTAGGAGAACCACAGGATAAAACAGATATGACATTTCAAATATATTTAATAGTCATTATCCAGAGCCTGCTTTCAATCTGAACGTTAAAAATCACTTTGGAACATACCTGTAGTGTTTGAACATTAAGCTGCATTAATCATGAAGTAATACTTTAAATTAAATCAACTGGAGCCAATTTCTGCCCTCACCTTCACTCTGCAAGTTCACTGCTCTGAAATAAATCTTCTGAGTTTGGACTTTAAACTGCCTGCTAAAAATCAAGTCATTCTTTGATTAGTACCCTGTATCCAATGGTCCAGATTCTGCCATTTCTCGTGTTCACAAAAGTCAGTAGAGGACAGTGTGGATATAACTGGCAGCAGAATGCAGCCCAGCTCTAATTTCTAAATGAGCTTTGGTAGAAGACAGAGTGTGTAAGTCTTTCACTATAAAGCAATTATCAGTGTTGACTCAGGCTACTGGAAATCTGACTAGTTTAGGAAATCTGAAACTGTTTTTCTAGTTCATGACAGGACGTGAGTTTTGTTGACATTTGGGGGTAGGAGGGAATCACCACATACATCATCTCTCTATTTGACTAAGCAGAATTTTCAGCACTGAAAGTTTAGTTGTATATGGGGAGAGGAGGAGGCAATGGGGCCCCAATGATACTGTCAAAAAAATATATTTATGGATATATATTCTAAAGGAAATTAAAATTTTAAAACATACGTCTTGGAAAGATAGCTCATACTTATATACAAGATCGGAGGGCTATAATACACTGTTGCAATAGATGTCCTCAGTGTGCAGTTTCTTCCCTGTCCTGTTAGTTACTGCAGGTGATATGACCAGTTTAGAAATGCCCTCCCTCTTCTCCACCCCAAACCAAAGAGAAGTGAAACCTGTGGAAGCGCCCACCTCTGTCTGCCAGTCTTCTGGGAAAGTACCCCAGCATGCCTCAGATGTACTAAACTCCTGCCCACACTCTCACATGCACCTCTTTGGCACTGCTGTAACTCTGCCTGTGTTTCAATGGGCATTTTCTTTTGAATCACATGGGAAACATCAGTGTGACAGCAGAACCAGACCCACCAGATATGGTCTGGTTCCGCTTTCATTAAGTCCACCTCTCTTTAGTGACTTGTGTTGGTCCCTTCAGTGGTGCCTTACAGCAGATTTCACTGCAGACAAAAGGGAAAATTAAACCAGTGTCTAAAGTGAGGTCCAGGGTATTCTAAAAGTCTCCTACCTGAATTATGGACATCCGACTCGGGGGAGCCTCGCTGGCGTTAGTCCCTTGCCCTGTGAAGCTGGTGTGGCAGCCCACATGTCCCTGGGGTACAGTCAGGTTGTTGGAGGCTGGCTTCAGGTACATCACCTCAGACCTGGGAGAGCTGAGGGGCAGGCGGGTCTGGTAGTCAAAGTACATGGGTGAGGTGGCCAGGGATGGGCTGCTCACCACGTTCATGACATTGAGGGGACCCCGGCTGTCCTCGCCCTCACTGGGCACCAGCATAATGTCATTCTTGCTGATCTTCTTCTTCTTGCCCTTGCCCCCTCCACTGCCACTGCCTCCTCCTCCCCCGCCACTGCCTCCCCCTCCTCCCAGCTGAGGGTGGCTATACTCGGCAATTCGACAATTATAGGTGCGGATCTCCTTGTTCTCTCGCTTGCACTTCACAGCAATAGTGATCATGGCAGCCAGCAAGATGATGGAGACAGTGCTCAGTGTCACAATCAGTGGCAGCGACAAGTCCCAGTGTGGCCGCCGATGCTGCTCGCCATTCACCTGTGGCTCGCCAGCCTCGGGCAGGGGCCCCGCCAAGGCCCTGACTATGAGCTTGGCCACTGCGGAGAGGCTGGGCTTGCCATGGTCACTGACTTTTACCACCAGTTCAGCCACAGGGCTGAGCTCCTCCCAGTAGGGGTGCAAGGTGCGTATCTCACCGCTAGTGGGGTCCATCTCAAAGAGGTGCTCCTCATTGCCTTCCACAATCTCATACGTGAGGCGCCCACTCTCCCCAAAGTCACTGTCCAGGGCGCGGACGGTGCCCACAGGGTAGCCCACCCCAGCATTGCGTGGCACCTGCAGCTCAGCAGTGTCATTGATGAGGGCAGGCAGGACGATGAGGGGCGCGTTATCGTTGACGTCGAGCACGGTGACGCGCACTGTGGCATTGCTTTCACGGTGGGGTGAACCCGAGTCTTTGGCCAGCACACGGAACTCAAAGTGCTTTGTCTGCTCATAATTGAAGCTCCTCAGGGCATAGATAGCACCATTTGTGGGGTTGACAGAGACATAGGTGTAGATGGAGACATCTCCCACATGCCCAGGCAGAATGGAGTAAGACACTGTCCCATTTTGGCCCAGGTCAGGGTCCTGGGCCAAGACAGAGCCCAGGTATTCTCCAGGGATGTTGTTCTCAGGCACCTGTAACACATAAAGATTCTTGCTGAAGCGAGGTGGGTTGTCATTCTCGTCAAGGATCCGGACAGAAAATGACTTGGTGGAGTTAAGTGGGGGATTGCCCCCATCACGTGCCACGATGGTCACATTGTACTCGTCCTGTGCCTCACGGTCCAGGGGTCGGTCGGTGACCACAGTGTAGAAGTTGTCATAGTTCTCCTCCAGGGTGAAAGGAACGGCACCGGGCCCGCCGCCACCGCCTAGCACCCGACACTGGAGCTGCCCGTTCTTGCCTGAGTCACGGTCGGTGACCCGCACCAGGGCAATGACAGTGCCTGGTGGGGCAGCCTCACTCAGAGCTCCCTGGCGAACAGAGACAAAGCCAATGGTGGGAGCATTGTCATTGCGGTCGATGAGACGGACAGTGACCTTGCAGTGAGCAGGGATGGGATTGGGCCCCAGGTCCCGAGCTTGGACATCAATCTCAATGAGGCCGCTCTCCTCATAGTCCAGATTGCCCTTGACACGGATGAGGCCGCTCTGTGGGTCGATGCTAAAGAGGTCACGGACGCGCTCAGGTGCGTAGCCACTGAAGGAGTAGAGCACCTCTCCATTGGTACCCTCATCGGCATCAGTGGCATTGAGGTCGATGACAGCCGTGCCTAGTGGTGCATTCTCTGGCAGCTCTACCACGTAGGAGGCCGCCTCAAAGATGGGGCTGTTGTCATTGGAGTCAATGAGGCGCACATTGATCTGCACCGTGCCTGAGCGTGGTGGGTCGCCGCCATCCAGTGCTGTCAGCACCAGGGTGTGGTGACTCTGCTCCTCACGGTCTAATGGCTTCTGGATGACCAGCTCCGGAAACTTTGTGCCGTCACCACGGGACTTCACATCGAGGGAGAAGAGGCCGTAGTCATCACGAGTGAGCAGGTAGGTACGCAGACCATTGTCCCCAGCATCTGGGTCGTGGGCGCTGGTGAGGGGGAAGCGGGTGCCTGGTGCAGCATTTTCAGAGATGTCCATGTCCACTTGGTCAGAGGGGAATGATGGTGCGTTGTCGTTCAGGTCCTGAATCTCCACTTTGATCATGCAGATCTCCTGGTCGTTGGCAAACACCTCGAGGGACAGCTGGCATTTGGCACTGCGCCGGCACAGCGCCTCACGGTCAATGCGCTGCTTGGTGTAGAGCAGCCCGCTCTCCCCGTCCACGTCCAGGAGGTGCGGGGCTGAATTCTCCAGCACCCGGAAGGTGGATTTGGGGCCGCGTCCGCCCCCGGGGCCGCCACCGGGACCGCCACGCTCCGCGGGCAGCATCCCGCCTCCCGTCGCGCCTGCCGCCAGCCGCGCATCGCGCCCGATGTTCCCGATGACCGTGCCCGCTCCCTGCTCCTCCGGCACCGAATAATTCAGGTTCTTCAGCGACAGGGCGGGAGCCCAGCAGAAGAAGAAGCAACAAATGGAAAGGTACATCCCCGAGCAGGGGTGGGGGCGGCAGGAGCAGCAGCGGCGACCAGGGGTGTCCCCGTCTTCTTTGCCTCCTGCGCTGGGGTTGTTCTTCCCTCTCTGACGGCTCTTTTTTTCCTTCCTTTTTGGTTTTGATTTTTTTTCCTTCTCTTTCCCCACCCCTATATTTCAAGTTCCTGAACCTGTTGCTCTAAAACATCTGCAGAGACACAGGATGAGAGGCAGCAAATAGACCATGTAGCTCAGAGGGAGGGAGCGATCAGGGGGGTCTGGGGGAGGGGAGGGAGCAGCTTCGGCAGCGTTTCAGCAAGAGCTTGCCGTGCTTGCAGTCCCCTCGCAGTTGACTTCGTCTGTCCAACTTCGGCAGTGGGAGGGTTTCAAAAATCAGAAAATTTGCAAAAGACCTTCTTCTCCCGGCAGGCGATGTGTTCCCGATCCTTGAATCCCCGCAGATGTAAAAAGAATAATAAAAATAATAACAATAATAAAAAAATTGGCAGCAGTGGCTGGTTTTCTAAAAACGATCAAAAATATTTTTTTAAATATGTGTACTTATATATACATAGTAAAAGAGGGTGGTCACAGGTCTGTAGCAGAGGTAAAAAAGCTTATTTGCTACTCATCGCTTGTGATGCTATTGATGGAGTGGAGGGGTAGGAGGGAGACAGAAGGGAAAAAAAGTCTCAGCTTGTTGTTGTAGCCCTCTTCGTGTGCAGTGAGCGGCAGTGAAATGTCTGATTGCACCGCGGGGTTGTTGGTTTTCAGGGAGTGTTTTGCTGCATTTAGAGATCTAATCTTGCATTGCTTGCGGCGGAGAGCTGCATCTCGCTGCCGTCGGTATTTCCCCCCTCTCTGTCTCGTACACCCTGGGTCACTGTTTCCTTCCCGAATCAGAGGGAGAGGGAATGAGGATTGCAGGGCAAGAGGGGAAAACAAAACACATTAAAAAAACCAAAAACCAAACCACCCCCCCAGCAAAAACTAGTCTCCGGATTTGCAGCTTCCTTTCTCTCCCTCTACTACCAGCCTCCCACTCGTCCTTTTGGGGTGAATAAATTAAGAAACCCACCAGCTGACCTTCATCATTAGCAGTAAATATATATTTTGAGAGAAAGCTCAGACCATGCTCAATCAGCAGCACACTTGGGTTTCTTTAAGACAGGCCAGTAGCCGCCGCCACCACCACATCCTTTCTCTCCGTGTATCTATGCGTGTGTGCGTATGCGTGTCTGAGGAGCTGCACTTTTCTCGATGCAATTTAATTCCAGTTTGCTTTTCTCTCCAGCCGAGAGGAAAGCAACAGGCAACCCATGGCTGGACGCATAGATTAA
>VZRQ01003986.1:199123-212290 GCA_013397975.1 Machaerirhynchus nigripectus | reverse complement strand
GCCCGCAACGGGTCTCGCCCTCTCCGAGGGGCAGTTCCCGAGGGCGGGCGCGCATCCCCTGCCTGCGGGGAGCGGGGCGGTGGCAGCCACGCCGTGAGGGGCCGGGGGCCGCAGCTGCGCTCGCCCTCGCCCCCGGCACGCAGGGAGGCTCCCGGCCGGGGGCGGCGGTGGCGGGGGGAGGACTGAGGCTGGAAAGGTGCGTGCTCGAATTGCCGGAGGGCCGGTCTCGACCCGTGCGTACGGAAATGAAGCTGCCATTTGTGACGAGCGTGTAAAAGAAAAAAAAAAAGAAAATAAACTCTAGAGCACTTATAAGACGCTTCTGAATTATTTTAGGAGCGTCTCTTAAAAGATTCAGTTAAGGCAGCCGCTCGTTCGCCTTGCTCAATAGGATAACCTTCAGCCCTGACTTATTATGTCCATAAATATAATTTGACTTGGAAAAAGTCTTGCAGATTTATAAATTCAAATGAGTGTTCTTTCTAGACCCATCTTCCCGTCCTGAGGACCTCTTTGTAGCTGTGAAACGGATAGTTTGCCATCCAGAGCGAGTCTGCTGGTAACCGTTATAGAACTAATGCCGTGTTAAAATGCAGTGTATAAATAAACTATACATACATTAGTGGCGGCAGAAAACCACTACTCTCAGCCGAGCCAACTTTCTGTGTGAGAGCGACAGACAGATGAAATAAAGGATATGTTTACAAAATGGGCTTTGCTTTCTGCATGAGGGCTTCAGATTGGCTGAGGGAAATTGGCGTATTCGGCTAAGTCACGTATTTGGAGAAGTTCCCTATAAAAGCAGCACAATATTAAAAGTGGAACAAACAGCAGCATAAGCCCCTGAGCTATCAAGAGACCTCGCTTGACTGTAACTTGAGTCCTCTGCTTTCCTTCCCTCATTCTGCGGCTTATGCCAAACCTTCAGGATGTCTCGGGATGTCCAGAGATTTTTCCACGCCAGTTCTGCTAATTGAGGGGGGGGGAGAAAAGGGTCATTGCAATTATGTAATGGCTCCCTCTAGCGTGCCAGAGATACTGCTGCATTTGGGGTATATCCCGTGTGCGTGCATCCTGTGGGGTGTGTGTGTATGTGTCTATGTATAGATACGTACTGTGGGCTACACACTCTGTGTAAGTGTGTACACATACGGTAACACTAGTTTCCTTTCAGAGCAGGAAAGCACCAGCAGGAGTAAAAAAAAATGGTTTGTATTACGGTGGCATATAATATGTAATGTATTTCTGACAATGTTTCTCATATTTAGTGTAAAAAACAGCNTTTTTTTTTTTTAATATGACTCAGCATTACACAATAAATACTCTGACTCCACAATGAAGTCAATACATTTGAGGGCACTCTGCAGTTTGTAAAACAAGTACTCGGGACTCTGAATTAAGGGAAAAACTATATAACCCTTTATACAAGTACCTGGAGTCTTTGCTTGTAAAATCTGTCTTTTTTTATCAAATATCTTGCAGCTTACAACAATCCATTGATACCAACGACATGCATGGAATACTTAGAGGAAAAATAAAATCTGAAACACTAGCACTGGATCTCCAAACCTCTGACTGACTGCCAGGTGATGATGATAAATGAATCTCTTACTCCTTGCTCTACAAGTCACTTTGGTTTTGTGGTGTTAAGTACAGCAGAGCTGCATTTTAATACTCATTTTCAGGTATGGCTGATTATTAATTATTTCTAATGATTTCTTGGAAATCATGCCATCTTGGCATCTTTACAAATTGAGGCTCTTAAACCCAGTAGAGACTTAGATGCCTAACTGGAAAAATACACATTAAAAATTGTGCCTGCATATGAATATATGCCTCTGTCAGGCTGATGTTTGTTGCATCAGACAGTTTATAACAACGAAATGGCATTTATTGATTTTAATCCACCTGTGCAAGTAATGAATATTTTATTTGTTTGATGATTTTACAGTATATCTATAATACTTTTTCATCAATTTTTTAGCACACGTTACATATTTGATAGCTTAGACTGGCATCATAATTTCGTATTCATTCATCAGAAATTTTTGTGTTTTTCACAAAGAAGAGTTGGAAATGAAATGTATGATGGTAATGCAAATGAATGCCAATAATACCTATATGTTGCGCCATGTCACTATATGTTGAATATATAGTGTGTATTTATTGCTGAAAAACAACCAAAAAAGAAAAAGAAAACAAAATAAAAAAGTGCTTATTAACAGCTTGGAGGGAAAGCTGGACTGTGGAGAGACTAATACATAGAAAACCCACAAATCCTTAATAATAGGAAAACATGTATAGAAGACTTGCACTGTCTGCCAAATCAAGACAAGCACATTACATACTCTGTATAGGAGAAGCTCAACAGAGGAGCAAAGTCCATTATAACTACCCTAACAATTAACTATATATGGAGTTAAATTATGTTCTGGAATGCTACTTTTCAATACTTGAAGTATTTGTTTATTGGAAGCTATAGTTTGATATTAACCAAAATAACAAGTAGTTACAGGACACATCTCCAAACATTTTTTTTAAATCGATTTATTGAAAACATAACAGTATTCAGTCTTTGTTTTAAAGTGTTCATGATGAAATCTAGTACTTTATTATTCTGTCTTCAGCAAAGACAGCTAAACCTTTCTTCTTTCAAAAAATATAAAAGGAAATAAATAAGAAATACCCTCAATCAGAAGTGTTGAAATGAAAATCTTTTGTCGTGGTTTGGAGGGTGCTTAAGCAGAGCACGGAAGTCTCAGAACAAATATCCCTAAACAACTAAAAGAAAATAGGCAAGGAAAAGATCAATATAGTTAAATGTCAAGGTTCAGTATTTAAGTTATTTGAGCCTAAAATGTATCATTGGGAAAGCCCAAATCGAATCAGTTTGAGAACAATAGAAAGAAGTAAAATTAGGCCAAGGAGCAAATTTGAGGAACAAAGAATCCATATATAAGACAATTAATTACCTACTAATAAACAGATGTGCTTTACCCATGTGAGGAAGCCATGACAAAACTGTATGGCCTATTAGCCAGCCAGCTATAAAACAAAAAGTACTGCAGAGAAATTAGATTTCTGTACTTCAGTACTCATAGCAAATGAAGACATTTCCTCAGGTCAACTTTTTTTTAGTAACAAAGATGAGATGTGGGTGTGTATAAGGTGTCAGTGGTGATATTCTTAAAGAGCAGAAAGCATCTGACTAAATGGTAGTCATCGAGCGTTCTAACAGAATCTGAAAATGTGGTAAATGAACTGTTAAAAATATGCAGTCATTAAGATCAGTTACTATGTCTGAGGATTAAAACATACAAAATATGTTTCTCTTTTAAAAAGACTAAAAGGGTGATCAACAAATTGTGGTGTGGCAAGCTTTACTTTTCATAGCAGTAGTATAAAATTGGTTAAAATAACAATTAAAAATACAAATTATATGGCATCTAGAGAAATGTAAGAGAAGTACTGTCCAGAAACTCGATGAAATCAGTAGAAACTTTTCCACTGATTTGATTCATTCCATAGTAGCAAAGTAGTACAGCTTGCATAGGCTAAAAGGACATTCTTTCTGTTCATTGGTATTGTTTCAACGTAGTAACAGAACAACAGATGAAACCACTTTTGTTGCTCTGTATGTGAGCATTTTTATGTCAATTTAATTGTGAGGTCACACCAGCAAGGCATGTAGAAGAGAGAGTTGCTGAGAAAGGGAACACAAAATAACAGGGCAGTAGGTAAAGGTAAGACAGGGTAAGTGTCTGCAAATGATGTTAGTGGGCTAAAGGGAGGATAGGGCCCGAGAAGAGAGAAGAGTAGGAAAAGACTGCTCAAGCAGAGCACAGGGTTATTTAAAAGGCTTCAGGCAAAGGGAATTAGTGAGTAGGAATTAAGCCTGAGATTGTCACTGAAAGACTTGATACCTGTGACTTCTATGTAGCTGGGAATATTATGCTTACAGTTGTACCTGTGTCATTTTGGAAACAAACAAAAAAACAGTCACAAAGATTCATTAGGCTTACAGAAAAGGTGACTTGTAGGCCAGAGGAAAGGTCTTAAGATTTGTATTCTTACGCCTCTTTTCAGACATGTTATTTAATGATTATTTGGTACAATATACAGAAACATTCTTTGCTTTTTTATTACAGTGAAAGCAGGGCACACTGCATCAAACCCAGCAGGTTTCAAACAGACTAAGAAGTTTTCTTAATGAGTTTTTTTTTTTTTAAAGCAATTTCTTTAAGAGCAATTGAAATATTGAAAACTAGTTTCCTACAGGTGTGTATTTTAATTTTCCCTCTGCCACTACTACCAGATTCCTCCTGTGTCTGATGGTTACCCTGCAGATATGAGTGGCTGGCTGAGAGGGACATGCTGCTGGGCCAAGCAGCAGCTGCCTGGGAAGGTACAACAGCTACCTTTACTTCTCTCAGGGTATCAATTTATGTCGCATACCTACCCACTCACTGAAATAAAATTTAAACTGAAGCCATCTTTAAACCACTTGCAAGTTTGATTGAAATTGTCCAGTAGCTCACAGAGTTTCTGGGCAGAATGATGGAGAAATGGAGACACTCAGATAATGGTCAAGGGGGCTAGTGTTTTTACTTGCATAGCCTCCTTTAAAAAACTAAAACATTTGAAAATAAAATACTTTAGCCATTTGATTATAATGTGATGCCAGTGCTAGAGTTAGGATATGGCACAGTAATACGATCATATGACTTGGCATGTTAACATAATGCATGCACTGCCAGTATCAGTGAGATGGGAATATACTGTAAATATAGACATTAGATCTTGTAAAAAAGAAAAGTAAATATCTGCATTTTCAAATAAAGGCTATTTCCTGAAGCATTTTAAAACATTTCTGAAGCAAATATTGTATGGAACTTTCTTAAACCTGACAATTTTTGTTTGCACAGTAAATTGCATCAAACCATATAGAGATCAACAATATGTTTTACTTCAGTGAATAATGAAGTACTTTACTGATGAAAATCTGTTTTGTGAATTATTTGTGACAAGTTTGTTAGCGATTAGACCTGTCATTAATATAATGATTTAAATATTTGTTTAGAAATTTATAAACATAATTAAATTTTATGAAATACTTGGTTTAGTAGATAGGATTTAGTTTGATTGCAGTTATTGTTAATGGTTAATGTCTCCTACATCCTTTAAAGATTATGTGGTGGGACAGGACAGGTTTTTGTTGTCTTGTTCCCCTTTGGCTTAGGCTGCACTCTGGAAATATTGTGCCTTGAGAATGGTCAAGTAAAGAAACTTACGGAAATGCAGGATAAAAAAGAGGAGGAGGAAGGGGGAAGAAAACAAAACCAAGAGTGAGCAGAAACTCCAATAAATGCTGAGAAAAGTGGGGAACAGAACTCCTATTTAAGTCTCAGAGGGGAAGGAAAGAATATACTCTCTTGGGCTTGGGGAGGGGACTGTGCATAATCTGCAAACCTGCAGAGCTGCTGGACTGGGACCGTACACAGACAAGAAGACCTGGCATCTTACATCAGCATGAGCCAGTGGGTGTTCATCTGCACCTTCTCTATTCTGTCTCACTTTGAATGTTTTATGAAGCTGTGTTTTGGCTAGAATCTTATCTTTAAGATTTAAAACTTTCCTGGGAGTGCTGATAGTTCTAGCTTTAAGGAAAAGGTAGAAGTAGATCAAGCTCAAAGATCTGGCTAAATTATATCTATTTTGCAGATAGAAGTACTGATAGAGGACAAAGTTGGAGAAGCCAAAATCATAGAATCACAGAATTATTTGGGCTGGGAGGGACCTTAAAATCATCTAGTTCCAACACCCCTGCCATGGGCACAGACACCTTTCACTAGACCAGCCTGGCCTTGAATGCTTCCAGGAATGGGAGCAACAAGTTCTCTGGGCCACCTGTACCAGTGCCCCATAACCCTCACAGTAAAGAATTTCCTCCTAATACCTTATCTGACCCTACCTGCTTTCAGTTTAAAGCCATTCCTCCTTGTCCTGTAACTATAGGCCTTTGTAATTAAAGTAACATTTGAAGAACACACCTGATAATATGAAAGATCAGGAAAATCAAAGAAAATGGAGACCCTAACAGAAGTCTTGATAAATGTATTTCATGAGAGCTGTTTAAGGGCAAAATCATAGGCTGGAAAAACTCTTAAGAAAAATACCCTACCTGGTAGCCTTTAAGGTTATTAGTGAGTTTTGGTATGGAACAAGTCTTTTCCCTCTCTTTTTCCAACAAACAAACATAATTACTGACCCAACAGCATCTGAGAATAGCTACTGGGTATTTCTCATGCTTCTTATGTAGTAATGTCCCTAATAATATAATGATATTATTATTATTAGCAATAATTAATACTTTGGAATTCGCTGAAATATCAATACAGAGTGTCACTGAATCTCTTTTCTAGTATTTCAGTATTACAATTTTTTCAGAGCTAATGTTTACTGGCTGTACCCAAGGAAGTGTGGTAAAGTTCAATGCATCATTTTCTCCTCACAAACCACTACTTAGAGGTTGAAGACTATAACATCAGCCAGACAGGTCAGCAGTTTTCATGTGAGGGAAGACCAGTGACTTCAGAGCTGATGCTGCCACCTTCCAGTATTGGTAGAAAGCAGAAGATTGAGGAAGACTCCAGAATAATTCACATGTAAAGTAATAGGTAGTCCTGATCCATGGAAATTCACCTCTGCCTCTGTATTCTTACAGTTACTCCCCAGGTGGGATTGAAACGGCCTTTGAAACTTTTGACTTCCAAGTGCAGCTGGAAATCAAGTTCCAGTTTCCTGAAGAGAATAAGCCTGAACTGTAAGTGTGAAGTAATCTGTGTGTATAAATTTGCAGGAGATAAAGTTCATACTGGAATCAAAACCAATAATAACAAAAACAGCAACAAAGGAATTAAGCCAAATTTCTGGTAATTAGTTATTTCTGTAATTTTTTAATTTTAATTTTTATAAGCTAGCATTTTGTACCCACTGACAAAATTTCAAAATCTCCTAAAGGTGTATGAAATTTCTTATACATTGTATACTAAAGATTCTACAAGCTAAATTTACCTGTTATGCAACCCTTTTGTTTCCAAAGTATTCCCTTATTTAGTTATGCAGTTGGTAGCTCTACTTTAAACATGACTAATTGCAACACTGTAAACAATTCTGTTGCTAAATCTCTCAGAGAGATGGAATCCCATTTATTCTCTCCTAGCTGCAGTTTCAGAAGATTAGAAAGAAAAAACCAAACCTAAAGTAAAAACAACCAACCCAAAACAGATAATGAAACTGTCTTTGCTCTCCATCCCAAAAAGTTCAGGGACACAACTAGGAATAAATTATGATAATTAAAAAAAATGTGTTGAGTCAAGTGTTGCATTTGTATGCCTTTCAAAAAGGAGCAACATCTTTAGACTTTTTGTAGGTGAAAACCTTCTTTGCCAGCTTACACATCTATTTGAAACCAACCATCCAATTTTGTTCCTGCTAACCCTTTTCATTTGTATACTCCTGTGTGAGCTCCAACATAAACAAGACTTGTAAACAGCAGACTATAGATAAGCTTTCAAAATGTTGTGTGGCATTTTGCCCACATATCTGTCAAGTAAAAGGTTAGAATCTTCACTTTTTAAAGAAAAACATACCAATTAGCAGCAAGGCAAGGCTGTCTAGAGCATGAGGTTTTCAAAGTTTGACACGTCTGTAGGTGCAACACAAGCCATTTATTTGTATGAAGCTCCTTTTCATCTCCTGATGGCAAGAGAGAATCCAGGCAGGGGCCCGCCTCTGTGGACTGTGCTCTCAGGAATTACAGAATGAGGTTCCTTGGCCAATGTGTCCAGCATATCTACAACTGCGTAACATGGTAGGAGATTATTGTTTTGCCTTGTTTGACTACCAAATTGAGGTCTCAATACTGGTTTCAGTGGCATAATCACCAAATAGGATTGTCAAATACTCTTATCCCCACTGTGCAGGAAAATAAGGGAGACTTGAGGGCTTGCTTCTTGGCATGGGCTAGGTTGACTTCAGGTCACAGCAAAAGCTGGAGAGTGATGACAGCAGCCTGTGAGGGGCCACTGGTCCCTGTCCTGATGGGGCATTGGCAGCCGGTGCTCAAGGCCATGCAGGACTTTGGCTTCATCCCCTCAACACATTGGCCATCTGAGATAAGCTGAACTGACAGTTGGCTGCCAGCACAGAGCAGTAGGGGTCTGTGCCCCCCTTAGAGCCAGGGGTAAGCAAGAGAAGAAATAATGTTTCTAAAAGTCATAATTCCCTTCTCTGTTTGCTCCTGGGAGGGTGCTGCTATACATCCCCCTTTCTGCAGGCAAACTGTTGTCTTACAGTCTTGTCATAAGTGATTAGTCAGAAGCCAGTGCTATAAAAAAGCCAGAACAGAATGTAATAACCAAGGTGCAAAATTAACATTTAAAAAATCCTATAACCTGCTGCAAAAACAAAAACAGATCCTAAAATTAAAATATGAAATACTGTATCCTTGAGACCACTAAAAATGCTTAGTGAATTTTTCTGTCTTTATGAAAGACATTGAACAGGCTTGATTTTTTTAAAATTCTGAAGTGTCCATGTCATGGAAATTAGGTCCTTTAAGGCATTTTAATGATGAGTACATAAAATAATTTTTTACTCTTTAAAAAAAATTAGTATGTTGGATAAACTATGCAAAAAATAAAGTAAGAGAAACAAACAAATCTATGCAAATATAAATCTTAGGTAGTATTTCTGTCATTAACATTGCTGTGTTAGGTACCAAAACAGATTTAGTTTTACACAAGAAAGTGTATTCATGGCTGCTGCCCTGAGGAATTTAGTGTCAGGAAATTAACATAAATGAATTGCTACAATTTTCTGTTTTATTATAATTTCTAAAATTGTTAGCAGACTTAACAGTTCTACATACATCTAGAGATAACATCTGAATTGCAAATAAATCACTACAAAATATATGTTGCAGACAGTTTTATTTAATGTGCAGAGGCATTAAATATTTAAAGGGCTAACTTCTGCCATTTGCCTATTCCAGTGAATGTGTCCACTGTGGTGTGTAAAGGAGGGTGTACCATATGGGGAGGGATAATATTTTAAGGTAAGATTTGTTTTACACTACAGGTATTTAATTTAGAGCTAATGAGTCAGTTATGTTACTAAAATAGCATAGTTATTTTAAATACATTTATTTAGATGTAGGCAATATATAATTAGTTTTTTATCCTTTTTTTGCTCTATATTTCTTAATAGCTAGTTCCTGTTTAACATGTAGTAACTCGTATCAAACCTAAATGAAATGCTTTTTGGAGGATTGCTCTTTTAAGTTTTACTGAAGAAGTAAAACTTGCTTTTTTAATTAAAAACTTACTTGAAAAGACAAATTAAGGGTATGTAAGCATCTCCGAGACACAAAACCACACCTTTTGGTTATGGTGAATGATGATCCAGGATCACTTACATCCTCTTTTGTGTAACGGTGAGGCCACACAGCCTCACTGCCTGGGAAACTCTGTCTGCCAGGGTGCTGCAGTGCAGCCTCTCCGTAATGCTTGCCCCCAGCCGACGTGTGAGGGCACAAAGCCTGTCTCAGAGCACACCAGTCAATTCCAACATCTCCCCTTATCTGAAAGTGCATAATGACTCAGGGTATGAAAAAGACTAAGTCCTTTGTGACAACTGGTTGACAGTTTTGGGGTTCTGTCCCATTAGAATAGTCTGACATAAATATAGTTTATCTGGAGAGGGACTGACATCTTCGGTGGACAGACTCAATACAGCGGAATGAAATCCCACAAGAAACAACGACCACTTTACACCTTAACAAGTTTCTGCTTCAGTTGCAAGGCTTTTCTCTTTACTTAGCTTGCTTTAATGGAAAGATATGCAAAATTTGTATGTAGGTAATTTTAATTTATAAAGATGAAACAGGTAACACACTTCTCTTTCAAGCAAGCATGCCAGAACAAAATTAAAGTAGATTAATTTGTAGTGATTGGTACACTAATATTAGATGTTCTCATCCCATAGTGATGAATGTCTATCAAAAAACCTGTGTGTTGGAGAAGAAAAGACCACACATGACCAAAAGAAAGATAAGAAAGATAAAATAATTGCTAATATGAGGTGTCAAGCTGTATGAAATATATTAGGTCACAAAAATATCTGAATTCAGACATTACTGAGCTCTTATTCCAAGACATAATCGTATAGAAAACTGCTCAAGGAATGCATTTTAAATTGCTTTGCTGTTTTCTTCTCTAAGAAAATGTGGTGTTCCTGATAATTGTCTCTGATCTTCAAAGGCTGTAGTCATATTGCTATAGCATTCTCTTCTTCAGCAGACATAAATTGTCTCTATAGTATTATGACTTTAGTCCTGATCCTGCTCTCTTGCAGAACTTTACCAAGTAGCTGCTTGTTGCATTTTCCTGCTAAAGGCTCATCAAAGCAGAGCCAGATTTCAGCCTTCACCTACATGATCATCCTGTTATTGTTTGGCCCATTTGACACAAAAATCACAGGAGTCCCCATGCAACTGAATTTCTAAAGAAAAGCAATGAATTCATTAACTTCTATCACAGCTTCTTTCAATGTTTTTTTTGTTTGGTTGGTTTTTTTTTAACCAATGAGTGAAGAGAATTCTAAATTTTTTTCTTGTGACTTTTCTAAAGCATTTCATGTAGCAAGCTCTTTGGTTTTACAGACTTTATGGGAAAGCATTCACAAACAGGGGCCATTGTTTATTGTCTTGTAGTAAACAGCCACTCTCTCAAACAAGTGGCTACAGTACCCTGGGAATTGGACCCAACCTCTGAAAAGCCACTTATCATAGACTACATGCATGAAAGAAAAATGTTAAAAATTCACAGGAGGATTTTGAAAGACTTCAAAGATCAAATTATTGTCTATGCTGTCTATCTCAAAGAGTTTAAAGTAAGATACAATGCAAAATTACACCTGGCAGACCTAAACAATACATCACTAAGTGCCCACATACACAGGGTGTATGGCCTCTGCTAAGAAACTAAAGTAAATTTGAATATTAATACTTAATCTCTTTATTCTGTTTGGAGACATTATTATTTTTCAGTATGTTCATTTAGCGTTGAAGCTGTGGATGCTCTCTGGTAGGTTCTAATACATGTCCTCCTTCCAGTCAGTGTACCAAAAAAGAAAAATGACAATAATTAGTGTTCACACCTTATCGCATGAAGAGAACAAAGACGGTTAATACACAGAGTTAGGCAAATACCTGTATGTTGGAGGACTTACTGCTGTGCATAAATGGCATGAATTTAAAATTATTAAATCACTTCATAGTTGGCTATAGTATAACCAAGGCCTAGCACTTACCCTTCTGAACAGAACAAATTCTCATTTGGTTTAACAGGTCTTTTCCAGTATTAAGCATATTTATGCAATTAATTAGGAAGAAAGAGATGATAAAAACATGACCTTTTTTCCTTCTGTGGAGTAAATATCAGGTGTCAATATTAACAGTAATGCAGCTAACATTTCTAGTGTATCAGGACAACTATTTGGAATATTGACCTATGGAACAGACAAGTATTGAGGTTTTGTCATCCCTTCTAAATGTCACAGCACTGAAAATCACACAGGGAGAAAATTGGAATGTTAAATGGAAAGATGCTGTGTTCCACAGCAGCAAGGAAACTGAGACCCATGGGCAAAACACCAGTGCTTGACTATTTATCATATCCTAAACAAAGACTCCCTTCCTTCCTTCCTTGCTTCCTTCCTTCCTTCCTGTAATTTGCATTGAATAAATATGTTCTGTTCATTAGGAAGGAAAGATGAGGAGCCAGCCAGTTTCAAACGTGGAGAATTATCTTCAGCCTTCTGAAATCAGATGGAATTTTGCCATTCACTGCCAAGGCAGCAAAAGTACACACTGTGGTACTGAAAATAGGGTTTTTTTTTTTTTTTTTTTTTAATCCTAGTATAGATGAGCACAACAATGATTTTAGTTTGGGGTTAATAATTTGGAAGATTTCTACCACACCAGCCAGAGGAACATTGTCCTAATAAAAGGTAATGTAAATTATTTTAAATTAAGTATGTAAATATACTTGGCTACCACACTGAAATTTTGCTTTAATTTGGTTCAGAGATATACTGGAAAAGAATACATAGTCTGTTTCAGTGAAATTTGAATTTTTAATTTTTTTTCGATTACAATACTTACAATCAAAATATTTAGATTTAATCATGGTCAACACTAACTCACTAGCACCACAAAGTGGGAGTAGTCTCTGGTACATTTTTACTAAAACCAGTGCAATTACACCTGACCTTAACAGGTATGGTTGAATTTAACAACGTTTTTATTATAGGTGTCAATATTTCTATAATTTTTGGTGTATTTCAAAGAAAGAATAATAAGCAAACTTGTACCAACACTGTTAGAGCAGATAGGTGAACGGTTGGCGTGTCTCCAGGTGTGTGGAGTGTGTCGCAAATGTGAAAGCATATCTCAGTTTAAGCAGCTAGTGACCAGTGTTGTATGTTGAGCTCTCAAATCAGATTAATTCCTATATCACTTTAAAATGACACATTTTATCTCTTTTGCTGTTCAAATTACTTTGATAAATTGGAGAGGGAGATTGTTTTCCCACAGTAGCATCAGGTACAGAAATTTTGGTGGATTTTTTGTTTCTCATTTATCTATGTATTGCAGTTTAAGAAGCATACTTCTAATTAATCAAGTTAATTACATATCAAGATGCAAATCTTGTGTGGCCAGGTTTTTTTGTTAGATTATTTCTTTTGTTAGTTCATTTCATAGCTAAACTACAAGAAATGCATCACATACACTGCATTTGCTTCAGAAAGGGTTACTGATTTGCTGCTGCAAGTTTTTTTTCCATTTCCCACTGCTTCTATCAATAAAGCTGATAGCAGTTGCCTTTAGATACTTCTGGTATTATAATACCATCAGCAGTAAAGATTTACAAACATTAATTCAACTGACAATATATTATAGAATCTTGTTGCTTAATAGCTGAATTATGGGAAAGATTTGTATGATAAACAAGCTGCAATGCCCCTTGCCTGAGGAAACTCCCAGGAATAAAAGATTCTGTTCTGTCTGTGGCTTTTCTTCTTCTTCTTCTTCTTTTTTTTTTT
>VZRQ01003986.1:138593-199091 GCA_013397975.1 Machaerirhynchus nigripectus | reverse complement strand
TTTTTTTTTTTTTAAGTAGAAGAGAACTAAAACTGCTTCCATAAACTTTTGCCCAACACTTTTAATTGTTATATATAGGCCTTGCCTGTGATTTCTTTCCATTATCCACTTTATTCTTATTTTTTTCTGTTTTACAGATTTAGGTGTACCTATCTTTTTTCAGTAGGAGCTGTTTTGTTGAAAGGCAGCATATTTATTTCAAAAGTAATCGTGGCTCAAGTCTCTTGTGAGAAAGTCACAGAACTCATATCAGGCTCTCAGAGGTCATGTCTTAATGAGAATTAAAAGTATACTTTACTCTACCATAAAGTCCAGGCTGTGGTTTAAATATGTATCAGCTGGTTGTGGTCAGCCAACAAAAGAAAAGCAATCTGGTGAAAAAATCTAATTTTTCAAGTATATATTACTCACACATAGTAACCAGTGTTCCTTTCCCTTGCTGCACTATAGATCTGGAGAAGAAGAGAATTGGAGACATTTCTGTTGTTTACTTAGTATGAGTATATTTAAATGCTACTTTGTATACTTATTTACAGTGTGATGCAAGATGATTAAGTAAATTTCATAATTATTTCATCAACTTCATCGTTATACCTGCAACTTCACAAACACCTCATATTTTCAAAAACAAGCCTCTTGCTCCAAAGCACTCATAAACAAATTTACACAGAATGCACAAAGAAACATGAAAGAGGAGTGTTAAGTTGGTTGGCAGGTTAGAGCAGAGAGGATATTTTAGGCACTGTAAACAGTTTTGGGAATAGAAAAAGGAAGTCATGCATGAGATACGGATACACACAGTAAGCAGGAGTGTATCAGAGCCAGGAAAGAGTAAGGACTTAGTCCACTGGTAGACTAAGGCAGACTCTTGCAAAGCCTCAAAATTGCAGAGGAGAAATTTGACCTTGTAGAGTAATGAGACAGAAAACCACCTGAGGGACTGAGAGAGGACTTGACATGATCAGAGTCGTGAACAAGAAAGATAACCTTGGCTGCAGTGTTTGGAGTGGACTGGAGGAGGCAGATCAGAGGGAAGACGGTTACAGTGGCTAAGAGGTCACAGCAGGTGAGAGATAATGAGGGCATGAAGCAGGGAGGAACAGAAGATGAATAACTGAAGATACTGTAGATAGAGAAAAGAGATGATTTGGCCAAGGAGCCCAAATTCAGATATTTGAAAGCTGATTATGTAAAAAATGTAGTCAAGACTCCTGCTGTGTTTATTTACTATTCTATTGACATGCTGCAGCCAACTTACTGTAGAAAAAGTCACAAAGCTTTCTAGCTCATCTCTATCATTATCTGTCTCTATACATTCACATGTATTGATAGACAGCTATTTTTATATTTTGACTGTAGAGAAGGAATGTGGAAATCAGGTGACAGAAGTTTTTTTTGCTGACTCTACCACTGATTAGGCCTGTGATCTTGGACAGGTTATTTCTGTTTGCTGTGCTGCAGTTTCTCTGTCTGTACAGCAATGAAAACAGTTCTTTCCTTTCTTTGTAAATTCATAGATGGAAAAGGATAGATACTGTTCAGAAGATTTAGAATTCTCTGTAGAACTCAACTCAGTTAGAAGATGCCATCAAGCCACTCCACATGGACACCTTCACAGCCACCGCTTGGGTATCAATGGTCCCTTTGTAGTGGCATCATCCCAGTGCCTGCTACTGGGGCGGGGCCCAGATGTGTTTGGGGTTGCAAGAAAGTTGAAAATGACTGTGCCCAAGTAGATAGTTTTTACTGGAGGTGTCACAGCTCACCGGTGTCTGAAGCCATCAGAACCAAAATATATTTGCAGACACACTTCACCTACCAGTTGGCTCTGTGGATTACACGGGGCTTTGAAACACGTGCTGTCAAAAGACAGTGATGGTATTCTTCCCTGAGAATGCTTCATTCAACATGCCAAAGGAATTTTTAATATATTGGCAAAATAAGACATAAAGCAGACAGAATACTTGTTGGGAATTTCAGCTGGGAGTACCAATATATTTGGAGTGTCACAATTCTAGTTCAGTAAAACTGCAGACAACAAATGATCATGCCATAGAAGACAGGAAGAAAGAAATATAGCTAGCAGATTAACCATAAGCCTAGAAAGAAAGAGCACCTCAACAGTAAACACAGACATAATAGTGACTATAATTTTTGCTAAATCATAGTTAGACTCTGCACTGATGAGTAAAAGCAAAAAAGGGTAGAAGCTGGTAAAGAATACTTTCCTCTGAGGCACTTGTGCCTTAACAGTGTTCTTTGTACTGCTTGTGCAGAAGCTAAGATCTCAAGAGGATGCGGAAAAGGGGCAAGGTCCTTCACTATAGTGCTGAATGTGGCTATAGCTGCCAGCTTCTCACCAGGTGAAAATCTGAATGGCAGAATTCCTGTGGAGGTAATTTCTGTGGCTTATTCCTGCCTTTCTCCCTGAAAGCTGTGAGTATAGAAACCTGTTTTCAGCATCCATTGTTCAGATAAGTCAATATCTAGAGAAAAAAAATTAAGAGATTAATAGCATTTAAAACATTAACTGCACATTAAAAGAAACATATCTCTTGTAAATAATATCTTTTGTATTTACAATAGGAAATCATGTTAGAGAGCAGAAAATTCTTAGAGGAATAAAGATCACTCAGGAAGAGATCTTTCTAAAGTGGAAAGGAATATAATACAGAAAAAAAAATCTATTGAACAAGCAAGATAAACTTTTTCACTTTCTAAATTAAATTGTTGCCATTTGCTGGTAAGACAATTAGCAGGTGTCAGTTAGAAGACACAATAGATTATGTACCCAATTACTTTTTCTTTTTAGACAACAGTTTGCAGTCACAAGAACGTGTGAGGAGTTTTAATCAAAGATTAGAACTTTTTAATTAAATACGACCGTATGTGACTAGTCATTTGACATTAATTACTGTTTTAGTTGGATTCCTTTTGATTTGTAAAAGGCCCTGAGCACTGCAAAAATTATGTCACATCATAGAAACTGCTGATTATTAAAACAAAAAGTTTTCTTCATCAGCCCATCACTCTCCTGAAAAAGAAATGTAATTTCAAAAGTGAAGCGGCTGGCTTGGAGGAGACCAATGAGTTTTGAAAGCAAAATAGCAGATGGTACTTCAGCTGACTTCCCTTAGAAGGGACAGTCTGAAGGCACTTAATTGTAATGATTGATAAGGTCTTCTGTCAATGCTCAGCAAAACTTTCAAGGGGCTAAACATCTGGCCTGAGGTTCATTTGGAGTTTTAACTAGCTGACTACCCTTTGGGGTGTCTTAAAGCTAACTAGCATCACTGATATTAATAGAGGACATCAATCAAAATGAAACGCTCTTGCAGAAACTGATCCGAGACTTCAAGTAATATTTTAATTTGTTGGTCTACAGAGAGGAGGATAAATGTTAACAGTGTCCTTGTGAGATAACTTTAAATTCAAGTCCAATGGTGGCATCAGTATTTGCGAGTCCTTTTGTGATATTGGCTTTTTCATACACTCCAGTTATTCAGACTAGAGTGGGAACAATGACAATGAAAATCCTTATCTGAACAGCCTGCAGAAAGAGAAGGAAAAAAAGAGAGAAATATAAAAGGAGCAGGAGCAATTCTTAGCTCATGTAAAGATTAGGGGTGAACTTCGACAAACACACACACACTCAGAGTCACTGTGCCTTTCCTGGTGAACTTTAAGAGAGATTTGTCTGTCTGAAGGTGAATTAAGAAAGCCCCTAACCCACGGTGGCACAGTGCAGTTTCTGAACATGCGGCTTGAGTGCGTTTATCTGTATCTCTTTTCTTAGTGTACTGCAATGGTGCTCGGTGCTGAGCTACTGGGTCTGTCTGCCACCGAGCTTGTTCCTGGGGATGATGGCTTGCCTCAAACTCAGAGTGTGCAATTAATATCTCAAGGAGAAAGTTTGTAAATGTTTGAACTAGTGTTAGTCTGATTGCCAGCAATGCAAAATGCAAATCTGGACTTGTGTGTCCCTGTTTTGCCACAGTCTAATCATACTCATAAGTTTTAAATTGGCAAAGCAATTAAAAGCCTGTTTCAGACCCTAAATTAACAAAGCACATTGAAGTGAGACTCTTTTGTGCACAGAAGTATTGACATGATAGAAAGAAATAATAGTACTTGGAATTAGCTAATCTCCACAAATTGATACCTGATTTACATGCAAGTCTGCTCCTTCCGATCATCAGCACAGGAGGTTAATCTGCAGTTTGAGTAATAGTTAAATGGAGTAAATTTACTCAATGGAAAGCCAAAGTCTGGTTTATAACCTGGTCTGAAACTCAACAGATCAGAGATCATTTCTGTGGCAGTCTTCCTATATGACTGTGAAAGAAATGTCTTTCCATTTCTTTGTAACTCAATTTTCTAGCTATAGAAAGATGGCAGTACCTTTCTGCTTCACTTAGTAGATGGTGGGACTCTGAAAAGAAAAGTTATCTGTAACTGGCATTGATGCAGTGCCTGGGACAAACAGATGCTCCTAAATACTGTTGTTATTTCTAGCATAAATTGTATTTATGCCTATTTTTCTAGTTCAGCCTCCAGCCTGCTACAGTCTGAAAATCACTATGGAAACTGTGGTAGTAAATGTGGTATTTAGCAACCAGTCTTCATACCACGTCTAGGTTAAATCTTTTTTTAAAATGATCTGAATCACTGTGTATTTCCTATAGGAGTGCAACCTCTCCTGAAACGGACAGAAGGGTTCACTCCAGTCAGATAAAAAGATTCCATTTAAAGGGAAAAAGCTATCAGCTGTGTATGAAGACAAGCACTGTAGGAAACTTTAGTTCTAGAGTGAATGAAAAAATGTGCGCTTTATTATTGAAAAGATACTGTTTTTCAAGGGAGAAAAAAAAAACCACTGAGGAGAAACACAGAATTATCATAGCATTTTGTATTCACTGCATCAGTTTTTCCCGAAGAAAGCCTATCAGTTAAAATGATGAATTTTAACCTTTACCAATTCTTCTAGAGAACATTCAATTTATATTCTTCAGGCACTTTGCTACTTGTTCACCATACTGATGCAAAATTATTGTTTTTGTAATATTTATAAAGATCTAGTTACAAGTTTTCAAGGACATATTTCACATTTTTTTCCAAATCTAAACACTGTAGTATAAGTTAAGAAACAAGTGGAACAAAAGTTAACTTATGATACACTTATATGCCTTAAAACATTAATATTTAAATAAAGTATTGTATTGAATGCAAGTGTGGTGGTCAATAGAAAATACAAAGGTCATATTATCACAGAATACAGAAAGCTTTAAGAGATGAATACCAACGGATAAACATTTCTGCATAAAATCTTTTTCCTCATTGCTCCTATGAGATCAAATAATGCCTATAAAGAAATCAATGGTTTCAAACTCCCTTTATGAAACCAGTCCTGTAACTGCTGTTGGCAGAACTAAACTTGAAAAAACAAACAAGCTAGCAAACAATGAAACAAAAAAAACCCCGGTTTGGATATAGGTTCAAATACTGAGCTTTGTTTGTGTCTTAAACAATTTCTGTAGCCATGGAGTCAATTTTTCTTTAGCCACTTTAGGGACTTGGGCACCCTTTTTAAGAGAGTAGTAGTGTTAGAAATGAATATTGCAGCCCTTGATTACTGCTGCAGTGTTGCAGCATTAGATGCTATCCTTGCTCAGCAGTCCAAGGATGTATTGGGTGATAGGCCTGGGATGCAAAACTGCCAGTACACTGAACAGGGAGATGGTGTGTAAGAGGACAATGAAGAAATGGGATGACCTAGGTGTTTACTTGCCTTCTGTTAAGATCATTTTTGTAGAGTAAGGTTAACAGTCGTAAATTCTTCAGAGAATTTTCTTTTACTTTTTTTTATCTTCACTTTTCAAAATTATGTTTCTGTTCCTTCAAAATGAGTGGGCCATGTGGATCTCTGTAGGGGATTTTGGATCTTTTCTGGAGAGCATTCTGAGCAAGCACAGAGATAGGAGTGCAGGGGTTTGGCAAGGGTGAGAGAGAAGTAGGAAGCAGTGAGAGGTATAGCAGTGAACTGGTATCCTGCAGGTCAGGAATACTGAAAGCATTGTTAGAGGCTTCAGTGATGACAGAAGCAGTGCCCCTACTAACTACAAAGGACTGTGCCATTTGCTCCAGCTGGGAAGCTTCCAGAATGATTGAAATAAAGTGTAGAAGCAAGGACCTGCCTTTAAGATCATGGAGTGATCTTAAAGTCCAAAGTTTTGGAAAAGTGGGGGAAAATGGTTTCGTTTATGAGTTAATTATTAATTGAACTTTTTATATCCTCCCAGTCACTTTGAGTTTTTCTGTCCAAAAGTTTAGCTATCCTAGTTGAAAGAACTGATGAAGCCTGTATTTTCAGTTTCTTTCAGAGGTCACTCTAGCAAAAAAGATCTAGATTGGTCTTCTTCAAAGATTTAGCTTATTTGGGGTCCTGCCAAAGTTCTCGTAGATATTCCAGTATATCTGAAATACTCAGAATGTTTCAGGCTTTGCTATGAAGCACACTGAGTAGTCTCTGTTTTATGAAATTTTAATCCTATTATCAAGACACCTACCAGTTTAATGTTGTGAGAAGTTTGGTGTTAATATGCATGGCCTCGGGCAAGAGCTTACTTATACAGGGATATTACCAGTGGAAATGTTAGTCACCTCCTAAGTGATATCAGAGGTTTTCAAATGTTGCTAGTACAAAACCTTACCACATAGATACCTAAAGCAGTAGCTGTAGCCTAATAATAAGATCCAAAGGAAAGCTTGTGTGCTAATATATGTTATTTGGCATATCCCAGTAACTGGATTTTGGTGAATTAGACACCTCAGAACAGAATATATCGATATTGGACTATTAAACAAAGAGATTTCAAGATCAGTCAACTTGAAATTATAAAAATAGATGTCTGAACACACTTTTCCTTCCAATTTGAGAAGGTAACTCTGAGATACACTTAACTGCCTCCACGAGGCTGGACCTCACGTAGGAGTCTGCCTTTCTTATGAGTAGCTCATTTTTAGAGCAATTGCCACAACGGCTGGAGATCTGGAATTCAACCTAATTCTTCTATTCCAGAAGGCACTGCACTGAGTAGAGAAGAGCCAGATTTGAGTTCTGGTCCATACTCTTGCTGTCACCATAACTTTTTTATCTAATAGCATTTTAATGTAAATTGGGTAGGGAAGTCAGTGCCCAGTTCCCCCTGCTATTGAGTGCTTCGAGCACTGTGCTGTATTCTTCCACAGCTGTTGTATGGGAATGTAGAATTCTTGCTTGGCACCCACCTTTTGAATTCAATCCAAGCTCTTCTGAAGAAAAGTCTGATTTAAGTATGTGCTCAGTTCTTTCCTAAAGTTAGTTTGTATTAACTTTGAGAACCTGCCTTAGAATGAACAGTAGTTGATTTGACTATCAATCATTTAAATAAATTTTTGAAAAAAGCTAATGTGTATTTTTTCTACATTTCATTATTGTGCAGTGGGGGAAAAAAAAACGTACTGTGACAATGACAAAAGCGCACAGATCCATTTTAAGCTTGGCTAACTGACACAGGAAAAATTCTATATCTGTAAGTAGATAGCCAGCAATTTATTCATCCACATTAGGAATGAACAAGAAAATGAAATAAAAATTCCCCTGCAGAATTAACAAAAGTTCTCCGTTTGACAGAGGGGATGAAACTGTAACACAATAACATTGAATGTAGTGATTTTCTCTGCATTTACCTCAGGCAATAGCACAGTGATATTTAAACAAGTTAGTAATTATATGAAAGATGTCAAATAAAAAACATTCAAAATTCAAATTTATTTAAGACTCTGTGAAATATGTTAGGGCTTCTAATTTGTATAAGTAGGTAACACAAATCCAAAGACAATTTTTTTTCAGAATGTCATAAGAATTATGGGTGTTGGTGGTATATGTTTGGTAAAAAATGAAGAGTACTTAGACATAGATTTACTTTGATGTCTCTCATTACATGTCAAAGTCAGTATATAGTAAGCCACTTTATCTCTAGGGAGATGTTTCACTCTGTATTTTTGCCAGTCTTTGTAACTATTAAAGGGATGGATGAAGAATACATTTTAATCCCTTATATGGGGTACATACAAGACAGGTGAAGAATTGTGCCATAGTAGCACACCCCCTGCACTTCAGGGGGTGCAAGTAAGACAAGTCTGCAGCTTTTCTGAAGTACCTCATCTAAAATGTTTGTACCACAGCTTGCTTGAATTAATGGTTTCACTCCACAGATTGACCCCTATTGCACTATACTGCTTTCTAATGTAGACATGCCTTCTAATCCCTAAGTCTTCCATCAATTATAAAGTCATTAAATTTACAAATATAGCTCATGTGCTGCTACTGGGTTTGTAACTTTTATTTAAAAATAAGAAATAAATAAAGATAATATTTTCTTCCTTTCTTAAGCTGCTAAATTTTTGACAAGTACAACTAAATAAACAGGGTATCTCAGTGACATCCAGGCAGTGGCATATCAGAGGTCCACCTGTTTGCACATCTGAAGAGGGTTTTTTCCTCAAGACGTCTCTTCTGCAATTTGGATCATTGTCTGAAAATACTTCTGTGAATCAAAACAACAGTGGTTCATTCTTTAGAGAAAAAGGTTTATGTTAGAAAAGTATTAAGATGCAGGACCATCATTGATGGGAAATTTATTGGTATTCCATTGAGGACCTTGATATAAGCATCGTAAACAGCATTGTGAGGGATCACCATTTCAATGGAAGATCGTGATCTGTGAATAGCATGGATGACTACAGCATTGAAGGAGAATAAAAAATAGTTGTATCAAGTGCAGTGTCATTATCTTAGAGGGCAATAAAGTGAGAGCTAAATCAGATGCAAGTGAAAAAAAAAGAAGCAAGAACTAGCTGTAATAGTCTATCAGGGAACAACACTCCCTAATCAAGCAATTACAACCCTACTATGTATCAGGTAAAATTACTTCAGCAGAAACAGTAGAAAAAGATAAATAATAATGTCTCCATACAAGGACTCCTAAGTTTGAAATTTTAGTTTCTATTTAAATCTTACAAACTACTGAAAATATTCTTATATTCTAAGACAATTTTCAGAATTATTTTTTCTGAGAAGCGGATGACTTGGAGTCTTGAGATTCTTCTTTTCTTGAAGAATTTCCCATAGATATACCAACTGAATTCCTCTATTAGGGTAAAAGAACTAGGAATATAAATATTTGATCACTAGATTGTTGAAGACAAATAAAAACCACAGATCGTGTGCTGGAGGCAAAGGGATAAGAAAAGAACCACTGATTGAAATTATCACTATCCTTCTTTGCTTTCCATCTGCTGTCCCAAATAATTTAAAACTGTAATAAAAAGTAAACACATATGTGCTGATTACATGTAGGAGAAAATCACCAAAAATGAACATAAATAGTGGTTAGGTCTTCTGTCATTGTTTGTGCATCCTTCTCCCTTGGCCGTTAGTCCAGAAAACCCCTGTATGCCAACAACAAATAAACAAAAGACCCAGTCAGAAATACCTGGTGTAAGAATTAATTATCAAATTAGAGCTCTCATTATTCATTTGTAAACAAAAGACTTGGAGTCAGAAAGAGCTAGTGTTTGAATTTCAGTGATGAAGACACATCTAGTGGCAGTGACATCTTCCACCTACACAGCCTTGTCAGCCTTGGTGCATCTAGAATATGCATAACTCAGAGCTCTGCAATAACATTTCTCTTCAATAGGTCTCTAGTCAGTCTAACATCAAGCCAGTATCAAGAGATTAGGAGCTACTGTCATGCATGAGGTGAGTAATTTGCTGCTGAGATCTTGAAAGTAAAACTAGTCATTAACACATATATTTTTGGCAGTCTAAAATGTTCCTGTATCACAACCCAGAACTCTAGGAGATAGAATCTCAGCTTACCCAGCAGAAACATCACTGCTCCCTGCATACTCACTGTGGCATTCCTCACAAGACAGAATGAATTGTGTTTGTTCAACAGAGCAAAGCCTTCAGGCCAGCCCAAATTGTCAGTGTCTCAGACAAATTCTTTGGAGTCATCTTGCCATGAACATTTTATCTTTAGAGGTAGGGGACTTTTCCTCTTGTGAACAAGTCTTATTGTTCCCTGATTTGGAACAAGAAGGTTCAAAAAGGGAGTACGTTTCAAAGAGCTGCAGACTGTAGGCAGGTGACTAAGCAATAAAACCTTGCTTATTCCCACCCCAACAGCTGTTAACACTGGTTGAAGTCAGGCAGACACCCTAAGTGATTTTTTTAGACTGTGTATTATGTTTCATACAAATGATAGAGCATTGCTTCAAAACTTGGAAATAGTTTTCAATGCTAACTTGTGAATAGATGATCATAGAATCATTTGGATTGGAAGGGACCTTAAAGTTAATCTGGTTCCAACTCCCCTGCTGTGGGGAGTTGGAACCCCACCTTCCCCTAGACCAGTTGCTCAAAGCCCCATCCAGCCTCCCGTGTGCTGCTCCTAATCAGTGTGTAAAACTAGTTGCCCTTTTATGTCTCTGTTTACATTTCTCTCTCCTTCATGTTTTTAATTTATCACAATTTTTTGTGGTACTTATTTTCTCCTTCTTCCCAGAGTTAAAACTTCACTAAGCAGTTCAGAGGAGGTCAGGTTAAGTGACTGATAGAAATACTGTAAAGAAATATTTTCAACCCAAGCAAGTAAATATTTTCCAGCTTTGAAATTATATGAACATGTATCTACTAAAAATACTTTGTCAAACATGGCATGGAATAGAAAAAATTGAATAAAAGAAAAATTTTGTTTTGACACAAGTGTTGTGATATTTAAGACATTGCACATTTTAGTTTATTTTGTTTTGCTCTGAAATTGTCTAATACATTATTTCACAAGCATTAACATAAAACTTTTATTGGAAGCTACTAATTACTCTTTTCGGATAACCACATGGGGCCTTAATTAAAAATTGTAATCCATTTCAAAATGTACATGCATATAATGAAAACACAATTCAAATATGTTGTCGGATAACTGGATTTTATTACTTAAGTTTAAGGAAATAGATATATTTTCTAAAAAAAATGCTCAGAAAGCATGATATTTCTTGATGTTGCAGTTTTTCTCTGCTACCCAGCAGTGAAAACAATAATTATTATCAGTTCTTCATGTTCTTAGGGTTGGCATTGCTATTTGTTTGCATGAAGAATGCAACCGTGCAAAAACACAGTAGCACTTTAGAGGAAGAGAAGCTGCCAAAGTCTCTGGTGAATCTTGCCAAAAAATCACTCACAGTAGGGTGTCTCTACTAGTTCTGTCTGTGTATATAGGTCCGGCTCTTAGGGATAATCACCTGCTACTGAATAGAACTATTCACTGAGGCTGAGGGAGTGTCTGAAACAGTCTCAAACCTTCCAAAACTGCAAAGTTGCCAACACTCTCTTTTTCTCAGGAGTCTCCTTATTCCTGGTTACCTTGGTCTTGGTGCCATGTTAATGCTACCACCCAGCCTTGGAACTGGAGTCAGCTTATAGCCAGACAGGAGAAATTTGGGATAAGTTGCCATATGCACCTTAATATCTGTCTATGGATGTATGTTCTCAGTCTTTCAATGAATCTTGAAAAAAAACAGTCTTCATTAAAAATTCCATTCTGCTCATGCTGTCATCCTTCTTTTTCATTTTACGTGAGGCAAGGTTAATTGAGCCCAGAATGAAAAAGGTATGGTGAAATCAGATATATGTTACTCAGCTGAGAGTAAGTAGCTGGTTCCCGTGAATAAATTCTTGTTCTGATGTGAAAGAATTCAGATGAAAAGAGTGAGATGCTGATTTTGAGAGCCTACACACCTTGGGGGAACAGATACCAAAGGGAATGATTTTGAAAAGTGATAAATTGCACTTCCTGTCTATGGAACTGTAGGCTGGCAGTTAAACCATTGGTCTACTAAGGAGATTTTTGAATCTTGAAGCAATTGACGTGTCCTCCATACAACAGAGGCCTAAATCACCAAGCTCTGTTACCATCCGAGACACAATCAACAATTTAGTGAGGACAGTTCCTGAAAAATGTTTGCTTTGGCTCTTGAAATTAAGCCATTGTAACCAGAAAAGACCATAGAAAGTGTTCTCTGACTGTCCTTTGAGTAGGACAGAAATTACATTATTTCTCTATGTCAGAATAGAAATGTATTGCCTACGCTGTTTGCTTATGAGGACAGTAGTTCTAGGAATAAAGACTTGAAAAAACATCATATTTACTTCTTCCTGCTAAATGCCATAACAACTAGGAGGGAGTCAGTCATAAACTTTCTATATGTTCTAATACCATGCCTCTTGCTTCATGGATATCCAAGGTCTGCAGATAGGTGGAACCTGCGCTTTCCTGTGGCTGCTGTAAAATTTATGGCTAATGGTGGCTCAGGGCTAGTAGCAGGCCTCCAGCTTCTGTGAAGAACAGTTCTGAGCATTAAGCAAATGAGAGAAAAAAAGACATGGCAATATTTTCAGACTTTTCTGGAGAAGTAGATAGCTCACTGACTCACTATCCCCTGATTAAGCCTAGAATTTAACTGGGCAATGGGCATATATCTTCAGTAGCCAGGGCTGAACAAGTGTGGCCCCTTTTAGCTGCAGTAAATGTTAAGTCTCACAGGAAGGCATTTTATAGATTCAGATATTGTAAGGATTAACAAGTGCTGAAAAGAGATGACCTAGATAATGATCTGGGATGTAGTCAAGTTTTGGCTTCTAAATCCTAATTTAGACTAACCTTAAGTGATCCCCAAATTCTCTTAGTTTCATTTTAGGCCTAAATCTTATATTGAATCTGGCCCATCATTTCTTTCTCGGATCTGGTTTGTGATGTCAGGCACTTAAAAAGACTTTTTTCTTTGAGTTTAGAACTTTTTTTTTCATAAAATGTTTCTGCATGGAAAACATCTGTGATGATTTATATATTTTTGTAGTAATCCCCTAATTCATTAGGAGCTGTTTCTCCATTCAGAGGATTACTATGTAAATATATGTGCATAAATCTAGGGAAGTTTACTTTTAAAAGGGACAGACACTTGGATTTTAGAAGCATTTTTATTTGTAGTGTTGTTTCCAGCTATGATAAATAAAGGTCTGAATTGCAGCAGAAAATGTGGAAATCAAGACCCTGATCCTGCTCTGAATTCCAAGTGGGCAGGAGGTTTGCTGATGCTTCAGTGCAGGATCAGGGCCCTAAAATCTGAACTTACAAGGGCTGACTTTTATTCCGCAGTGTTCAAATGGACTGCTTAAAAACCCTATAAATGCTTCATCTAGACAGCAGGGCACCATTTCAGGAACTGATTGCCCATTATAGTACTGACAATAAAACAGGAAAATACCCCCAGGGAGAAGGAGCAGGGCCTTATGACTTTCCCATTGAACTCAATGTGAAACTTATAATTTCCTGGCCCCACTTTGCAGAATATGCCAGTTTTCAGTAGCCATTGCATTATGCTCCTAAGTCTCTTTCAAGGAAATCTGAAATGAAGGGACTTAATACAGTGGAAAATGAGAGAAAATCATGGCATAAATCTGAGTAATAATATAATAAAGAATATATATTTTTTCTTTATATTGTCTTCCCTCTCCCCCAGAATTAATCAGCTAGAAGTAATACTCCCTTGATTTAGATTTTCTGTGGTAGATTGTGAAAATGTGCTTGCAATACAGAGAAGTGAGCATGTCTGTTTAAAACATCTTTTAAGATTATATTTTTCAGAGATATTTTTAAAGAATCTCTGAAACAATATATTCAGGGAGAACAAATCAGACACATATAAAGACTCACACATTCTCCTTTCATGCATCACAGCCAAGAAACCAGTATATCTACCATGCCTCCCCACACTGAATCTTCTCTGTGAAACTTGCAGCACTTTGGTAGCAGAGAGCACCTGTCTGGATAATGTGAAGGGATAAGGGAGTATGTTAAACAAGGGCAGAGGGAATTGGGGAGGGATGCAGGAGACACAGATCTAATTGAAGCAAAGCATTTTATTAATCTAGAGTGCTGTCTCCAGGCATGCCTGAAATCTAAATAATGATACTGAACTTCAAAGGCCCTATTCTCCATTCCTTGTGCACTCACTACTCCTGTTAAAGTCAATGGAACTTCTAAGTGTATAAAAATGCAGAATCATACTGTGAATAAGCTGTTAAGAATCAATTAGCAATAAAATGTTGCTTACAAGGAAAAAAAGACAAAATATCAACCTCTATTTGGTCAATTCTTTCTATTAGTAGCATGAGTAGCTTGAACATCAAGGTGTGTGATTTTGACCCTCTGGGGAACCATTTAAAGCCTGGATTGTGTTTGAGACTTTACTATTTTCCAAATGATTTATTCCACTAGCCTACTCTGCTGCTGTCGGACACTCAGCTTACATAGCACATCAAGGATAGTGTAGAACCTGACTACAAAGTTGTCAGCTTCTCAGGTGGGCTCGGGTATTTAGCTTGTGTGTTTTAAAACTCCTCTGTTGTTTCAGCATCTTTGCATATTGAATTATGTTAATTTCACTAAGTAAACATTAATTAATTGATGGTTTCATAGTGCTTTGAAGCTGTAAGGTATTCTGAAAGTGATTATTAATTATAATATGTACTATTGTTATTTTATCTTTATTTTTTAAAAGTCAAAGAGCCTTTTATCCTCTCTTCCTTAAAGGCATGCACTTACAGAAAGAGCCACTGGACCCAGTTCTCCATGTGCCTTTTCAAGGGCTGTGCATGAGGATGCCATTTACTGAGACAGGGGACACGGTGGGAAATACTGGTTCACCCAAAGCCCACTAATTATTACTTTCAGAACCCCAAGCCCAAGGCATTTCTCATTTTTCCCTTCCTCTAGCAATATCACCAAAATGGACAACCTAGCACTTGGCTCTCTCAACAGTGGAAAAAAATGTTCTTGTCTACTTTCACGAGTATTTTAATATATTAATGTAGGTGGGATGTAATCACTGAATATACCATGGGCCACCATACTGAGCATGATGTCATATGGTCTGGAATGTCTCTTTGGTCAGTTGGGGTCACCTGTCCTGTGTCCCCTCCCAACCTCCCAGGCACCCCCTTGCCGGCAGGGCAGTATGAACAGCAGAAAAGGCCTTGGCTCTGTGTAAGCCCTGCTCAGCAATAACAAAAACAACTCTGTGTTATCAACCCTGTGTTCAGCACAAATCCAAACATAACCCCATGGCATCCACTGTGAAGGAAGGTAACTACTCCAGGTAAAACCAGCACAGCGTCTTTCTCAATTGCATATAAATATTAAAACTTGCATGAAAATTATGGTGTTCATTTTAATTTTTAAATTTCTGTGGCAGATTGTTTTATAAGCCTTTTCTGTTATTAAAGAAGCTTAGTTAGCCTGCAGAGGTTGGCTTAATTCATTACTAATAATTGGCTGGTTTTAATAAGAATAGTATTTCACAGAGAAATGGGAGTTCATCCAAATCAATAGAATTTCTGAGAAAATGTCTCTTTTAATTAAATTGATTAGATTTTGTGATCGCAACATACAGCAGAAGAAAGTATTAATATTTATTTGCTTTGTTTTATAACTAAACCAAATTAAACCAAAATTGCTTTCTATATGAATCAATGTATTTGGTGTCCAGGCACAGGCGGAGGGGGCTCCAGGGACCTCTGTGAGGAGTCCACACAGCTGGATCCACGTGGCTCCAACCCACCCACGCAGGGCACGGCTGGGGAGCCAAAAGGCTGTGTGACAGCTTGGGGAAGACATATTTAAGAAAGGATGAAGTGTTGCACAGCAGCTGTGTGAGAGACGAGTGAGAACATGTGAGAGGAACAGCCCTGCAGACACCCAGCTCAGAGCAGAAGGAGGAGAAGGAGCTGCTCCAGACACTGGAGCTGAGATCCCCCTGCAGCCCCTGGTGAAGGCCATGGTGAGGCAGCTATGCCCCTGCAGCCTGTGGAGGACCACAGGCAAGAGGAGATCTGCATTATGACCAGTGGAAGCCTCCGTGGCAGAGCAGGTGGATGTGCCGTGGAGGAAGCTGGAAGTGGTGGAGAGCCACACTAGAGCAGAGGAAAAAGCAGGAGAAAGAAGGAGTGACACACAGGAGCTGCTATGGGCTGACCCCACCCTTCCATTCCCTATCCTCATGCTCAGCACTGCTGAGCACTGCTCAGCATGAAGAGGAGGTCCAACAGTCAGGAATGAAGAAGGAAATTTGAACCTGGGAAAAAAGGGGAGTGGAAGGGAGGGGATTGGTTTTGGTTTTGTTTCTGAGTAACTGAGTCTATTTTTAATTGGCAATAAATTAAACTTCCTTAAGTAAAATCTATGTTGGCTGTGGTGGTAATAGGTGAATAATCTTGTCTTCATCTCAACCCATGAGATTTTTCATCTTATTTTCTCCCCTGTCCTGCTGAGGAGAGGAAGTCAGAAAGTGGTTGTGTGGGCACCTGGCGGCCAACCAAGGTAAACCCACAATAAAATTCAATATTTTTGTCCTAAAAAACATTTCAGGATTTTTACTGATTTCTATGATTCTATGAAAATTTTTCTTTAAATGTTGTCATAAAAAATAAAATCAAATTGTCCTCTTTTTTTTTTCTTCTTTTTTTTTTTTTTTGCTTTTCTTCCTTGTTTTCCTGAATGTCTCTTCTTTGGTATTCTCTAAACAGATTGTTATTCAATTATTCATGTGCCCGCACTTGGGAATTTCACTCTGGTTTCAGACCTCTGTTGCCTCCTTCACATTAGAGGGCAGAGAATCATATCTCCAATCTTCAAATTTCAGTGGTCTTCTGTATACCATTCCAAAGAATGAAAATTAAAAAAAAAAGAAATCTTTTCCCTTTGTTCTCAGTGGCAAAAGAACAGCTGTGTGTTATTATTTCACCAACCTGTTTCTTCTTAGTGTAAAAAAAACTGGAAAGATATTGGAAAGTTCTTCTTTACCCAATGTTCTTCTCTGCAAACTTTTCCTCAAGGGAGACAAGAGAAGTAAAGAAGCTGCTAATGCTAAATTTCTGAAATATTTCTGTAAGCAAAACATATAAGAATAGTACAGCAGTATTTGTTAGCCAAAAAGGCAATGTGGAACTAAAAGAGCCCCCTGAACTGAATATGTTATTCTCCTATCACAGCTGACATTCCTATAATTGATTCATTTTAGGTACAAGCTGACCAAAAATTTTTATGCAGTAATTAATATAATTTGCACATTTAAACAATCCTGTGAAGCTGATGACTCCATTTAAATGGATGAACACATACTTTGGTCTGTGCTGCAGCTGAAGCTTATTGAATAAAAAAGACACTTCTTTATCTAAAGGTAACTTCAGCACCACTGATGGACACTTATTATTATCATGTGGTAGAAAACTGGAGAGGAGGAAGTGAAAAAATTATCATTACAGTTTAAACTACAAAGAATATAAAAGGAATGCCAGCAGGGATGGGATGGAGCTAATGCCACACATGGAACTAACCAGTGCATCCAAATAATTTTAGCTACATTGATGCATTCCCTGGCTATGTGGGGACTACAGTACAGAGAGAAGTTCCCATGAGGGTAAATTGGAGAAGACTCTATGCTGGGAAAGAAGCTCCATCAGAGAAAAGTTGCCTGTGGTAGGTGCAATGCATAAGCAGAAACTGGTGTACTGAAAAGCTGTAGCTAAAGTCAGCAGTGGGATGTTTTTTAAAAGGTGGTTGGAGTTTTTCTCATGCAGCAGTAGGTCACCAAAATTGAGAGCAAGGCTGCTGGAGTCTGGTGCTGGGGGATAAAGTGGTAGGAGATTTTCACTGGAAAATTCTTGTGACATCTTTCAGGGCCAGTAAGAATTTGAAACTTAGTCATTGCTGTTATTAGGCTGAAAGATTGACTGCAGATTAAAAAAAAAAAAAAATCCGCCTATAACACAGTTCCATTCCAATGAAATTTCTCTGGTTTTGCTAATGTTTGCCTAATGTCTACTAGCACAGTAGATGTGTTGAAGAGTAACAATTACTTCAGTTATAAGACGTAAAAAAAGATCACTACTAGATTTTGTAATGATATTTTTATGTTATTATTTAGCTATATAAAGAAGTAATATTTCTACAGTTACTTTTTGGACATCAGACTAAATTACAAGAAGAAGATAATTAATTAAAACTGATGGTCTGTTGTTTTTGCTGTGCATTTTCCTATAAGTTTTCCTCATTGAGTTCTGGCCCAGATCTTTTTTTTCACAGATTACCAGTGTGAAACAAGCATCTGCTTGGGGAGAGCAAGAAGAAACTAGGTATCAAAGAGGAAGGAATTCAAATGCACCCAGTGATATAAGGCAGTAAGTGCCTTAGTCCATATTCACAATTCTTTAAATTCATGCAAATCTGCTTCACAGGTTCTTTGAGTAGTTGAAGGTGGGCATACCCTGGCTTTCTAGCACTGAGCACATTGACACTGATGTCAGGCCTGAACTTCCTTGTGACTTGCTTTTATCCAGAAGTAAGAAGGTTTTCATGCAAAATCCTTTTAGATACTCAGTCAAGAGGAGAGGAAATGACAGTATACCCTAGTATCAGCCTGGGTAAATGGACATATTATACAGGGGAGTACAATTAGTGCTGAATATTAGATGCAGACACTGTCTGTAATTGTCTGGGACTTCTCACCCCACAGCAGAACATCCTAGACATTTAGATACAGAAACATTCTGGTCCAAAATACTTTCTACTCTGCATTATTTGGAAAAATGAAGAATACATCTTTTCAGAAAGTGTATTCCAGAATCCTATTAGAGAATGTTGTTTTATTTTCCTCCCTTCTATCTTATGAAGTTGTAAAATATTTAATATAATATTCAATTTTTGTGGTAGGTCTTTTTTGAATTACTTACGAGTTGCACAAAATTCCTGAGATTAAGAGTGCTATAAAGAACATTTATTTACTCCTTATCCCAACTCAGGCCCTGAGAGAGAGGAGCTCCACATTTCTCTATAACATGTTGAGACAATGTACAGCCAAAGAAGAATTTCAAACCCTAGCGTTTGAGCCATTTCAATGGTTCACTCTGTCAGCTGTTCGAGCAGTTTGCCCAGATTTGTTAGATTTCTTTGCTGTAGAATCTAAATCCTTTCGCAGATGGAGTAACAGGTTCCTTAATCTTTTCACTGCAAAGCAGTAGTTCTTTTTTAGAAAGATAGAATTGTAATAGCTTGATCTTTTCAAAGGCAAACCAGCAGAAAAACTTGAGTTTGAATTATCGGCATTTCTACAGCTGGAGGTAATGGTGAGACCAATCATGATAGTAGAACATGGTAATTTATGCTGTATGTTTGATGTTCTACACATAAGCATTGTGCACTGACAAATACTATTAGTAAATGGAAACTACACACATGACATAAAGTACTCTTTAAAGAAAAGGGTTTCAATTTTTTATCTTTTGTGATACAAAATATAGAAAATTACCATTAATTTATTATTTTTTCAGCCTGCTTAAATGTCTTTCCCATTTATTATTAGACCTGCTACGAAAAAGAATTCTAGATGATAAAAACATTTGTTCTGTTTTTACAAGGAATTCTTAATTTAGAACAGCTATTATATCTAACTAATGTTTAATTAATACAAGTTTTTTAAAAATTACCTGAAATATGATGCCTTCTTTGTAAAGTTTTGTCACATCAGTGATAAATATTTGACTTTTTTTCTTGTACCTTTTATTATTTTATTTCTTTACAAGCCCCAAAAGTTATTGAAGATCATCTCTAGTTGAAAAATACAAGCAGAAGCTTCTCCTTTCCTTTGTCAATGCACATCAACTCACTGCATAGGAGCTTATCCCCAGGAGGTTTTATGACTCCATAGATGATTCCATATTACTGTCATATATCTCTATTAAGTATGGAACTACTTAATCTAGTTAGTATTTTCAATAATTAGGAGTATTTCTGTGATGAAGTCTTTCCCACATCCATCATGATATCATTGAATTATCTTATTCATCTCCCATTCTGTTTTGTATCAGCTCTTCATATTTGCTGATTTATTTTCTGAGTTTACTCTTCCCACTGCTCATCAAAAAATACAACACTACATTTTCAGTAATAGCTGCGTTTGTCTGCATTTAAGTGTTACTATTTATTGTGTTTGCCATAATTACTGTTGGAAGATAATATTCGTTAAAGTTCTCATTCCAAAATTGCTAAACTTTCTTATATATTGAGGAGTGTAATTTTCCATGTATGATTGCTGTTAAATAACCATACCTGGATTTCCAGCAATTCAGTGAATACTAAGAAAATATGAATGTTATATAAAAGTAAATTACTCAAAAGCTGGATGAAAAGCAAGTATAGTTTTAAGAAACTTCTCACTAGTAGAAATTTACTAGAAAAGTTATATTCCTGATCCGATTTATTTTCAATATAAATTGAAACATTATGAGACCTGTTTATTAACGATCATTTAGAAAAAGAAGAAACTAGCTTTGAAAGCATTGAAACAAAATGAAAACCAAAAAGTTTTCTGGGATACCACAGTATATTTGTTTTATTTCAGTAACCTGATGTCATCAATTTCTTTTTAAGACTTTATTTTCTTTAGAATCACATTTACTTTTTTTCATTCTATAGCTCTCCTTTTCCTTGTTTGCCAACTTATCTAAATTTAACTGAATCACAGAATCAGTGAACAAAAGAATTGCCCTCTTCTGTCTCAGCTTGGACAGTATCTGCAGCTGGTCTTATAAATGTGAAAATGAAGCTTGTAAAGAGGAACTGGTTTTGTTTCCTGTATAAATAACAAATAAGCTCGCCAGTGGAATTAAAATCTTTAAGAGGAAAGTACAATTTTAAACCAACTTCGTTCAATTGCAATAGACTTTTCAGTACCTTTCTATTATATTTTTGCCAATATTTTAAGCCATAAATCTTGCAGATGTTGTTATTTAAATGCAAATCCTTCAATGGGAAATTAATATTAAAGAATATAAAAGAAGCAAGTGGCAATAACTGCACAAAATTAACAGAATTATAAGTAAAGACTGTTTTCTCTAAAAACCTTTTTGTTTAGCAGACTTTCAGATTTCCAAGTGGAAAAAAAGAATAGACCTTAGGTGTTTGACATCAGTGAAATTTACTGTGGGTATTTAATTAGAGAAACAGCACGATTGTCAAGAAAGATTCTAATAATCGTATTTGTTGTTTGCATAGAAAAAGAAAGATATGTATTTTAAGATATTTTCATTATCCTTTCTGGTAATCAACCAAGAGTCAGAAAACATCTGGTAAATCAGTACTTAAAGTAAATTAAATAAGACATGAGGTACACATATTAAAGAGGGAGTAGGATTTTTAACTTTCCTTGTTGCAGAGCTTTTTGTTACTAATCTATGTTATTTTCCAGTCCTGATAAAAACAAGCAAAGTAAAGCAAGGAGTAAAGGCCTTGATATGAAACAGTAACTTCAACTGCTGTGCTAAACAAATTTCAATATTTTCTATTATTTTGTCTATAAAGCCTTGTTTTCTTGTTACAATTTCAAAATAATTAATCAGAGAAGAATTTACCAAAATTATCAGGCCGTATCTACTCTCAATTAATTTGAGAACAAACAAGGCATTAGTTTTATTGTATCTCAGTGCTGGCACCAAAAGTACTATGAAATGAGAATATAGGATTGATGTATTCAACTATAATGACATATACTCCAAAATCATGAACAAGTTATGGTGATTTATTTAACTTAAAGTGTATTTGTCATTTAATTTTACGCTTTCCTTTACATTCTAGTTTAACTTTTGTTATATTCAAGTTTATCCAGTCTTTAATTTTCCAAATGTCAAACCCAAGAAGTCTTATTTGACTTAGAAAAAACACTGGGTTGTAACTCTATATGATTGCACACTGAAAATATTTTTATTAACACTGCTGTTCTAATTCAGAAAAGTGGGTTTTTTAAAATACTTCATTATTGAAGAGTTGTTTTCCTTTACAGTTTTCCTGATTGGTGCAAAAATGAAACTAGTTTTCTAACGGAGATCTAAAATTCAAATTGAGATTTGAAAATCTTGGTTTTTTGGACCAGTGGCACTTCCCACTGAAAAAAAAAAAAATGTCCTTAGTTATTTTTTCATCGTCTTCCTCCCAATGTACTTGTGTATGTCAACAGCCTAACTGAATTAAAGGGATGGTTCATGTAGACATACAGCAGAGTTTGACCTTGAAATGGAATCTTAGATCACAACATTGCTGATGACTTGCAGATAGCAAAAAAGGCATGGCAGGTTGAGGAGGAAAAAGGAAGCATGAGATGAAGTGTCATGAAATGAAGTGAAGAGAGAATGTTCTTCATAGTTGTTTGAACTTTGAAGAAACAGGCGTTTCCTTAAATGTGTCATTATACTTAAATGAATATCAAATGTATTTTCTTCCTTTTTTTTTCTGCCTATACCTTCTACATTGCTTATTTTCTGATACTCTTTGAGAATGGAGAAACAGGACTACACTTAAAGAGCTTTAATTCCACTTAAGTCAGAAAATAACCTCCAGATTAATTCAATTTTCCAAAATTTTCATTGATGACAGTTGAGCAGAAGCATAGAAAAAACCCAAATTTCTCCTATATGAATGGACACTGCCCTCCCCCCACCCTCCACCCACACAACATCTCATTTCTATTTCTTACTTGTACCCTGGAGAGGACATTTACTTTTCAGGACCTCACCCTTCCACTATCATTTGTGCATCATATTCAGCTGGGAGCGCAAATATTATCACCCTCTAAGGTTACTTGCATTTGTATGCCCCAGTTGTATTTTAAAATGATGTTTAGCAGGATTTACTTTTTTGGCTTCCATTTCTTCATCTTGTATAATACATTTTTCTTACATCGCAAGATGAGGCCCAGGAAAATTTTAAAGTTGCAGTGCACCTGTGGGATGACAGTGTGATAGACATCTGTGAAATAAATGCAGACTTATGGTGAGCAGGTTCAGCTGCAACTCCTTAAAATGTCATTTTATAATAGGGCAGGCTTAAATGGTAGACTGTTGAACAGCCACAGAAAAACATTACATCATGCAAAACTGTAGTACGAGGGGGAAAATGACAACAATGTGCAAAGCTGCAGCTGATCCTACTTGCCATATGGTATGTCACTCACTGTAATAACACTTACATTCCCTCCATAAGTGCCCTTAAATATCAAGGAGTGAATAAGGCATTACGCAGATTGCAAAAGGAATTTGTAATCATATATCTTATGAACTTTGTACTTTCAGGAATAATGATACTCTTACACTAACAGAATACTCTTTTAAAAATGTGTATATCTTAGAATATTCCCACAACTAAACAATTTAAAATTTGCCTGTGCAAATTTTTAAAAGCAAGGCTTCCTTAGTCAATATAAAACAAAAAGAAGCCCCTAATCATGAAAAAATAGCTGCTATAATTTCCCTCCCTCTCTCCTTTCACGATACTGTGATTTTCATACAAATACATTTTCCATATGTTTATCTACTTATTTGAGAGTATTCTGTTCTTAGAGATCCTGATGAGAAAACAGATAACTCAAGTTGTTTGAAAATTGATAATTTGGTCTTTATCTCAGATGTATGGTAAACTGTTCAGCTGTTCATTATTTCTCACAATGCAAAATCTAGAGAGCCCTCTATGCAAGCTCCATGCAGCAGTTTTGGAATAAACAAAGGAAATACTTTGTCATATCACGCCTGTAATTAAATTGTGGAACTCATTGCCGCAAGATGTTTCAGGAGCCAACAGTGTAATTAGAATCTTAAAAGGACTGTGGTCAGCCCCATTTTCTCTATTGAACACAGAAGTCTGGAGCCTTCAACTCAGGTAGTCCCTCGGGCTCCTACTGCTGCAAGAGCATGCCAGGGGAAAGGACACTCTAGGCATGCCAGTCCCTCATACACATGACTGTTGAAGCAAGAGTGCTGGACATGGTGAATCCCTGCCCTGATATGATCTGCTGTTTTATGGTGGTTACCCTGGACTGAATTCAGGTCCAGCATTGCATTAATTACTTACCCTGTCTTTCACCAAAAAAAAAGGGAAAATGAGAAGGAAAAAAACCTGTTTACCCAATTTTGGTGGGTTTTTTTTTTCTTTTTTTGTTTTCTTTTTCTTTTTGTTCTGTCTCTGAAAACATACAAAAGCAAGTTGAGTGTGAGGCAAACATGGATCATGAGATTTCTTATTCTTTTAAGAATGGATGAGGTTTTAGACATAAGCAAGTCACTTTCTATTCTAGCAGTCTATAAGGGACAAATTCAGTGCTTTATTCATTATGTGAAGGAAGGATTGTTTTGACATTGTTTTCTGATTTTAATATCTTCTTCATATACCCTGCACCTCATTTGTGTGCTGGAACCAACCTTGTCCTGTGGAATCGTGAACACAGGTAGGAAATTAAATATTTTTTTTTACCATTTGCAGTTTCTAAGATCTCCCCTAATAGGAAAATATTTTTCCATTAGTAACTTTGTGAGAAATCAACCCTTCTCCTAATCTTATAGGTAGAGTCTCTGGCTGTACACTGTCACTTGAGCAAATATCTTACTGGTTTATCTGTAAAATTCTTTAGCACCGTTGTGACATAGCTACTGTGGCAAATCAGTTAATATACACCACTAAGAAAAATCCTGCAGCAACGGAGAAAAAAAACAACTTGACTACACAAGTTTCTTCTATTTCTATATTATGCAGAATAATCATTCTGTAGGTGCCATTTAGGGAAGCAAAAGTGGGTTGAGGTTAGGATCTGAGATCTTATGATGTCCCACTGGGTGAGACAAGTTCAGCACACATGTCATCACTTCTGAGTTGGTTCCTATAGTATGATGTCTACTATATTTTTGTTTCAGCTCTTTGGTCAATTTTGCATTTTTGTTTTTTAACTTTGCAAGCTAGTGGAGTATACACCAATAAAAAGTAGATCTCAGTGTAGGAAATGTCAATCCTATGCACATGAGTTGGGACATTGGGTTTTTTCCTACTGACTGACAGACCCAATTCTTTATGAGACTTCTCTTAGTCAGTAAATATCCTAATTCTTCTCTTCACACTTTTCATGTCTTTACTGACCATGTGGCTTATGGAAATTTCACTCATTTCAGCTTCTTCCCACAGCTTCTATGACCCTGGGAATTTTCTTTTATCAGTTTGTAGGATTATATTTTTCTACAAGTTATTTCCTCTGAAATGACAGGTCTCTTCTGCCAACATTTCTGTCATCACTAATAAAGTATAGCATTGGACAATGCCCTTTCCCACAGTTTACTAAAGTATCACTTGCTGCCTTTCTCTGTTCTTCCTTAGTAATGCACTGACTGAGCCAGAGCAATGGACCTGATGGTTTCATCGCCTGGGATTGCAGACCTGTCTTTTCAGTCACAGTACTTGTAGTATCTGGGGATCAGGGTCAGTATCAGTCCTTAGCAGAGTTTTTACATTTCAGGGTACTATCTTGTCTGCCTGATTTACTGATAGTTTCTCAGGAGCTGACAAGAGTGAGCTTCAAGTACATTTTCTTCAGCTGTAAGGTTGGAAGAAAATGTTAGTCAGAGCAAGCAGATTATCTAAACAGAGCCTGATGACTCTGTGTCCCTGCTCATTGATCTTTCTTAATCCACATTTGCTTAATTCATTCTAATCCATGACCTTTGCTCCCACTTTAGCTTTGCAGTGTCCCACATTCAGCAGCACATCAGGCCTCAGCAAAGTGTCAGTGCATTCTCCAGAACCTGTCATCCTTGGCCGTTGTCAAAGAGAGGGGACTTGGGCAGCAGCCAGGTTAACTGGTGTTTCTTTACGGAAGATTAAAATAATAGCAGCTCTAAAAGGATTATATCTTGTTAAGATTAGAGTTCTCTCCCTATATAGGGGTGCCAATGCTTTCTTGTGGTTTAAAAATTATCTTTGAAATGATAAAATAAATGGCAATTGAATGGTAGAACATAGCTAATGCATCAGCTATTATAAATCAGTATCAGACAGTGGCTTTGAGATAACACTATCATCAGAAGGGAAAAATTCAGCTCATAGGTTGTAACGGAAAAGTTTGTGAAACATAGGGAAAGCTAGATGCTTTGATGACACAAAAGCATAATTTTACTGATAAAGTATAAGACAGGGATGTATAACTTTGTATTTTTTTATAGATTCCACCAATTAACATAAAGTAGCTTTTTTATTACAAGGTTTCTCCCATATCAGGACATAAAAGTAAAATACTGTAATATACAAAAACTTTTCAGATGACCTTTTACCTTGGAAATGCAGACAATTTTCACTCCAGAGTAGAACTGTGAGTCACTATGTACAGACGACCTAAAACCAGAAAAGATTGGGATGTTTTGTTTGTTTGTTGGTTTGTTTTCTTAGAGATGCTTTGTATTCTTTAACATCCATTTGGGATACGCTCCTTGGAATCTCATTTTTAAATTTTATACTCTTCTGTCTGCCTTCATTTGCAGAGTGTATCATATACAAAATGATTGTGTAGCTTTGATGCTCTCCAGTGTACTTTAAACAGGGATTAACTTATGCATCTTTAAGCACATTGAACTTAGAATGAGATTGGGCCAACCTAAATTGAAATCTATAATTAAAAGAAACACAGGTAGAGCTGGAACAAAGGAGCAACAAATTTAGATAAAAATGTTAGACAAAATGGTTCTGAAAAGTTACATGCAACGCCTCTGCAAGCCCTGAGGTTGTTGCACAGGAACTTGAACACATAGGATTTCATGTAGAAAATAGAAAATGACACTTGCCAGAATCTGACCTTGACAGAAATATTTGAGTAATATTTGTAGTATGATCAAATAACTTCCTTATTATTTTAGGCAGTAAGAAGTTTTCTAGAAAGCTTTGTCTGCTAGTTTTTATTATGCTATGGGTTTTCGCAAATGGAAGGAGTGGAGTATTGGAAATATATTGCATTTATATTTTAACCTTTTTATCTAGGTTCTCGTTTGGTCTGCACTACATGAGTGTCTGAGCAATTTGCAAATATGAATTGCTTTACTTTTGCAGGGATACGTATTTATTGTCGTGAGAAAACAGAAAACTGAGGCACAAAGAAACTGAAAGTAAGGTCTTTAAAGGAATTTAGGAACCTCAAAGACAAACTGGGCAAAACTGAGATGTTTCAGTCTAAGAAAATGGCAGGATGGCAGACTCAGAAGTTTTCTCTATTTAAGATAGATTATTTTTTAAATTTAATATCCTGTTACTACACACGCCAAGGAGATTCACCACATTGATTGTGCTGGGCAGAAAGGACATGCAAGATTTATGAGTAATATTGAGGCTGGCACAGATGTAGATTCTTCTGTACTTTATCCTACCGGTTAAATCACTTCTTCAAGAAACAATTCCTCTGTCATGTTAACCTAGAGGACCACCAACCCTGCCTCTTGGAAAGGGAGGAGCTAGGTGATGAATCTGGGGGTCCCTTACCACTAAGCCTCTTTTGTATTTTTTGCTCAAGAATAGAAGCATAATGATACCAGAGGAAAAGTAAGGGAGAAGAAACTTGGGCATGCACTGGGTGTGCATTCTTATTTCTGCTACCTACTACTATTGCCTTATTTCTTATTTCCAAGGCACTGCGAGGACAAGCCTGTCTTTCAGCTTCTTTTCCCTGGACTGCTTCAACATTCAAATCTTTGAGATCTAATGTAAAATTCATAAAAAACAATAAGATCAGGTTTTATAATTACTGTCTCTCAGGTCTGTGCGCTGGCCTTTAAACTGCCATTTCAGGTTTCCCCTTGGCTCATTTCCTACCCCCATGATTCTCATAGTCTTGGCTAAATATTGGCTGTATCTCAGGAGCTGATGTGGTGGGGTCCCTTTATTTTTTTCATTCCCACATGGTTTGTAATCTGAAAGGTATATGCCTAACAGGTGGGATCTCTAGTGCTTGGATAAAAGTCATAGGACGCCTTTCCTCCATTTCCTTCTTGGCCTCACTTACTGACTCTGGTTTGGGATTTTTTTGGTTGGTTGGGTGGGGTTTTGTTCATTTTTTTCCCCCTGAAACACCTGGCATTGCTATGAATTGCAATTGGCATGGTTACCCCTGAGATATACAGAGAAGCAAGAGTGAGAGTTGTAGTACACAATCACCTCACTTTGGTACCCAATCATCTATAGATACTTAAAATGAAGGACTTAATAACTAAGACTGGAGTTGCCTTATTTTTTTCCATAGTTAGTACAGCAAAACAGGCTTCTCCAGAGACAGTTTCTCTCACTGGGAGTGAAAGTCTCCAGAGAGATTCTATATTCAACCTCTTAAATCAGGTTTTAAAATTCTAAAAATAAAAAAATAATTTTAAAAATTATTAGACATTTGAATCTATGTGAGCTGAATTCTACTCATATTAAAAAAGGACTTGACTTTTTTATATTTATTGTGTATTAATTATCCTACTATTGATCCTTATAGAAATGTCTAATTCCAGTGGCTTTCTTGTAGTTGATTAGTGTTATTTAAGTATGAGGTAATTTGTTTCTCCCGCTTAGTTTTGGTCTTAGTGTGCTGACCCCCCGTGGTTTAAGAATGTTTTTTCCCAAGTTCTCTTCTGAACCAAGCACTTCCTCCCTAAATTAAATCCAAGCATATTTCAGTGGATTGCACACCCCAAAAAATATTTTTGTAGACTTTACAGATTAGAGATGTTTTACTCCCACTGCCTTGACCAGTCTATTATTGACTGCCAGGCTGGGGAACTTCCTACACTACCATGTCCTTCATCACTGCCTCAAAATATGTGACACATGGCCACATTTTCATGCTGTAAAAAACCATTCAGCTGGGCCGAAACACAATTCTCTCATTATTTCTGACACGTTAGTTTAAACTTCTTTCCTCAGCCTTCACATCAATAATTCTATATATACACACATACACACTGACACAGTCAGACCAACAAAAATATAAATATGTATTTATATACACACTCCCTCTCTCTCTTGATTTAAAAATGGACCCTTGTATAAACTACACTAGGCCCAGAAAGAATCCAAAGCCAAAACTGCTCATGCAAATACAACTAATCTGCCCTAGAGGAGACTATTTCTGAGGCTGGCTGCCAAGCTTCCCTCCCTGGGGTGGATGCAGTTAGAGAGCAGATCTAGTCTGATTTACTACAAATTGTACCCACAACTATTCTATACTAGAATATATTGAATGTCACCAGGCTGTTATTTTGTTGTTCTTCTTCTGTTTTTTATTTCATGTACCTTTCTCATCATTTTATTGTAAACTCTTTAGGGTAGGGCTTATTCTTACAGAAGGCTTGTAGAGCCCCTTTCCATTAAACAAGACCCTCACAGCAATGTATTAGCCCCAACTAAATTATCTGGAAACTGCTTTAATTAGCCAAAAGAAATACATATATAGTATATTATACATAATTTATTTGAGGAAAAAAGTGCTTTAAAAGATACAAAGGCTAGAAGTTTTTGGGGTTTTTTTTGTGTTGTTGGTTGTTTTTTTTAATAATCCCAGGAGAAAATTTATGTAATACTTCATTATACACAATCTAATTCATAATTATTTCCTTTAAAAGATCTTTATAGATATGTACATACATTGAACATGAATTCCTGTAGGGCTGAAGAAATCCAACTTCTTTATAATGTATTTCTTTTGAGCATACTGGAACCATAACTTAAATTTTTGCATTCTTAGAGCAAGAAAAAATGAAGGCAAACAATGAAATTTGCAACAAAGTTAAAAATATGAGACACCTCTTCTGTCTGCCTACCGTTTGGAAAATATTAGCTAATTATATTTAACATAGAATGAGAACATAATTCCCACTGTTTTGACAAGTAACAAATTGCATATTATCACCTTGTAAATAATATTATTAAAAACAGTTGTCCTTGTCTGTAGTCTCTTCTTTGTAAGAAAAAATTAATTTGAGGCCCGTCATTCACAAGATGTGCATTAGAATATCAAAGCAGCAGTCTGAAGATACTGAAAACTGAAAATCCTGTACACCCTCTGCACAGAGGGAGAAATTTGGTGCTGTAATAAGATAAAAGTAAAGGTTTGTGAAGTCTATGGTAGCAGCATGATCCCTTGTGATAATCAGATTTTCAGTCATGATTAATTTGACTCAGTTATTCTACTAATAATATTATCTTGATTATAATTTAAGCATAATATTCATTTCCATTGAGAAATATAAAGCGTACATAATTAGGCATTTTTAATTTTTATTAGTTTACTAATTAAACTGTATTGCTCACCTTTTTTATTCTTAAAAAATTCCATGAAGAGATTAATTTTAATTCGTCGTGTTTAAACACATCATCTTTTATCCAAAGGTGCTTCACAGTACAAACACTAATTTGTACTCTGTGAATGATCTCACAGCAGTCCAATGAGATATATTACTAGCTGTTATTTTTAAGGCTGTTTTTCAAAGTAAAATGTCCACATCCTTCAGCAGGATATAATAACATGTACATTTACATGTTTGCAGAGTCCTTTTCAAGTCAAGGGACAGCACTTGCTGGTAGCACAAAGATTCGATACATGCAGTAACCTTACTGAAAGATAATAACTCACATTAAAAGTAGGAAGGCTTTTTTCCATTAACTTCAAAGGGGTCAGATTTTCATTTAATAATACATAATGGTAGGAGTCTCAGAGACAGATATAGAAAGGGAACAGTCAAAATCATCAGGTATTCTATACACCAGTGAGATGCAGAATATACTCACAAAGAAGTTTGATATGTAGGTTTAGTTGTGTGTCCCGGTTTGAGACAAATTAAAGGAAACGTTCTGGAAGGAATGTCTCCTCCAAAGAAGGGAGGTTACAGCCACCCCTCCCCCACCAGGTTTGGGAAGAAATTCCTCGAAGGAAAGTGAAAAAAAAGTTATCTATTTAACAAGCAGAGTGTACGCAGGCATGGAAAAAATAATAATGCTCAATAATATAACCTCTCGCTGTGGAGAGAACCTGGGTAGATTTCAGAGTCCTTTGCAGGTGTGGCTCTCTCCTCTCCAGAGCTGGGGTTCAGCGTGGGCTCCTCCGGGCCGCAGTGTGGGGCCTCCCAGTGATGTTCTGGTGTTTCTGAACAGTCCAGAAGTGAAGAAGAAGAAGCCAAAGTCCCAGGGCTCTGTACTTTAGTTAACAAACAAGAAGCTAGCTAAAGAGCAAAAAGAATGTTACTCTCTTCCCTGCTGCAGAAGCCGAGCAGCTGGGCAGAAGAAAGCCAGCAAGCTATCTCTGTTTTTTAACACAGCGCTGAAGGAATTCCACTGGCTTCCCCCCATCTCTTAGAGGTACAGAAAGGCACAGGATTCATGTCTGGCATAGGGCAGACAACAGGAAATACAGTACCACACAGTCACTCCAGGACAGTGCGTAAGAGCGTTGCTTCCTTCAAATATGAGGCCGGACCAAATGCTGGATCAGTTTGGATCCATAAAGCTAAGAAGCAACACAGCAGTAAGAACCTGCTTTCATGGGGATGATGCAGTGGAGACCTCTGCTGATTACATGTCAGTGTTGTAACCACACTTTAGAATTGATGAGCAGTCAAATGAGTCATGACAGAAAGTGTGACTACAGGAAGTTAATACACTGCTACCATACATGGCCTTTACCTTTTTGTATTCAGGCGCTTAAAAAAAGCAGAGCTAAATTTTACATTTCTTGAAACAAAAATGAGTTATAGAGTAATTTATTTTCACTTTTTGAGCCACATTTAAGCCAAGGTAACTGAAACCAGAATGTGGACCTTGTAGTTGAGGGTAAAACTATTTAAAAATGTGCTATAATTGTTAAAGATATGGTTAAACCAAACACAGTGATCTTAGAAATACTGTAACGAGACTTTGTGTTAATCAGATCTATGTGCAGAGACAAAGCACACCCACAGGCCTATGATTCACTGGCATCATGGAGACATGGCAGGTGGCTCCTATTACTGGAGTATTGGAATGGAAGGATAAAGGCTCTTTAGGAATGTTTGGCAGGTGAGACAAGAAGTGGGTGTTGCCCTCTATGTCAATGACCAGCTGGAGTGCATGGAGCTCTACTTGGGAATGGATGAGAAGCTGACTGAGAGCTTATGGATCAGGATTAAGGGGAGGGGAGGGAGAGGTGATGTTATAATGGGGGTCTGCTGCAGGCCATCTGACCAACAAGACTGAGCAGATGAGCCCCTCTATAGATAGATAGGAGCGTTCACAATTCCTGGTCTGAATAGAGAACTTCAACCACCCCAATGTCTGTTGTAGGGACAACAAGCCAGGCATAAGCAATTCCTGAAATGCATTGATGACAACTTCCTTCTCCAAGTGATAGAAGGGATAGGAGGAGTGGTGCTATGTGGGACCTTATTCCAACCAGCAAGGAGGGGCTGCTGGGGAATGTGAAGCTCGAAGAAAGCCTTGTCTGGAGTGACAACAACATGGTGGAATTTGAGATCCTTAGGGCAGTGAAGACGGTATGCACCAAGCTGACTGTCTGTCAGCCTCACTGCCATCCCTGGGAGGGTGATTGAACAACTCATCCCAGATATCATCTCTAAGCATGTAGAGGAAAAGGTTAGAGAAGTGGACAGTGAGGGGGATTGAGAACTGGTTGAATGGTGGATCTCAGAGGGCTGTGATCAGTGACACAGAGTCTAGTTGGAGACCTGTAACTACCAGAGTTCCCCAGCATTCAGTACTGGGTCCAGTCTTGTTCCACCTATTCATCAAAGACTTGGATGAAGGGACAGAGTGCACCCTGAGCAAGTTTGCAGATGATACAGAACTGAGAGTGACTGACACACCAGAAGTCTGTTCTGCCTTTCAGTGAGACGTGGACAGGCTGGAGAGGAACCCAGTGAAGTCTACCAAAGGCAAATTCAGGGTCCAGCACCTCGTTAGGAGCAACTCCATGCACCAGTAAAGGTTGGCGGCTGACCTGCTGGAAAGCAGTTCCGTGGAGGACTGGGGGTCCCGGTGGACAAGATGTCTGTGAGCCATCAGTGTTCCCAGGTGGCCAAAAAGGCAAATTTTTTCTGGGCTGCTTTAGGAAGAGCATTGCCAGGTGGAGGGGGGTGATTTTGCCGCTCTACTCAGCCCTGGTGAGGCCTCATCAGGAGTGCTGTATCCAGTTCCGTGCTCCGCAGTCCAAGAAAAGGAACTATGGCAGAGGGCCCAGCAGAGGGTTCTGAAGATGATTAGGGGACTGGAACATCTCCCTCAGGCTGAGGGAGTTGGGCCTGTTTAGCCTGGAGAAGAGACAACTGAGAGGGAATCTTATCAATGCATATAAACCTCTTACTGGCAGACGTCAAGAGGATGAAACCAAATTCGCTTCAGTGGTGCCCAGTGACAAGACAAGGGGCAACAGGCACAAACTGAAACATGGGAAGTGTCATCTGAAACTGAGGAAAAGCCTTTTACTGTGAGAGTGACAGACAGGATCTCATGGAACATGCTGCCCAGAATGGTTGTGGATTCTGCTCCTCTGGAGATATTCAAAACCAGCCTGGACGCAATCCTGTGCAACCTGCTGTAGCAAGGAAGCTGAACTAGTTGATCACCAGAAGCCTCTTCCCATCCCAACCAGTGTGAATGAATCTGTGTAAAATACATGACAAAAAAAAGAAGTAAGTATACCTGAAACAATGTCCTTGGGTACAGGGCTTACCCTAGGGTATTGCTTAAGGCTCTCTCACCAGAATCAGAGATCAGGTGCCTGGCAACTCAAAGGACCGAGTCAATTATGTTAAAAACAGGCAGTGGAACACTCATAAAGTGCATGTAACAGCTGCATGAAATGGCAATATGCTATTATTACAAGGAAAATAAAATGGATCATTATAAATGAAACACGCAGAGGATTGTTATCAGCAGAACAATTGTTATGTATTGAGCCATCAGAAACACCCACTTGGAAATCCTTAACAAAATGCTTAACATTTTATAAATAGAATTTCCAGGGAATTTAGAGATCAATACAACTGTCTAGCCACCTTCCACCTGTCTGAAACTGCCTTCCAATAAGAGTAAAAGAGGGAAACAATTTAAGTAGCTTTAAAGTGGAGCTTAATACATTTTTGAATGGATTATAGGAAGCAGGAAATGCCTGTTAGAGCAGAGGATAGGAATCAATGGCCTGGGAGGCCTTTCAGTATCATGTCTTGTGCTCCAGAAACTTTCTTTGCTGCCTTTTCTCCAATAAGCATAGATTCATCACATAGAAGACAGGTTTTAACAAAACACCCTGTTGTTAGGAAGATGTTCTAGTTAATAATGGTGTTTCATGAACATTTAATCTTCAAGTTATTCTAATATTAACCCTGTCGTAAAGAAGTAGGAATCCATACTTCGTGATTCACTATTTATAATCAACAGCAGAAGTGTCTAAAATCAATAGCTAACATGCAACAGGGCCTTAGAGGGAATTAGGAGCAGTGTGAAAACAGCAGTTGCTCTTCAATATGCCTGTGCCAACTGAGATCAGATGAAATTTAAACATTTTTTTCCTTTGGTCACAACTAGAATTTACATATACACTCTCCATAGGAAGACCTATTAAAAGACAAATCATTTCTGGGTTTGAATCTGTGTTTATTCATCCGCCTTACAGGCACCTCTAAGGAATATCTACACACAGAAAGAGGAGAAGAAGCCCTCAAGGTCAAGTGGGGATCCATGGGAATTCTTCCTATTCGAGCTGAAGAACAGGGAAAAAAAACAATCAATGCAAATTCTTCTTGGCTGATGTGCCGCAAGTTTCTCATTATGGTAATTAGTGACGCATGAACACTGTTAGACTTTGCTGCATGTTATATCCCTTAATGCTCACTATTTACTGTAGTGCCCAGAGGCCCTAATAGGAACACTGAGCCAGTGCAGCACAGCTGGGAGGCTGACAGGGCTGCAGGAGGAGGAAATGCTGCTGCTGGTTTTATAAAGGGACTCAAGCATCTCTTGTTCCCTCCATCTCCATTAGTGGCTCCAGCTACTGAAATGGAGTGAAAGGACCAAAATTATTACCCCTGCTGGGCTCAAGAGCTACGTGTACCTGATGTTGCACCTGGGGACTTTGGTCTGTCCGTGGCATGGGAGTCCTCTCCTTGCACTGTCCATAATCAATTAGGACTCATTCTTGACAAAGACCTTATAAAGGATGTGAGGAGTAATGCAAAAAGTATTCTTTTTTTCTTATCTGATTCTAAATGTTTCAGTTGTCATTCAGAAGCAGGTCACCCATGTGTAAATGTGGCCCTTGTTATATTGCCAGGGACAGAGAAACTTTGGACAATCTGCTGTGTAAAGGCTGATTGCACAAGTTTAAGCTGCCTGAGGGCTGCTTTAACTTATCTTACTGATTTTTCTGAAACTCCCGGAGAGAGAAGACTCTGTACTAAAACTGATTCATTTTATTTATCTCTTTCTTCTCTTTGCCCCTTCTGAACAGCCACCAAACCCTCTGTCTGTTGTTGTTTGTTAGCTATTAAAAGTATTTTACCATATTCACCAAAATACTTTTCTGAAATAATTGATGTATACATCATACAGGTTAGAGAAACTGTGGATCAAATGCTTGGCTGAAGATTAGAAAACTGTTTTATCTCTTAGTCTTAGTTAATTGAGACCACTTCTAAGCTTATGCTTGGTACTCCAATACAAGTTAATCTTTTAAGTCTGACTATTCACCTAGTCTTTCCTTGTCAGGGAGACAGAAGGCATCATCAAAGATTTATCTCATTCTGTAACAGACATTTAAGACATTTCAGATAAACTATGCTCATGAGGTTCCTTTTTGTTCTTGTAGGTCTAGGCTCAATAGGTTACTATGTCTAATGTTAAAATGTATAGGATAGACAGTATAAAGAAGTGAAATGTGATTTACATGCTTCACCCAATAAGGATGAAGTAAAGTGCTGGGATGTAAAGGAAAGATTTGCCTAGATGCTGTCAACCACAAGCAGATGGTTGGCATTTTAATGTAAATGTAATATAAAGAAATAGTAGCCAAAAGTATTGGTGTGTAGCATGTGCAAATTGTGTTTCAGCAGATAGACATAATGAGCCAGTAATAAGAAATTATGTATCTGATAAAATGGTCAGCTTAATATATGAAATAAGGCAGAATGAGATTTTTTGTGCATAAAAATTCCTATTTCTAGAATTATGTGCTCCTGAAATGGTGGAATAAATGTTATCAGAATGTTGGTTGCACAGCTACTATTTATGCTATTTTAAACTACAAAAAAAACCAGAAAAAACCCCAAACAAAGCAACTAACCAAACAAAGAAAAATCCCACAAAAAAAGCCCTACAAGCCCAAACACACCATATAAACAAATATCTGGTATTACATAGTTAACACTTTATGTATTTGCACTTTTATTTAAAATGTACTCATTGTATCATGACATGCCCTTATGCTGTATCAATTCAGGACCAATCATTCAAATCCAGAAAATCCTCTTCGAAATGTGCATGCCACATGGTAAACTTATCTGAACATATTTAATGAAGAAAAATGTTCAATTTTGAATGTACACTATGAAGTTGGCAGCTTTTTCTATGTTATATAATAGCTTAAAAATGCACCTTAACACTTCTATCTGATTAGTATGAATGATTCAATAAAAACACCTTAACTGCGTAGAAAGTGGAGATGATATAGCCTAACCCAGCTGTCATGCAATTTATAAATACAGAAGCAACTACCCACATCTGTTCTCCTATTTTCTTTTTTCAATTTAAGAGGGAAATTGACCTTACAATCTTCAACGTGACTTCAGGTCATTGTTATTAGTGATGAGAAAACGCTGTGCTCTTCTTTTGACTGAGTCTGGCAAACCTCCCAGATATTTTACAATCACAGTATAAAAGCTCTGAAATGCTGTACAGTATTTTATTTTTTTCAGGTTTAGGCACTTGTTGTAGTAGCCTGTACAGCTGGCAAATAAAAATCTTTTTGCAGAAAGTCTGTGGGCTTTTTTCTTTTAAAATGATGCCTCTCCTTTGAAACCTGGAATTCTTAAATAACTTGGCTGGAATGAATAATTTACTAGGTGTTCCTTTTAGGCAAAGCAGTTAGTAATTTCCACTTAGGGATCATGGTTAAGGGAACAGTATTATTATTTTTCAAGTTTCAGGAAGAACAAATATTCATGTGTAAAATTAGAGTTGACTTGAGGCTCATTCTCAAGAAAGCACAGATCCACAAACACAGAAGTACAGAGATTTCTATTCTCCCTGCATGAAGGAAAGAGAAAATCCAGCTTTTTGCAGTATAATTCCCATTAACTACAGTATTATTCATGCATAATCCTGTTTAAATTTTTTGATGTCTAAGTTAAAAAAGTCAACAGTTTAAGTAGCCCAATAAAAGAAATTTATCATAATTCAGCAGCATCCAACAGATCTCCATAGGAACTTGTTTTACTTCTTATCTTCTATCTGCAGGAATTCGGGATCCATGCATAAGTCTCGATGTTTAATATAATAACTAGCAGACTATAAGAACTGAAATAAAAATTGATGAATATGTTTATATTCAGAGGGGATACAAGGATGCTGCTCCTGGGGGCTATGTTCTTATCTCCACTTTTTAAAACTGTTTTGTTTCACATGGTAGTAAGACAGAAAGATATTCTTCCTGCTTTAGCTGGTTAATATAGTGCACACACACATCATTTTTGAACTGGGACTGGGATTGAGGTTTTCACTTTTTCTCAACACTTAGACAAGAGAATCATGCCTAGACACTTTCTGGGGTAAAATGAATGTTTAAGAATCCTTTAAGGAGACAAACAACCATTGCAAGAAAAAGGTAGTCTTTATCTTTCCATTAAAATAGATTGTTGTTCAATGACCAATTGTGATAAATTTGAGCAGATATATTAAAATGAATTTTCATTCAGTGATAAAGATCAGAAATTTAACAATGTAAAACCACAACCTGCTTGGTTTTTTTTGTTGTTGTTAAGCAAATATGTCATCTAAACTGGTTATTTTACAAAGTCTTGACAATTTCTTTAGAAAACAACATAAGCTACTTCAGATGTCACAGCATTCCTGCATTTTTCCCTCAAGGAAGAGGGGAGGAGAGTAAGATATACTGTAGATATTGAGGAAAGCAGATTCATTTGCCATTGGCAAAATTTTATGGCTGTTTAACCAACCTCCTTGGAGAAAGGCTGGATAAACAGATAGGCTTTGTGGCACAGTATTAAGACTTAGCAAATTCAGTGCTGTTGAAATCTAGGGATAGCAAGACCAAGGATTCTTTGCTGAAAAAATCTGCAGAGAGTCATCACAACTAGTCATCTCCCATTATAAAATAGGATAGCCACCTATCTAAAATATGGAGTTAATACAAGGAAGCAGAAAATGTCATGGTGTCATCCAGGAACTTAATCATATAAGCTTAGGCGGAGGTAGAAGAAAGAATATTTACTACCCAGTTATTTACCAGGAAAGTTTTATTATAATCGTGAAATGTAGTAGTAATGTAGCAGTACAGACAGCTCTTTAAAATTTAAAGGATTTTAAAACTCTAGAAAAAGGGTTTGTTTTGTAAAATGAATAGATGACTGAATATGCTCTGCACAGTACTTTTATTACTTTCCCCACCATTAGCTGTTATTTGATAACCCTGCTGTTAATAAGTAAAGACAACATCTGACTTAAGGCCTACTTTGGTTTAACTGCCATAGCAATTCTTCTAATTGACTGTCTACAGCTAATTTGTTTTTTGTTTTTTTTGTGTATAGTGAAACCATTGTTTCTACAGATAGAAAAAACAGGCAGTTCTACACAGAATTAAATATTTGTGGTACTAAGGTAATGCCATAAAGTAGAGAAATACAGTCCTGGTAAAACAGCACAGAGCTTGAGAAATGGGGACAAAGGATCTGGCATAGGGATGGGCATGAGATGACAGGGGATGGGTCACAGCATGGCACTTCAGACCCCATGGTAATAATTCACTCATGGTCAATTACAGAAATGCAGCTCTGGGAAAAACTGGTTTTAGGGATAAAAAAAAAAGTAAAGAAATAGTATCTACCTATATGTTAAGAGTACCAAATAAGTAAATTCGGAAGTAAGGTGGAGATGCAGTCCAACAAAAAACATGCAGAGGTGTAAAAAAAAGTTAACAAATACAAAAATGACCCTAAGTGAACCAATAAGTGAAGAAGAAGAAACCATCAACATAAATATATTGCTTCCATCGAAGGACTCCAGATGCTGGCAGTTTACCATAGCAATGTCCCCACACATCCTCCCAAGAAATTAATTGTGAAGTGTGAAGCTGAAGGAGGCAAAGCAACAAGTGAAAAAAGTCAGAACCAGACCTGTTCCATATGGGCTTCTTTGTGCTACTACTGTTTTGGATAACCAGTTTGAATATTCAGAGTCAAAATGTTTCTAAAATGCTTTGGTTGCATATTAACTTTTCCTTTTAACATTCTTGCACTGGGAAGGAATGGGAAAAAACCCACACTAACATAAAAAGTGTTATGATACCACTTAACATTTTTCACAGAGTCATAGATATGTAAGTTTCAACTGTTTAGCCACAGAGAGCTGGTTGCTTGGGCAACACAATGGATTTGAAATTTAGATTGCTTGATTCTGCAACAAATATTCTTTGTAATCCAAGAATAGTCACAAGTATTTCATTGTCCATCTGTTAACTTTATTTCATTCCACCTGTGTCTCTGGTATTCTTTTTTTCCTTCAGATCTATGTCAGTGGGTTTTTTTGTTTGTTTGGGGGTGGGGGGGGAGGGTGTGTGTCATTTTTGTTTCTTTCTTTCCTTCTTTGGTTTTATTTTCTGTGGGTTTGACTTTTTTTTTTTTGTTTTTTGGTACAAGACTGATCAGGAGGACAATTTACTGCTGATTAGCTTTGGAAAGTGCACAGAAGAATAGATGTCTGTTTGATTATCATCAGGTGTTCCAGCAATACCACTAAACATCCTATTCAGCAACCATTCTGGAATATTTTTGCTAGTGTACAAGTGAAAGTTTTTGAAAGTCAGGGTTTGAAGGCAACACCTCTGTTTTTCTTACATCTTCCCTGACAAGGATCTGTTTTGCCTTGAATCCAGACATGAGGTTGCTATTTCAATAATGATGACAACAGTGAAATAATTTTGATAAAATTTGCAACTAAAGTATTTAATACTGAACTATACTAGGACAAAGAAGCAGGTCCTAAAAGCAAACTAGGAAAAAATAATGGTTCTTATTTTAACAAAATATTCTAAGAAAATCAAAACAAAATAAAAGGAATATTTTTATAATGCAGGTGTTCAATAGGATTTTTATAGCATTTGAGATAATTGATATCCAATTTTTATTACCAAAAAGAAAATCAAATGCAATATGTTCAAAGGAACTAGAATGAAGGATCCATCATTAAGTGAATGAGACACTTTGATTATCCATGGGTCATTAGTTCAATATGCTTTAATGGCTCCTGAAGAGCTGTTGCACATTCTGAGAGTACTTACTGACTGCCTTAGCTTATAAATGCATCAACACCGAAGAAAAAAATATCAATATCAGAAAATCATCTTGGTAGGTCTATAGCTGATTCAGAATATTTATGTCCACTTTTCAGTTATTATAGTCATAAAATACCTATGTTTTATTCATGGCACCAGCTATTGGTCATAGTGACATGGCACAATCATTGTTTGAAATTGTTACTCTTTCTACATTTTTGAAATTTGTACCACATAAAATCCAAGTTGTCAACTTGCAGAAATTATACTGGCTCTTTTAATGTGCAGGTTAGGTGGATTTTAAATGGCCATGTATAAGAAAATAGTCCAGAAAATTCCTGCTCACTCACCTGGGACCATTTAGGGGTCTTTGCTTTTCAATGTTTTGGAGGCATCCCTCCATTTTTGGTGGGAGATTACTTAGACACTAGCATTGATACTATGGGCAATACAAGCCAATTTTTTTCTGCAATCTTGTGTTGCTTCGCATGAACGTGGAACATATTCCAATCTGGAGCTTCGGTCTACTTCATTAACTTTTTATTTTTCATCTGTTCTGACCTACCCCCAGATCATTCTTCTACAGTTATTGCACTATGGTACATACAAGCTCACTGAAAAAAAGTGGTTTTTTTTTTCATTTCCACTTCCTTTTATGTCCATTCCTGCCCTAAAAGTTATTAAATGGGATATCTCATGACAGAAAACACCTTAGTTGGGGCAAACATGCATAGCCGCATGCCTTCATGATATAAAAAAGTTAACATTAGCATATTTCCTTGGTAAAATAAGGCAGCAATTTCACACTGAAGTGGTGAAAATCTTTTCATGGGATCATATGATTGAATTTTGAAGGGGCCTCAAGAGGCCAGTTATTTCAACCTCATGCTTGGATCAGGATCCGCTTTTAGACCAGACAAGGTTACTCAAAACTTTGCCTAGCTGAGCCTTGAAGATCTCCAAGAATGGATGCATGACTTCTTTGGACAATCTGTTTCGCCACTTGACTGTCTTCATCATGAAAAAGCTTTTCCTGACATGCAGCCTGAACCTCTTTTGTTTCAAATTATGTCTACTCTCTGTTTTCTCCCATCCTGCACAGCTGTGAAGCTCCTGGCTCCATCCTGTTCATTAACTTCCTCATGAGAAAGGGAAGAATGCTGTTAGCTCTCCCCAAAGCCATCACTTCTCCAGGAAGAATGAGCACAATTCCCTCAGCCTATATTATTTTGATACTATTAACTATATTTTAAAAATTTGTAAATATGTTCCATAAACCTTACTTTTAAAATCATTGGATTAACATGCAACAGCCTTAGGCTTAGATTCAACAAATGATTTATGAGCTTACCTGCTGTGAAAGCTATTACCATCTAATGTTAGCAGTTAGAAGTTGAAAGCATAAATATTTTGTTGGATCTGGGCCATGGCATTTTCCTTGCTTGTTCTCACTTTGCCCTTAGTCATACATCTATCCAATTACAGTTAATTTTATATTATAGGCTGTTCATGCAATCTTTTTCCCATATGTCCTTTTTATTCATACTAAGTATTGCACTGGCTCCTGAAAGCATGTGTAGCCTCAATCAGCAATACATGATTTGGCCTCAGCATAATAGGCACCCACAGGATATCTATAAATTCCTTATTGTGTCTCTTCTCTCCAAGTTCTGCCAACTTCTTCCTGTTCTTCTTCAGCAATTCATCAGCTCCTTGTTCCTGTCTCAAAGGAGGTATCATTTCAATACTTTTTTATCATTAACACTTGTCAAAGTCTCTTGTCTGTTACCCCTAAGACTATTTCCCTCAAATCTATCAGTCACAGAGCCATTATGCCTTCTACTTTCTACCTGTCTAGCCATCACTAGACCTAGCTGGTTTCTCAGTCCTGGATCTTCGTATACAGATTTCTCTAGGACAGCTTATCAGAAATCAGCAATAATAAATGGCCTACATCAAGTCATCTTCTATGGTTGTCAAGTGTCATGGCCATTCAAGAAGTGCACTTTATGTCCTTACTGTTTCCTGCTGGAGAAAAGGAACTTAATGGCTCCACGTATTAGCTGGACAAGAAAAAGTTATTGTCTGCAACGGCAGTGTGCAGCTGTTGTGAGTAGGACCCTACCTTCTCTTTCCTCACAACTGAAACAAAGGTGGTACTAATTGGAAGAGGCAAGATTGAAATGTGATTGATATAGCATACAGTAGAAATGTCCTGGATTATTACGGTAAAGAAAGGGGGGAGGATAGAGAAGGGGAAAAGGTTATGCCTTTGGTTGTTAGTTAGTTAGTTTGTTTTAAGCATGGAGGTTTTTGTAATTGGACCATGTACTTTTTATGTCTGAGCATGAAAACACATTATAGTGTCAGCAGCACATCCTCCCTTTTTAATATCAAAGCTAACTTCTTTTTTCTTCCTGAATGCTTGCACAATCCAAAATCTGAACCTTCTCTTTCAGTTTTTACTTGCTTGTAACTTCTCTGTTCTGACATAGAAGAGGAAATTGTCCATGTTGCTCTCGGTATCAGCTGAATCGATGTAGTAGTCCATCTCTCTCCTACTGCTCTGCACTGTTTGCTGATTGCCACACTGAAGTCAGACGTGCGCCTTGGGATAGCTAGCCTTTTTCTCTTTCCCAACAAAATATATAACACTTGCCATCTGTGGCAGGAAGGATTGCGAGTTTCTCATTTCCCTTAATTTATGACAGGGTTTCTCTGCACACAAAGAATGACCAGATCCATGAAGTAATTACATGTCCTCTTGCACAGGTGTTCAGGAGCAACTGAGAAAGGAGCAGAGATGGTAAGGATCCCCACTATCCCCAACTGGAAGACACATTTTGGTCTTAGGTTACAAGAAAAGCTGTAACCAAAAGTGTGTATTCTATCATCATCTGTTAAAACCAGGTGGGGCAATGTTCATTATCTCTTCCATGACAAATCCCTGATAACTCCCTCCAGGGGATATCTTCTGTTAATAGGCCCTCCACCCTCACTGGGTGACTCATAAACTTACATCAGCCCATTGTGAAATGCTCCGCCTAGAGGGGGAACCAAACATTTCTACCTGGACATAATCTGAGGTTTGGAACACCTCACTCAGCCCTTACCTACTGGATTCCCAGAGGACAAGAGCTACATAACCACCACTGGACCTTCAGAGGAAGACCAGACCCTTCTACACCACCACCACTTTGACAGAACCACATATATCACTTCAAAGAGGACAGCAGCCCCCCCTTAATCAGACTGCTGCCACCACCCTGCTTGGCAGGGTGTCAGGTCGTATCCTCACTCTATCAGCTTAAGCCAGTATTTCTGTATTATTGCCTTGTTTTATATATATGTAAAGAACTGTTATTCATATTTCTTGTATCTTTGCCTGAAAGCCCCTTAATTTCAAAATTCTAACAATTCAGAGGGTGTTACATTTTCCATTCCAAGGGAGGCTCCTGCCTTCCTTAGCAGACACCTGTCTTTCAAAACCAAGACAATTTTGCACTAGCAAAGATAAAATGTCAGTTAAATTCTCCTTAGAAAAAATGTGGAGACAAGGCAGAGTAATAAGGTATTATCATGGAAAAGAACACAGGTTCAATTCACAAGCTAGCTTTCCAACTTTTTCACTCATTTTTCCCAGTACTTTTTTCATTTAATTTCAAACCACTTAATTAAAAGTGTGTGCTTCTGTCACTCTGACCTGTGTTTTTGTGGAGGCTTTGTATGGTACAGCAGATACTGGCCCAGTGTGAACTGCTGTTGGGTCTACTAAAGACACACAGTATAGTGTGATGATGTTTGTTTCTGCTGAGATTTAATGGCTATTTGACTTGGCAGCTGCTTTCTAAGACACGGTTCTCACAGGGGATCTCTCCATTTCAGCAGCCATAGCATAGGCTTCCTCTCTGGTACCGAGTGTCAAACATCTGCTCTCCTCTTATCTTTCCCTTCCAGTTTTCCCTGTCTCTGGCATAGTTTACTGCGGGACAGAAATGTCCTATTTACCCCTTCAGGATTGTGACAGCAGCTTTTTCTTGCTTAGGCCCACTACGAATAGGAATTTGTAGATACTTCAGAAAACACGGGGAACTACCGAGACATGCACTTTCCATCTTTGCCACTGTTGCATTCCTCCCATTGCATTCCCCTCCACAATGATCCTTCAAGTGCCAGGAGTGATCCTGACAGTGCCACAGACATCCTCACCTGCTGAAGGGATGAGTCAGCTCCAATATTCTAATAGTACTGATTTTTGAACCCATTTGGCTGCATTTTCACTCCAGTTCACTTCCCCATTCCCTAGCACACTGCATGGCTCTACTCTAATTCTGCCTTCCTTCCCTAAACAGGTTATTAAAATGGAGCCCAGGACAATTAGTTGTGTGTTTAGTTTTTAATTTTTGCTAGTTCAACAGAGAATTTAATAGAAAGGAATTGTCATCTTAAACTTCTATTTCTTTTCTCTAAGGGTCTGTCTGCAGGATCCAATTAAAATTTTGCATTACTTGGTCCCTACCTTGCTATTGATAATTTTCTCTCAACTTCTCTACCCTATTTTTGAGAAGGAATTTCATTCAATATACCTTAACTTTTGTGAGCTAACCTCAAAATGGAAATATGTCTATGTATCTTATGAGGAGAAAAATAGGTTCAGCTGTATGTGGAAATTTTAGTTTCATGTTTCTTCAGGACTTATTACGATTGCTTTCATAGCCCATACTTAATCTCCTTTTCAGCCAATTAAGTCATCAAAAGAACCTGTAAAGAAATGAAATACCGTGTTAGCCTGCAATTTATGACAGTATTTGAGGGCTTGTACAAATATATGTGACTCCATTACATCCTATTAGCAGAAAGAACTGTCCTCTACTAGTTATGTTCAGGACTGGAATTTGGATCAATGGTTATTGTCCAGTAAAAAAATACCTGTGAGGGCTCCCATCTTTGATAGGCTCAGGCATCTAAGCTTTCAGTGAAGCATAACAGGCAGACTTCCAGATCTTGAGTTTTCAAAAATAAAAAACTGTATTCTGGAAAAAAAAAAAATCTGAGTAGGAGTTTAAGATACCATGCATAGCAGCATTTAAGTAAATCCAGTTATACAGTTTGAGCCAGACACTGGAGGTAATGGTGAAATGCTGAGCAGATGGGAGAAGAGGACATATGTGCCTAAGTGGGTTGTGCAGAAGGGGTTTCAGAAGTGTGTCACGGGCCAAGAGTTGATTTGAGAATAGTGGGGCATCGTGCTGGCTTATTGTTTCTTAATGTCACATTATAGCCTTGACTGATGCATAAAGCAACACCTTCCAGTGTTCGGCACTTATTTTGCTGATATTTTAGTGTGTAGATACAGACAACTTGCCTTAGATTAAGTGTGTTGTCTAAACTTTTGATGAGAAATGTCATAACTCTTCAGAAGAGTTCAGGAAAGGACCGCAGATATTCTAAAGGAATCCACTTCAGCTGAATCATTTTGAGATACAACCTATTGGCTCTGTAGGAAAAAAAAAGAAAAAACACACACTCTTTTCTCATTTTCTTTTAGATTTCTTCCTTTTCTGTATTGGGTTCTCCTCCTAAAGAAAAAAAGAGGTGCCAAGCCTCTCTAGTGACTGGTCGTTCTTTCTCTCTGGCTTTCATGAGAAAGAGTTGGTGGAGAGTCCTTAATAAAATTCTGACATTTCAAGTAGAGAAATTATAGTCTAGGAGAAGAATGCAATGGAGCTATTCCTCTGCTAACTAACCAGAGCTGGGGTAAAAACAATAGTTAAATAATTACTGCTTTAATTTTATGTCAGAAATTTTAATCAATATTTTGTATCTTAAATTCATATGCATTTGTCTTGGATCAGCTCAAGGAGACATTTACAGAGACTACTATTTGTTGGAGAAGTGTTTAAAGGAAGACATAGAGAATGGTCACCATGATTACAAAAGGAAAGCATTTCACAGATATTTTGGCTTCCTCTTTAATTGTGGAGGAAGATCAGTATTAGAATAAAGGCATATGTGATATTAATCATGAGAAGAGGGATACACACAGGGACTAAAATCATCCATAGAATTTGCATGTACTTTTACAACTCAGTTTTTTAATCTATTCTTTGCTGAAGACAGCATAGCAAAAGGGTGGGTTCACTAATGCTTTAAACTTGCGGGAAATGCTTTACAGCATCTTGTGCTGTGCTTGTCCAGAGACAAGGACTAATTTTGGACTTAACTGGAGTGCTCTATAGTATTTTTAGAGGCCAGCACATGGAATTTTTCTCTTTATCTGGTGAAGATGACACAGGCATGATACTTACAACAAAGTCTGTGGGAAGATCTGCCAATATCTGCTGGAGAAAGAATCTCAGCAAAGAACCAGACAACAGGGAAATGCCTGTCTGTACTTTTTCTGGCCAGATTGCATGTAAAATTCACATAGACACAGCATATAGATAAGGCAAGGGACGCACAATTACTGCAGAAGTTGGTTTGTCTACTGACGTTGCCCCTGTAGCAGTCTCATCCTGACCGTATGCCAAATAGCTCCTGGCAGATGCTTAGCTCAGTGAGCCTACATTGCTTAGCAGCTACAGTTTAGCAAATCCTTGTAAGAGACAGAGTCAGACTGTGAAGCTGTTGGTTCAGAAGGGATCTAGCTTCAGAGGTAGATGATGTTGATTCCATTAAGGAAGAAAACGACAGCTAAAGGTTCAAACAAGCAAAGCCAGGCTTGTGCAAACCATGCTGATCTTTGGCACGAGAGACAACTAATTAGTCCCAAACGATGGTATGGCAATCAAAAATATGATCCCAAAGGGAATTCTAAAGGTCTTCTTTCAGAAGGAGAAGGAAGTTCTCTAAAAAAGCTCAGATGATCCTAAACTGTAGCTACACTGCAGGAATATTGTGTGTTACAAATGGGATTTTGAAAAGTGATACGAAGTCATATTATGTGGAGCTCGGTTCCAGTTGCTGTATGTGTAACACATGGGTTATATTAAATTGTTAGTATATAACACAGGATAACTGACCTGGTTCTGGCCAGGAGAGGGCTAATTTTTTGCAGTAGTCAGGAGGGGGCATGGCCAGGACCCCAGAGGTTATTCTATACCACCACCCATCATTTTTGGGGATGGGGGAAGGGCTCTCTTCAGGGCCAGGATATTGCTGGGCTCCTCAGTGAGCATTTGCATGTGAATGGCTTGCCTCTCCTGTACACTTTTGTTGCAATATTGTTGCTGTTATTGTCTGTTTCCTTACCTCACTGTTTACATTAAATTGTTCTTACCTCAACACGGGATCTTTACCTTTTGTGTCTCTAATTTTCCTCTCCAGCCCACTGCAGGGGGAAGGGGAGGAGCAGGGTGTGCTGCTTGAAACCAAACAGCACATGGTTTGGAGTGGTTTCAGTGGGAACACCAAATCGGAGAATATAATTCCTAAACCATTACAATATTTTTACACACAGTTCAGGATTTTTTTAAAGTAGACAACTCATTTTTGGCAATGATGCCAGGCTGGTCTGCAGGATGTCAATTACTGTTTTTGGAAACTTCCACTGATAGAAATTCCATAATATTCCAAGACAAGCTTCACCCTCTGTACAGACCAAAAGTTGTGCCTAAACTAAATATAGCTTCCTATAAGTTAGGAGCAGTATTTCCTGTCTTTGCTACACAGACAAGGAATTTAGCCTTCATTTGCAACCTTTCCTATATTTCAGGACTGAAATTTTTTTTGTATAAGAAGTTTCCCTAGATTCTTCTTTTCTTATACATTTGCTCAGTCCCGATGAGATAGCCAAATGGAGTCTTTACATGCTGTCAGGGTGGGATTCTTCTCAGCTGCATAAACCTAAATGTGTCTGTCACATCTCTGACACACACTCACACACACAGCTGAAATGCTGTATTTATAGACAATACAAAGTCATGGTAATCTGTAAGAGTCACTGGAAAGGTACGGCCTGATTTAGCTGCCTACACATTGGTGCCTAATGTCATCTGAAACACCCCATGTGCCCGAAAGATCCAGATGTGACTGCCAGGTATGACACAACACCAGTGCGAAACCTGGGCATTCTTGAAGTGGGATCTGGATGTCACTGAACCCAGCCCAGTTGTAGCTGTTCATTTGACCGTATGTGTACACAGAATTTCAGGTGAGCTGAGCAGCCCTCTGGGCTCCACTGGCTGCAGTTATTTAAGGCTCCATTCCCTTGCCCACACACACAGATGCCAAGGGCCATTTGAGATGCTGCAGCACACCCGAGCCACGCAGATGTGACCTCAGGGTATGACACAGACCAATGGTGACATGTTTTCTGGAGGGCAGACACCATACTATGGGGTATATCAAACTGTGCTAGACACCCTCTATGAGTAGCTAAGCCGGACAAGTACTTTGGTATTTTTCAGCAGCACTGCTGTCTAACTCACTGATTTCAATATTGTACATGTGATCATTTATATATACTTTAAAGTGCTATTTTGTTCTGGTTGCATTTTGAATTGCACTCTATTTGCTTTTTATGATTTTCTCCTCTTCAAATAATATTGAATTCCAGCTCTGTGCTTCAACGTGCTTTGATCTGTTCTGAGTTTGGTATAATTTGTAAATTTAATAAACATTGCCTCTATTTCACTGTCCATATAATTAATGAAAATATTAAATTATGTCAGTTTCAGAACAAACTTCTTTGGAACATCACTTGACACCACCTTCTGTTTTGACTCCACCGCACCACAATACCTATTTTTTCAGTATGAATCTCTAGCTAATTGTACATGCAACTCACAATGTTTTGACATAGATTAATTTTCACTAATTTGTAGTGAGAATATGATGTGTGGCACTGTCGCACACACTACTTACATTATAGTATATGACAACAAATCTTTTTTCTCCCTTACTACAGATAGAAGTTTCTTTGAAATTGCGTAATTAGTTCTTAAATCTGTTTTGGCTGCTACTTAGCCTCTTGGTCTCCTCTGTATCCTTACCAACAGACGGTCTGTCCCAGAAGTTTTCTGAGTCTGAAAATATAATGATAGCCCTATGACATTCTGGATATTCCTTCTTCTAGGTAATACTTTGTATTTTTCCTGTTAATAATCTGGAAACTTAACTGTCTTGCACTAATAATAGATTAGTAATTCATTATTATAAAAATAATATTTTTTATTGTTTCAGCAAGTTGAAGTCTCTCAGCTTAAATTTCACCACGTCTAGATGAATAATTTACAAACTAGGAGGATATGACTTTAATTTCTCAAATATTTGAACTTCATTTGAGTGTTGGTTTGTTGGGTTTTTTTCAGATAAGGGGCTTTTAAAAGGCTTTTTATTTGGTTTTCCCAGTGTAAATACTATCATTGCATAAATAACAAGCAAAGATTGACTAAAATAAGCCTGAAAGGATGCTTTATGATTTATCCTTAATTATTTTTTGACAGATGTTTAAAAACTTGATTAATAGTATTAATATTGTTAACAGATGAATAATGTTTTGTTTTAAACATAAAACAAGGGTCTGTATATACTACAAGTGAGGTATTGGAGGAAATAACTAACCTGCTAAAAGTATTCTCTGTAGCAACATTCTAAAATAACAAGCTTGTAAATAGCAAGAAGCATTGCATACATAACACTAAAGTAATGTTAAGGCTAGGCCAGGCTTCCTTTAGTTTTTTGTGGAACAAAGAGAGAAGGTGCAAGAAGAAACTAAGACACAAATGCCAAGCTGTAATAAAATGGTTTTATCAAAACAGAGCTGTCTGGTGCATACCAGATTCTCCTAAAGATGAAATACAAATAAACAAACAACTGCAGATAACACTACATCATCTAAGCAGACTGGAAAACAAACTGTTGTATGGCCTGGACAGTCTGTTATACAGACTCAAGGCAGATCATAAACAAAAACAAGCTTCTGCAATTTCAAAGGAAAAGCTGAGCCATGATTATATATGCTTTAGAATTTCAATATGCAGGAAACAAGAAATAGCTTATTAACTCTTGCTGCATAAATACCTCGGGAAGCATCTTGATAAAAAGAAATCCTTCTATCCCAATTGGATATGAATTAAGAGAAAAGAAATTCAAACAAACTTTCTATTACATATAAATATTGGGTAATTTGAAAATGCTGCCTTTCCAAGTGAACCTTGGGAAACCAATGTCATGGAGATATTCCTTTCATAAGGAAGGAATCACCCATAGGTGATTTTAGTTCAGGAGTGAATCAAGGGATTTTCATATTATACTGTCAGAAACAAGCTGCTGATGTTACTCCAAAACTTCTGGGTAAATGCAACAGACTGTACAAAAATTACCATAAAGTGTTGGAAGAGCTTGTTTCCCATTCTGTATGAGCACTATCTCTTATAATATTTAAGATCTTATGCAGATAAACTACTCGGTATGTCTCAAGTTTTTAATCTCTTGGGAAAAAGGGAAGAAAAATATGTGTAATGTTGTCCTGAATGAAATCTGAAATACATATCCGAATGACAAGGTACTGTGAGTATTAAGGGAATTGGAAAACTCACTGGAAAGTTCACCAAATGAATTTTTTCAGTGAATAATATCAAGGAACTTCTCTTTTTGCACCTATGTGATCATTTGGTCATTTTACACTAAATGCTTTTGAGAGAGTTGTTTTTGAATTTGAAACTCTATAAATTATTTAAAAGTTTCATTAAGAAACTTTCTACTGTTTGCATGGCTTATTTGGTTTTAAGACATAGAGGCTATAACCAGTACTCAGAATATTTTCATCTCAGTTTATTTCTTCGTAACACATTCTGTCATTTGAATTGCAACATATGTGGGGAAAAAAGAGTGTGGGAAGGTTTTAATAATGAGAGCCTCAGTTCCCAAGCTTTCCAGTCATTTATGACAAAATGATGAGGAAAAGATAGAAACCCAGCTCATGAAAGAGAGGGAGAAAACCAGAAGGATGTAAAATTCCTAGTCCTTTAAAAACATGTAGTTGGGCACATTTTTGTTTAAAAACAAACAAAATATCTAGTTTCTAGTCCCTTGTTAAATATTAAAAATATTTGTAAAAGAGATTTGTTTTCCACCTTGCCCTGTTATGAGATTAGAAAATTTATTCAACTGCTGTAACATAGTCGTAATATGAACCTGTGGCATAAGAGAGAATGCAGGTATGTCAAGAGTAATGTTTCTCAGACAATGTGTTATTTTTTGCAGCCCACTGGATAAAGACTTTCACAGAGAAAGAATCTTAAAATAGCATGTATATATTATTTAATATGTAGGATCTAATATAAAGTATTATTTATATGGTACAATTATTATTATTGTTTTAAATTTTCCTTGGTTACCATAAAAACTGATTGTAAATCAAGAGAGGATTAAACATTATATATGTTTATGCCATCAGGAAATTTCAATAAAAATTAGAATAAGCTTAGTTTAAAGCACATGCTTTTTCTTTAATTTTTCTTTTTTTTTAAATTGTTTTTCTTTGATATTTAGTGTCCGCATAAGGAACAAATGAAAAAAGTTTAACAGTATAGTGTCAACATACAGGAAAACAACTTTTAATATAATTGGCATTTGGGTAGTTCAATAGCTGCTTATATGCCTATCTTCTTGATGGTTCAACTCTGCTGGACTTCTGATTGATGTTTTTTGATTGTTCTGATCAGCATAAACCCGGACTTGATTAACAAAGATATACAAAGGGAGCACAATTTCCTGTTGGGGTTCAAGATTTACTGCACTAGAAAATTAGAATAAATGTAGCACCTTATAATATGAATTGGATTCATTAATATTTGATTTATTATTTCTTGGTGCATTTTACCATCATATGATAAATCCATCAATTAACCTTTGCTAGGCCTAATAGGCTTCATTTAAATTTTGTAATTTCATATTTGTCTTGAAATTGCATGCTCATAAATACGTTGAAGTTTGTGATTTATCTAAACAACCTGAAATTAATGTTTGCATAAGATGCATGCTACAGTTAACTGATGAATTACCTTTATTTGGAATATGTATTTTATACTTTACTCAGTCTAGTGTTCACAGACCTTGCAGTGTTTTCACACTACCAAGGTTTATCTGCTTTATTTGACTGCTGACAAAGTATGGAATTTTAATCTGTTATTGTAACAGTTTGAAATGAAGAGAAATTTGTGTTATACTTTTATTGCTGCCTAAGTTGTTGCCAGAAAATCTGATTGAAAGTACTGAGAAAGCAGCCATGAAGAGGAAAGTGCAAGCAATCTTCCATTCTCTGTATTATGGCCTGACACATATTAGATCAGTGTCTTTTTGTGCAACAGACAGTCTGCCATAATGAATACCAATTTCATGCATGTTACGCACAGGCAAGTCTTATTGCTCACCTTTTTCCTACAGTTTTCTTAAAAATCGAACTGGATTATGAAGTCTACAGCAGTTGCCATATTCTTAGCATGAAGTAAAAAGACATTTTGCTCAAACCTTCCATGAAAAAGGCTTGAATTTAGAAATATATTCCTTTGAAAAAATTAACAATTCCTTTTACGGAAAGGAAATTCAGGTGTGCAGACTGAAAAGCCGCCACTTTGCACTGCTAACAGGTCTCTGACTTGAATGATAAGGGGATCAGGACTTGCCAGCCTGCCACAGAGACACTTACCAAGCAATTTAGATGCAGCCTTACTTACTGAACTCCACATTAAATGTAGATAGATTTTTTTGCTCCATATATTTTGACTGCATGTTCTCCAGGGCTGTTCACAGAAATATGACAAGCAATCCAGGTGCCTAACATGGGTAACTGGTGTCTTTTTAGATGCCATACAGTGTATAAAACATTCAAACAGGAGTGGCAGGTATGACACAGGGCCTAACAGTGACTCCCATCTTTTGGAGGGAGATCAGCAGGCCAGGTAAATTTTTTAGGGTGTCTGAAAGAGCACAGAGTGCCTCTGTTTGGGCTCCTGTATCTCCTCACCCATGAAAAATATTAGATAATGTTTTCCCTTGGTAGATGTGACTGCTTCTGCTTTTTCTGGTTCTAGCTACTTACGTATGTGATGTGGTATTTGTTTTCTGTAGAGGTGATCATAGTGTCACATCAGGTCACACTGTGATCCCACTGTGATCGGCAGTCGCACAACATGTAAGTGGAGTTGTAATAACGCAAGTCCACATATTTTTATGTAAATTTGTTTATTGCCAAAGAATCTGAGTACGAGAATGGAAGAAACAGAATTTCCCCTCCCTGCCCCCACTCCCAAGAAGAAAATAGAAAATACTTTGTAGCTAAGAGCCTTACTGCTGAGGTAGAGCAGCTCAGCAGCTCTTTCCACAGAAATATTTTCATCCCAAGATGCTCAGTACACGGCACAAAAGTCTGATCTGAGGCTGATCTGGGCTAAGCTTTCTCCCCAGTGGTTTTAAATAGATGCATATTTATGGAGCTGTTCAGAAAAAGCAATATGTGTTGCACATATATTCTGATTCTCCTGTTTCTCCTTGCAAAGAAGTCCCAGTCTGACTCACTATGTTTTCCACATATTTTGCCTAAGTGACACAGAATATATACAAGCATAGTAACTTGTATATATAAGCATAGTAACTTTGCAAAACAAAGACTTTTAAATAGTTACCTAAACACCTTCTTCATAGACCATGAAACTACCCCTAGGAATCTAATTTTAACTTTTCTTGTCTTGTGATTATACCCATTCCTATGTAACTCCATTGTTACTGAAGTGCAATGAAGTAAATATTTCTTTACAAATGTCTACTTTCCAACACAGGCTTGAAATTTCGTGTTCAATAGGACCAGCTGTCAGACAACTTTATCTTCTGATCAAAGACAACTGTAAGTGTGTATCCCAGAGGAGCAGTACCCAGGAGGCTTGACCTCTAGGAACATTCCTGACGTCGGTCTGTCTGGTTACCTTGGCAAGTTGTTTCACCCCCCTGTGCTTCAGTTTCTCCATTTGTAAAAAGACACACTTTCTTTGAAATCTTAACAAAGATTTTGTTACTCTGCAGACCAGTAACATGTCGAGATAAGTCTTCATTAACCAGAGAAAGGCACTAAGCATTTTTTTGATGATTATATCTGTACAGCCTGTTATATTGAGATTTGTAAAACTGCAAAAAAATGGGGATCACTGTTTTTCTCTTTTACCCTGAAGGTGGTAAAAATAACTTTTATTTCAGCAGTGAGAGAAAAAGCAAAGCTAATTAACAGGCATGGTTATAAGTTTGACAGCTTGAAAGAGAACCTCAATTAAAAGGATAAATGAGCTGGATTTCTAGAATCTGACTTACAACATAACCTAATCAAAGAAAAACTGTGTGGGAATCCTACCTTTCAGCACCAGTTCAGTTTTGAGATTTTTGCATGTTATCAATGTAGCATTTTTATGCTGCTATTGCTTTTGTCACATTTATAAGAAATCCCAGGAATCATGGTTTTATAATGAGTGCAAGCCAAAAATGTGCATAGGCCTCAAATCCTTCCTGTATTATGTGGCTTCTCCATAGCGAATTTGCCTTTTACTGTTTTTCTACAAGTTTTATGTGAAAGTCTACACTTAAGACATAAAAGTTAAGCAAACTAAAATTAAAACAATTTCTCTTTTAACATTTTTTGTAAGTAACAGAGAGCAATTTTCAAGGAAAAATAATCTACACTGTTATTCTCAATAATGTGTTTAACTGTCTCACCCATAACTAAATTTAGATGTCACTGCTAAGATTGGTTATTCTAGCTCACAATCACTGTGCAAAGGAGTGATTTTAGTACTGCCTTCACCTAATGTTTTAGCAGAAGCTTCCTCCACAGGACATGTAACCAGCTGCATCAAATTATAGTTTACACAGGATACAAATAATTCCTTCCTGACTACAGCATGGTATCACAGTATACCCCACAAAGAGAGATCTGATTAGCCTTATTGTTATCTCAGCTACTATAGTTAAAATATTATTAGTGGGTTTAAAATTATCTGTCTGTACTTTTAAGACCCAGTTGAAACCGATTCTTTCATGATTTTCTGCAGTACTAATTATCTTTGCTAAGACTATTTGGTGTAGAAGCATATTTTATGAAACAATGCATATTTGTCTTCTATTTTCTTTGTATTATGATGTTGTGATGTTTTAATACACTGCGAGACAGGCCAGACTACAGTAAATTTTTTTTTCTTTTTTTTCCACTTATGTTTTATGTTGTATCAATAACCTGATTCCGTTTCCTTTCAATATTCCTCTTTCCCTGACCAAATAATTTAACCATTTCCATGGTTTTATTACTCGTAAATTCTGCTATACATCTCAGACACCTTTACTGAGCCTAGCTGGACCTATCTAACTCCCAAATGTGTCTTACTGTCTTTATGTGCAAACTAGTTTAGCATAAAGGGCATAATGATTTCTGAGTGGCTGTTGCAGGCTGTGCAGTCAGTGGTCTGTGAACTCCAGGTTCTCTAAGTAAACCACAAATAGTTAGGTCACAGAAGCTGTGAAATAAAATACTGGAACATCTGAATTCTAATAGTACTCTAATTGTATATTTATTCCTTTCAGGAAACCCACTTTGAGCTTTTAAAGTTTGGCATTATTTCCTGTGAGATCTCTAACAAAGTTGTCAACATCTGCTGGTTCCATGATCTGCAAATAATAAATTTAAAAGTGAGTACTGGCTTGGTAGCTGCTAAAACCTCCTTTCTTCAGAGCTGTTTGGAGAGGAGAGTAATTCAGAGCATCTTGCAAATGAAAAGCAGTATGCCTTTAATCGAAGATGCAACAGTGCCTCACAAAAATACATTGTTTTGGGATAGTGAAATTGGTGGTACCTTGTCTAGCACTTAAGGATCAGCTTTATGGTTTCTGTGATCAGGTTTTTTGGGAGCATATAAAGGGCATGCAGAGTGACTTTTGTACCTAAAATGAGAGTCAGGTAATCTGAGGTCTTCTAACTCAGAAACCATGAACTGTCAGAAACCATCTGGGTCAGCTACTGCCGGAGTTGTGCAGGTTCCTCTAGGCTTGATTCCCTCAATTGCTAGAGCATTTCTGCACACACCCAAGCCTGGGCACCTGGCATCCTCCAGCCAAAGAACCAGCTCCAGAACCAGTTCCAGAAGCCAGGGCTGGAGTTTTTCCTATTTACAGATGCAGGCATGGACCCTGTAAAGATGCACAGAGAAGCCTGTGTGGCTTCTTTAAAATAATATGAGGGAGAGAAAACCACAGCAAACCAAGACCAGTCTCAGGGTGTGTTTAGGCTGAGTTACCAAGATGATCTAGGTGTCTACCTTAGAATGTCATGAATTAGGATTTAAAAGTGCTCATTTCTTCCACAAGGCTAAATAAGGGAGCTTTTGAAGGTCAATTAAGATAAAGATGTCTTCCTTTGACCAAATCAGTCCTATATACTAGAGACACATGTGGCTCACTAGAATTTTTTGGTATACATTCTGGCACTGTGTGTCTCAGGTGGCATAAGTAAATATGTTAACTACATTTAGTCAAATTACAGATATGGGCATGCCTAAGAAATTTAGCAGAAGCCATTATTTAAAAAGCAAAGAAAACATAACTGTGGTGGTTGCTCCCATCTCCCATGTAAAAGATTAATATTTTTTTCAGCCTAAATACCTATAAAAATGTGTCTTCCAGCCATATGGAAAGTTTCCTCAGTATCAAACATATGCATCAGAAAGTGCTGGAAAAAGGAAAAGTGATAAAATAGTGCCACTCTGAAAAATGCAGAGACATTTTGAAAGATTCATTGCACTAGATATGAAAAGTAACAGAACAACAACAATCATGAGCAAACACAGCATAAAGCTTATAAACATGTCCTTATAGTACTGGGGTTTTTTTTGAATATTGAAGAAATAAAAAAAAAAAATCCTGAGGCAGGATTTAGAAATTAAAGAGTGCCATTTCCTAAACTGGAACTTTCAATAGGCTTCTAGGTTATTCTTTTGCTCTAGTCACGGTGTGGCAACTTCTGAAGAGGCTTCTAGGCCTTAGCATGAAAGTCATATCCAGAAAGAAGTAGAATGATAGATCCTAGTCTTGTCCTGGCCTTCATGATTTTCTTTTGGTCAGTAGGTAGCTCATAAGGGCAATTTTTGTACTGCCCTTCTAATGTTCCTGATGCTGATGTTCAGCCATATAGGCAGAGCAGACAAATTCCAAGTACCTTGAAAATACATACTGCAATTGAAAAATCTGGCCCTAAAGTGACACCTCAGCATGACAAAAGTTATGTTCCTGCCTTTCAAAAATAGTTACATAATTGGTATGTCTTAATACTTTTCTGTGCAGGATTATAAAAGGAATGGGTTTATTTTCTTGTTCAATACTGAAGCTGGGAAGGTCTCACACAGATATTCAGGAATTTCAACTAATTTGCTTATATTGTTTTTGGAAAAAAAAAAAGAAAAGAAAAAGCATCAGTCTTATGAAAAGACTGAAAAATTCTTTGAGGTGAATTAATTCTGTCTGCCCTAGCTTGTATGTTTGTATAGCAGTCTGTGCAAAATAAGAAATATTAAGGTAATAAAGTTCATTATTGAAGTTGTACCACGGAAATGACAGTTGTAAGAATGAAAGAGAGAGAGAGAAAGAGAGGGAGAGACCTAATGCTGTAATTATTATTACTAGTTAGACTGCCTTACATTCTGAGAGATTATAAAGAAACAAAGAAATAAATTATGTCTATAGAAATAATTGCTACTATTCATAAGAGGAAGAACTCACAAGGTGAAGACAGTTATAAGGCTGATCTTCCACATTTTCCTTAAGATCACATACCAAGAAATCCCTTTCTACCGTTTCCAAGGCTGCCAAATACTTCTTCTTTGCTCTTCTTTGGAACCATATTCATACTTGATAGACCACATTTGGCTATTACACTCTAATTTGGGTGGTCTATGTACTCCAGAATATTTTCCAAACTAATTGTGCCACATTGCTCACTGGAAAGATTCACACTCTCTTTTCAGATAATTTCATCTGACCCAGAGTGTCAGAGCCCACTAGTGAATTAAAGCTGTACATGAGTGTTCTCTGGAAAAAAGGGATAAATGCCTTGGAAATGCTCAAGTCTGAACTGCTAAGCTCTCGCTCTCTAAACTGAGCAGAAATGGCCACTGCTTTTTAGGACTGACCCTGGGTCTCTTCTAACTTCTGAATATAGACCTCACATAAATGTCCCAGACTACACCATTCAAGGGACAATGTTCTCACTTTCAGCAGAAAAGAATATTGAATTCCAGAGCAGGACTGAGTTCTGTGGATTCTTTTAATTCATTAGGATAGAGAGAATTGCTGCTGATTCTCCCTACTGTTCAGCTCAATACTTTGTGAAAAACCAACAGACACAGTTAGTTCTAAAGAATCATATAAAAGAAATCATGATCTTTCTCAAGGCACAAAAATTTTTCAGCACCATGGAGGCTGGGAGACTGCAAAAAGGGAACCTCCTTAGAGAGTTATACATTAAAGACTGTTGTCCAGTTCGAAATGTGAGTGAACTACGTTATTTGTGCAAATTTCTATTGAACTAAGAGTTCAGGGTGCCTTTGTTGAACTCAGGGACATGAGCTACTACTTTTGAACTGAATTCTAATATATGCTCTCTTCCTATTCTCATTGTAAAGATGATAGCAGAGAGGAGGAATCAGATATACTTTTCTTCTTTTTGGAGTAGATGGTGTCACTGAAGTTAACTTCTCAGTCAAATTCCTGGTATATAAAGGCAAAAAATTAACAATATGCCACACAATGCAGTGACTCACCTCCTTTGCACTGCTTTAGTTCATCTTGAACATCCTTTCCAGACAGACTAGGAAAGTTCTCTGTTTTCATACATGTGAAATCATCAGGAAGGGTTTTGTTTGTACTATTTTGTTTGTTTGTTTTGCTTTTGTTTTTGTTTGTTTTCCCAGTAAGAATGGAGTAGAGAAAAATAAGTCTTTAAGGATTATGATCCTTGATTTAGGCATTATTATGAGTTGGTGAATGGAAAGAGGACAGCTGGATTCAAATAAATTAGACTGACACAAAAAGCATGGAAAAAATAAAAACTCTTAAATCTTAAAAACTCTTAAACTATACTTTAAAACTCAGTACAATTAAAATCCAAAGAAACAGGGAAACATAAATATAAATATGCTGTTGACTTACAGGTGATTTATTCTTTTTTTTTTTTTTCTGTGGATGGCTTTGAGAATCCTAGAGTTTCCACATCATAAATCTAATACTGGTAGATATTTTGGGAGTAGAATAAAACTATTATTAAATCTTATATAATGACCAAAAAACCTTTTGACAAGTATATGTGGTTCTGAATTTCAGTGACCTTCACATGTTCTAAATGAAATTTCAGCATTCATAATAGCAAGCTCTGAATTGCCCTGTTAAAAATTCAGGTTCTTATGCCTTGCGAGATCTTAAGTTTGGAAATTTAAATTATGTCTAACTGATTGTCTCACAACTATTAAGTAATATTTACAGTATTTCCTGCTGAAGGAGTATACAGCAACACCTTCAATTACCCTCTACTCCTGAACATTTAGTGAATATTGAACTTGAGTGTGATTTAGATTTCCTGGAATTATGTGTGTCATGTTATTGTAAATAAATAGCTGCTTTAACTTCACTAGTGCACAAAGTTGAATGTCAGAAAACCATATTTGCATTTATACTCAGAATAATTACATGCTGATCAGAAGAGTGAAATTAGGGATACTAATGTAAAATGTTAACCAAGAGCTCATGTGTTTGCTGAAATAAAAAAGAAATCAATAGGGGCAAACAATGAAAAAGATGCTGAATGTTTATTGTCTGTTGTGTAAAGTGAAAAAGGGAAAAAATTTACAAAATATCTGTAATGCTTTTTAACCATGTATTCAAAATCATTCTTACCTGCTAAAAATATAATATATTCTATTGAATTTTTTT
>VZRQ01003986.1:89449-138544 GCA_013397975.1 Machaerirhynchus nigripectus | reverse complement strand
TTTTTTTTTTTTTTAATCTCTAACAACACAATGAAGACCTGGAGATCTTGACTGACTTAATGCATTTAAATGTCCCTTATGGAGAACTGGATTTGAAGTGCTTGGGATTACAATCAAAGTGAATTTGATGGTTCAGCTCAGCTTCTAATGGATTACAGTATGAAAGTCATCAATTTTATATTACAGTAAAAACTGTGATGTCCTTCCATATTTAGAAGAGGCTGAAGTCCATCTTTTGATCCCAGAAAGAATGCAGAACAGGAATTAATATCAACCTTCATTCAGTCGAGTCTGGTTTGGGAGCACCCACTGAAGAAACATTTACAAATATCAACTTCACAAGATGCAAATCATAATTTTACAATGCTGAAATGAAATATTGATATGTAAGATGTTAGAAAAAAATGTTTCTGCTGTTGCTTGTCCCTTTTTCTCCTTTTATTTTCAGGCACTTTTTGAAATCTGCATCTGCAACTGGAACTGTTTGAAGTATGGGTGATACTGCAGCTAAATAATGAAAACTTGGAGACAGTAACATATACCAGTTTTAAGAAGCAGATTGGCTTCAGCAGTGCCTATGTTTTTCCTTTGTAATATGTCTTCACTATCTATGACATTTTCTGTCAGTTTTTGTGGAAATAGATAAAACTAGGCTAATAGAAGAGGATAGCCATGTAAAGTGAGTTCACTAACATAATTCACATTTTCAATCAGGCAAAAACAGCAGTGTCAATATAACTTCAATTCAGTATGATTCCTGTTTTGAATTTCAAGTACTCAACAAATGGCTCACAAGTAACTATTCTTAGAAACAGTATGTCAAGTCAATACATAAAGATATATAGGGAAAAACAGCTCTTAATTAACTCATAAAAAGAAAACTCAAGCAAAACAGTTCTAATGGAAATATTTGATAGGAACTATGACTTCAGCTTTAATTTTTAGAAACCAGACTTTTCTGGTTTTCTTTGGTACCTTTAAAATTTCAGTTTTTGTGTTTTGAATGGTACCAAGCTAACCAAAACATGAGTTTATCCTATATATATTTATCAACTCAGCCTTTTAGCTTGCATCAAAGCAGGAAGCTTGATATCAGAAATCCTGGAAACTTAAATCTGTGTGGTTTTGTTTTAAACATTTGTTTTGGTTTTAACCTGGAGCTAATAAGTAACACATTGTAGATGAATATCTCTGTGTACTGAAGAAAATGTTTGCATCAACCCTCACACCCTCATGCTGTACAGCTCGAGATGATGTGACTTACGGTCACTTAGGTGAATCCACCATGAAAGCTCGAAATCACTTAGGGGGGTTAAACACAAATGACATGCCATTTTACTAGTTGCTCTAATCCTCAAAAGATTCCTAGGATATTTTCAATTTTCTCTGAAGACATTTGCTTATTGCTGTACCACAGCAAGAATCTCATTAGAATAAATAAGGAAGAAACTGCAGAATCAGAGGGAGGGTATTCCCAGTATCTGCTGATGAACTAGGGATTAGGCATGCCTAAAATCAGCCTCATTAACCATATTTATAAATGCAGGGGAGGAAAAAGTATCACAGAATGGGTAAGGTTGGACCACAGCAGGTCATCTCCCTGCTCAAGCAAGGTCATCCTAGAGCATATGGCACACAATTGCCTTCAGACAGTTCTTGAATCTCTCCAGCAAGGGAGACTCCACCACCTCTCTGGGCAGTCTGTTCCAGTGCTCAGTCACTGCACAATAAGGAGGTTCTTCCTCATATTCAGGTGAAACCTCCTGTACATCAGTTTCTGCCCATTGCCTCTTGCCCTATTGCCTGGCACTGTGGAGAAGATCCTGGCTTCATCCTCTTGATATCCTCCCTTCAGTTACTTGGAGACATTGATGAGGTCCTCTCTCAGTCATCGCTTCTCAAGACTGAGCAGGCCCAACTCCCTCAGCCTTTCCTCATAAGAAGATGCAGATGGGACTCTTCAGCTACACCCTTTCTAAATACTAGGACTTCACAGTCATAGAATGATGACAAATTGTGTTCCAGAAGACAGCACAGAGCTGTGATGGGCCATTTTTTCTTTATACACCCGTCCTGACAGATATAGAAAATGAGAATAATAGCTTCAGCCACAAAAAATGGCAAGGGAGATTATTGTTATATTACTTGAATGCATGACCCGGTCTCTTTTAAGTCCTGGAAAAATTTTCTGGTTTTCACATGAACACAGTATGTTCAGGAGAAGGATAGACTGGAAAAGGCATGTCAAAGTTAGTATGTAATTTCCTCAGATTTCTGACTGGATATTTTAGTTACTGTATTTACCTCTGATTAAAGACCTTGTATTTGAAGTCAGTTCCAGTCATCACCAGCTACAACACCATCAGATTTATGGATAGCCAGGTACTGATGGTCTTAATGTCAGTCTCTTAATCAGAATACCTTCCAAAATGAACTTTCATGGCTTTAGTTCCTGATTTTAAGACAAGCATCAGAATGACCAATTTTTATTCAACAGCAGCCTCAAGTAAGCCTATATTTATAGGCTGCATTTTAGTATTCAGTGTTTTTCAGAACACAGACAACTCCCTAGTAAGAAAATCTGAGCTAGATCTGTTACTACTAAATGAACCTAGAGGACATCTTCAGTAAAATTATAGTGGCAAATAAAACATGCTGTCAGCTAAACCTTGATTTTACGGGATAGAAAGAGATTATCTGTCTAGGTCCTCTGACAGTGGCATTCTGTAGAAGGCCTTAGGCTCAAACGGTGGACTTGTGATTGCCATGGACTTTTACAGCCGCTGTAGCATTTCAGACAGGACACAAGAATGCATTGACATAACTCCATGAACATACCTGAATGACATGAAAACCTTTTGGTGTTTTTGGAAGCCCAAGAGCTAGATTCAGATTTCTCTCTCCTTGCTCCATCTAATGTGCACTTCCAAAACCTTAGATCATTTTCCTATTGTGTAACATATCCAGGTCAGTTTCTGCTCTCAGAACATATTAACACTCTTGCTCTGAGACAGTTTTCATGAAAGGGTTTTCTGACAAGCAGGCTATTTTTAAACTGACGTGTTTTTTCCTTCATTTATCTCCACTACAGTGGACCATATTATACATTTTTGCTTCCAGCCTGTGCTTCTACATGCCATCTCCACATCATTCACAGACTTTCAGTGAAAGTAGCCAAATCTTTCTGAGATCTGTAGTTAAGATCTTCCATGGAATAACAAATATACCTTTACCCACACATCAGTACAAAGTTCAAGAAAAAGACAATGGAAGACTGCTAACAAATTCAGTGTTGTACAGTACTAGTTCCTAACGCCACAATTATCATACATTTAAATTATATGTATTTATAGCTGTGATGACGACATGAATTTTGTATTGGGTCTGTCTGAGATGATGTTAAAGTTCCTCACAGGAGCCCTCACAGTGCTGTGTTTTGTACTGGTAGCCAGAAAAGTGCTGGTGACACACCAGCGTTTTGGCTACTGCTGAGCAGTGCTGGCACAGCATCAGTGTGTTCTCTCCAACATTTCACCTTCTCACCAGTAGGCTGGTGGTGGGCAAGATCTTGGGAGGGGAAATGGCCAGAATAGCTGATCCAAATTGACTGAAGGGATATTCCGTACCATATGATATCTATTCAGCAACCAAACCTAAGAGAAAAGGGTAGGAGGGGGAAGATTTCGGTATTTTGATGTCTGTCTTCCAGAGCAACTTCCATATCTACTGAAGCCCTGCTTCCTGGGAAATGTCTGGACATCGCCTGCTGAGAAATAGAAAATAAATATTTTATTTTTGTTTGCTTTTGCTTTATTAAACTGCATTTTTCTTGACCCATGAGGGTATTTTTCTACCTTTTTCACTCCCTCTCCTGTCCTGCTGAGGAGAGGAGTGATAGAGCAGCTTTGAGAGCACCTGGCATCCAGCCAAGGTCAACACACCACAAGAATGGACAAATTTTCTCTCATTTGTTACTGTAATATGACATTATGTAATAATTGTGTACTGAAGATATTTCAAATAGTCAGTTTCTCTTAATGTCATTGGACACTGGCTTTGCAATAAAGAGCTGTTGATTTCTTGTAAAATTAATCTTTGCCTATTGCCAGCAAAATAAACAAACAAAAATAAACAAAATTAATTTTCGATTGAAGCTTGAGACTTTGTAAAAGACCTTCATATAGCAGTTGAATTCAAAGCATTTTCAGAGGCAAAACTCTACACTGTAAAGAAGATACATTTAAATGAAAAAAAGTATTACTTTTGATAAGCCTTCAAGGGAGTTCATTTCAGAATAAATCTGTGCACAACTATACCTATTACCTGCCTGAAGTTCTGTCTCTCAAAAACCTGATGCACGGTAATTTTCTTGTATTGTATGCTACGTAGTAAAATGTGCATTCTTCTTAAAACATAATTAGTTCTCTTGGGGCTTACACAAATTGCAGTTCTTATACACCTGTGGCTAACACAAAGTAAATTTGAGTATTGAAAGTCTTAGGATCATGTCAATCTCTACAAGCTGCCCACTTGTGATAAGCACAGACTTGCCCTTTGAATGTTTTATTGAGCTACTAAATAAATTAATTAATAAATCATCCTGCCCTCCAACTCAAAATCCAAAGATGTATTAGTTCCATGTCTAAGATAAAACATGCAACCCATTTCATACAAATATGTCCAGTTTTAAAATATTAGTGCCGAGTTTGGAGCTGGAAACTGCGGAATTGAGAAATCTGATCTCTTGGGAGATTCCCACAAAATGCAGGGAAAATTCTTATTTATGCTCAGCTCTTCACCCTTTAAGAGGAAGGCTTCTATATGTTTCCCCAGCTTGACAGGTATGAGATACTAAAGTAATTACAGAACCAATATCAGAAGATTGGTTAAAGTTGTTTATCTGAATGATAGAAAAAAATTTAAGAATAGTGACATTTCTTTGGTTGAACAAAACCTACTGTGCATGACATTTAATTACTACATAGGGACCTTGTAATCACTACTCAGTCAAGCCAGAAAAGATGAAATGCTGTCAAGATCTTCAAATCAGAGTATAACTAATTAATGAAAATCTGTTGTCAGTTTTGAGGTTTAATCCCCAGGTTGGATGACTATTTTGTTCTATCTCAGTGAATGACTGTTCTTGGCTAGATCTAACAATTCCATGAAAAATTTCTTCCGTGCCTTCAGCAGTATCAGAGTGGGCTGTAGGATCCTTCTTTTCTAGATGACTGGTTTAAATCAAACCTCAGAGAGGACTGAATTGCTTTGGTCTATGTGAAACAAGCCTTGTGATAGATGGCTGTTGACTCATGAAAAGAAACATTAGAGCTACTGGTGTTTGCCATATCTTTTGGAAATTGCAGCCAAGTAATCCAGCATAGCTACACTCAAATGTTCAACTATTATCTTTATGGTAAGCTTAATTTTGTCTGATTTTTAAATGCTGTGGTTTTATGTGAATTAAGAGAGGACATCACAGGGCAATAAATTGTCACTTTATTAAGTACTACACTTGTTTTTGAAAATTTACATTTCTTATACACATTTTAAAAGTCAATTTATCAACTAATAATTCAAAATACACTTCTATGTGTATATCTTCCCCCTCTTACATCATCACTATGTCAACAGTGGCATACTGTGGGATCTGTCCCAGTTAAAGTACTGGGATCAGTCCAGTTGGAATAAGAAGGCCATATATGCTAAAGCATGTGTGTAGGAAGCATTTTTCATTGTTCACACTGTTATATAAAAAAAAAATTCAGTCTTTTTTAAAAATTAGAGGAATTGCCTATTTGTTAGCTGTTAACATGTTTTTTATTTTTTTGAGAAAAGAAATGTGCAGAAAAAGTGGTGGGAGAGGGGGAGAAAAAGAGGGGAGAGGATGGAAAGTAGAATTTTATTGGAAATGGACAGCTTTGCATTACTCAGGATTCCTATAAAAATATATAAATCAGTAGTAGGTATGTGAAAAGCTCCCTTGCTGTACTGTAGTAAGCAGATGATTTGTTTCAGCGCAGCTAATAGGCTTGTGTTTCCCATCTTTTGGACTCTCTTCTAGAAATAAATTACATTCCATTATTTCTCTGCCCTCTTGGTGCCATTACACTGTGGGCTCTTGTTCTGGAGGGAGGAAACCGTGCATATTCTTGTGTTTGTGTATGGGTTAAGTCTGCCCTAAAATTTAACTGGAAATGGTCTTTGGATGCAATGGTGTTAGCTTTGGAGAACTTAAGTCCTGAAATTAGCTTGCTTTTAAATATGTGTTTGAAATTTCTGTTGTTTTCCTATCTAAAGTGGAAAACCTACTTACTGCATAGGAGATGGAATTTAAAAACTCTCTCTACCTGCATGGTGTGTGCATCTGTAGGAAGGCTCTTTACTGAATAGATAAAAGAGTGAGATAAAGGCCTTAGTGGAATTATGTGATTAAGAGATGATGGAACTGTTGGAGTAACTCCAAGCTGAAATTGCTTGACTTCCCCTAGATTGATTTGAAAATTAGTAAAAGAAACGAAAAATAATAATAATCTAGGAACAGAAGCAAATTAGTATTTTTAAATTTCAATTAGAAAAGAAAGGAAAGGGCAAGAAAGAAGGATATGATGTGGCTGAGTGGGAACCACCAAAATGTATAAAGCTGAGGAATGAGAGTGAATTTAAGACAGTCTGTCTGTGAATGGAGAGGGGAAGGGAAAAAAAACATGGAAATGCAAGTCCATAGAAAAAGACCAAGTCTAATAGGACTCAGCACTAATTTCTACTGGGAGTTGAAAGGATGCTTTTAAACGTCTTTTGAAGTAGATAAGAGTTTTGCTTGTCATTTAGCTGAAGCTAGTACTATTTCATATCTTTTCACTGATTACACTCAATTTTGAATCAGATTTTGAGACTCAGTGTGTTCTAGTCTAGATATCTACCCAGGATACTCTGTGATTCTCCAAAGCATATTCTGAAAATGTCTTCTACTAAATATTCCACTTCCTTTTGTCATTAACATATATTTGAAATGCTTAGACACAACTTATCTGTCTTAATGTTGTCACTTTAAAATTTTTCACCCAAATCTGAGCTAGCCCCCCAGATTTTCTTTATGATTGATTTAAAAAAATCTGCATACAAAGATGAAAATTCATTTAATCTTTAAATATATATTTAAAATATGCTAGATCTATTGCCCTCCAATTTTGCCTGTTTATGAGACTAGAGTCACTAGCTGAAACTTTGGTACAAAGCTCAATCAGAAAAACCTTCCCCTTTTTGTTTCTTTATATGCAGTTCCTTTCTTTAATCAAACACAGGCTTAGCTTCCAGGAATATTTTTTACATTTAATTTTACCTATTTCCTTCCCACCTGTTATCATTTAGACGTATTCTGCTAAATGTTTTTCATTTCGTGTTTCTTTTTATTTCCTACACTTGTGCCATAAAATCACACTGTGAAAGAAGCTTAAAGTAACAGCCTTAGCATTTGAGCCTCAGAGGTGCAGTGAAGGCAAAGAAAAACGGGAGTCTAATAAAAATTATATAATACAGAGTCTGTAGAGTCTTAAATTAAAAATCCCCAAGGAATAATGTTAATTTAATGTACAAAATTCCAATAGAAGCTTCGTAAGAAAGAAGTATTATTTTCTAAACTCTGCTTCAAGGCAAACAGATCTTTAAAACGGAGAGCTGTTACCTGTGGGTCTCTTGGGGGTATATTGAGCTGGTATCTCAAGTTAAGTTTCCTCCTTTATGGAATATCTGGATGAGGCTAAGATCACATGTGTGGGCTAAAGCATCCACTGTCTAATACAAGTTTCTAAGATCTTACACTCCCTGAAGAAAGTCCAAAACTCTGCATTTTCACAAGAGACCATTTGTTTAATTTTCAATACAATCCCACGCCCATCACTCCTCATGTTTTTTAATAAAATATGTTCAACAGATCCTTCCATTTAACTAAAAATATAGTTTCATACACTGTAGTGAATGTATCAGCTTTCTTCAAAGATTTTATACTCCACCTGTTTCTTAAGGAGATCTCACCAATGTCCACCTCTAGTTTACTTCATCTGAGAGGTATAAAGAAAGGACCAACTAATCAACAATGTTATGCTTTCTGTAATTGTGTTCTACTTTCCTATTTTTCATTAATCTCAGTGAGGAATTTAAAAAACATATTGCAATGATTGCATATCACTGTCTTATTCCATTACTTTTTCTTGCAATAGATTGCTCATTTAAAGTTTCTATTTAATGAGATGGTGAGTACCTACTACAAAAATATGTTACATGTCATTGCTACACTTGTTTGAATAGAGATTTTTTTCTGAACTCCCAGCTGTGAAGGCCAGCTCTCTAATTTAAGTTTGAGACACTCATGTTTTCCATTCTATTAGTCTCTAAACTTTCAGCCATAAATTTAAGTGAAAGCACAACTGGGGTTTATAGCTCTCAAGATAAAAATCTTACGCTGTTAAATTTCTTAGGTAAAGAACCATTTTCTGCTGCTGGGGGTGTGAAACTCAGGCAAGGCTGCTGCAAGGTGTTTGTCATTCTACAGAGATGAGAAATTATTGATCTGCCCTTCATACGACAATGGAAATGGTGCACACTAGTTTCTATTCCTTTGATTCTGCAGTCCCAAGCTGCAGCCTGTATTGCTGGTACTAGTCTTGTGCTTCATACCTGAGGGACTGCAGAAATCACCAGCTGTGCAGTAAGTCACCCTCTTCTCACGGAGAAAGATGCCTCATGTGAAACTTCCTTGTGCAAGACAAATCGGCAGAAGAGGCAGTCAGACCACCTGAGTGTAAGCCCATAACATCTGAAAGGTTCATCCTGTTTCCATTTCCTGAAAGGGGATCTTAAAACTCAACTCCAAAAGGGACTAAGATAAATAGTGACCATCATTCCTTTTTGCACTGGTTGAATTCAAGCTGCAAGATATTTCTGGATTTTTCTATTTTTTCTCAGTAGCTACTGCTTTCTCATTCCTAGGCAGACTTCCAGAAGCTGTGCATCGCTGTGCATCATTAAACTGCCCATAGCTGCATCAGCTACAGCTAATTAATGTGTTATGCCATGTATACAAAAACATAGCTAATAGTACAGCATTTAGTGACAAGCAACAGAGAGCACAGGGCTATGCAGGAGTTAACATCAGTCAATTGGTTAATTTTTTCCCAAAACATCTACTGCTACTTGATAACACAGTCCTCTACCATGTATTCTTCTAAGTTATAAAGGTGAAACTAACTATAAGGGCAAATGAGGCAAGGAATTGATTTAACTTTCAACCTGCCTTCCTCTTTTACTGAAAAAAAATCTCCAAAAAACCAAACCCAAAATTCATTTGACTTACGTTAGTGAAAGGTATTTTTGGCACGTATCTAAATGTCTTTTGCACAGAAGGAGAATGAGACAAAAGGACAAATAGTAAAAGGTAATACTGAGCATGGTTCTACTGAGGCCTAGTTTGGGGTACAGGGACATACGCTGTGTTCACAGTTTCAAAGGGAGAAGTGTACACCTGTTTTAGGGAAATACTAACTTGCTGCTGCATTGTACTACATTTCAATGGAATCCCACTGCTCTGATTAAAAGGTGCTGTTCCACAGCCGCATTATCTCATTCGCTTTGAAAGGGAAAGCAGGGGACTTGATCAAAACAGGCCTCCCCATGGCTGCATTCTCAGAGCCACTCTGACAGCAAAAGCAGATGATGAGAATGAGAATTACTCTTTGCTAGAATTGTTAAATAAATATCTGATAGCAAAAAATGCTTCTCACCTCTTCTTTGTTCTCCAGTCATATGGAAGAATTAGTAGTCCTGGCAACTATCAATAATGTCCTTCGACTCCCCCTTCTCTCCACTGGGTTTCTATGAAAGTTCCATCTGTGGGGACCATAATATTTTGTTAGACTTTCTTCCTGCCTTCTAGAAGTGAGTAGTATTGTTAATAATGATTTTTTCGAATAGACCAGAAAGTAATTTGCAGGATTTTTTTCACAGTCATGAAAAGAGATTACAAAGTCATTTTAATGCTGTTAATAGATCATGTTTTTATTTGACTTTTTTAAATCCCGGCACTTTAGAAGACCTTGGGAATCATGCTAAAATTCCTAACTTAAAGATAAACAATGATTTCTTTGAAAGTAAAACATTGTCTAAGGAATTTTGAGCCACCTAAGAAGAGATGCCCATCATCTTGCTGCAATGGAGTTCACCTTAAGAGTACCTAATTTTCACAGGTAATGTCAGTGAAAAATAACACAAGTCTGGAAATCACTCCATTTAATATTGTTATGGCAAACAGGTTATTCAAATGCAAGTGTATGGCAGAAGTCTTAGTCTAAAGATCTGATAACAAAGATACTGAATGCTATAGGTAGGCATGTTTGAAAAAGTCACTACACTTTTCATAGCCATTAGGATGTCCTCTGTTGTATCCCTAAACATTTTCTCTCTTCTGGAGGTTATAAAATCCTCTGTGTCTGTCTATCCAGACTGACTATAAGACAATGGAATAAAGGTGAGCAAAAGTATGTGAATAAGATGGAGGTAGGTTGGCTTTCACGCTGAAAATCCAAAGAAATTCTCAATTTGGAGCTTCCAGGTTCAGTCACCTGTTGGGAAAGCGATACACTGTGGTTTGTTCACATGAATACAGCTGAGCTATGGCAGAAGATGTGTTGAATGTCTTGGAAATCAAGGGGAGAGAGCTGGACAAGAACTGTGAATGCTCTAACAAAATCCATGGACATTTTTCTCATAGGAGCTAGAACTCATCAGTGTAGAAAACGTCATCACAGATCTAATTAACACCAGCCAATATCCTACTTGGTAGCAGTACAAACCTATACCATTACTTTCCTATTCATCAGTGTTCCTAATATATTACTCTTTGAGATCAAAAGTTTAGGTCAAAAGCCAGAATCAAAGATTTCTAGGGTCATGTTGGATAATGTAACCTTTTCTGTATTTTCCAAAGTCAGAGAAAAATCTCTGTCAAATGTAATTTGCTCCAGTCAACCTCATTATGTGGTCAAAGAGTGGAAATATATGGCAGAGACGCGGAGGTAAATTTCTGACAGTGAGCAGAGGCTGGAGTGTTAATGTTTACACTGTTCTGTCCAAATACTGGTAAGTTAGAAGCTTGTCTTCCACTGCAGTCTGGCTTTGTTATACTTTTTTTTTTATTGCTATGTTCATACTTATACTGCCAACAAAGCAGTTTGTTTATGAACTGACTGCCTGAGTACACAGCTCGTACACTTGCACTACTGTTGTGACTTTCATCCTGTGCATATTTGGAAAAAACTGCTGGCCAATTTTCACATGCACATCTCTCCAATTATTGCATCTGATGCACGACTCAGACTTTGTCATTTACATACAAGTTTAATTTTATACAGTGCTGAACTTTTCATCTTTTGAGGGACAAACATAAAAATAAAAGGATTTCTTCCCACAAAAGATTGACAAACCCTGAACTGTAATTAAGTTTAAATAAGTTCACAATACCTCTTAAGCAAACTTCAAGGTTTTAAGCTCAAGTAAATTTGTTAGGTTTTTAGGGGCTTCTAACTAGTTCTCTGCATGAGAAGAGAACCCTATTGACTTCTGAGTTCTTGATTTATGACTTATATTAATATTTGTTTTAATTTTAAGAGATGCCAAATAAAAGGTGTAAATGGCATGTAGGTTTGGGGGCATATTACTTATAAAATCAATCTCTATTGAAATTGATTACAGAGTCAGTGAGGGAGTTCTCAGTAATGAGTAGCTTGCAGACATGGTTTGTACTGAGATTTCCTTGGCCAAACAGTTACATTGTAAGTAATCCATTTTGCCTCTGTTTACTCTGCTTTCTGAAACATCCTATGTGCTAAAAATATTTTATTGACTTGCAAAAGTGGAAAAAAAAAAAAAAAAAGGTTTATGTTCCGTGCTCCTAGAGCTGGTAATAAAGGTAATGTCCTTAGAAATCCTTATAATCTTCATGATTAATTTCATATAACATTGGTTTTTTAGTTATATTTTCTATTTTACTCATTTATTGCTCTGGTTCTTAATGACTTGCACTAACATAAAGATAAACTTGATCAACTACAGCTAAATTAATTTAGTTCTTCCTCCAAACACCTAAGTGGGTGTAACATATTGTGGTTAGATTGTCATACTGACAGCTGTACTGCTTCTCAAGGAGAGGTGGGGACAGAGAGAGAGAGAGAGAGAGAGAAAGAGAGAGAATGCTGACTTAACTTGTTTCAGAAGCAATGGAAAATCTTTTAGAAGATAATGATGAGCTATAATGATAGGTAAGAGAGCAAGATACAAATTATCAAGTCGACTTTCAATTCAGGCTGCTTTGTAGACTTCATCAACACAACTGTCACGAAGAGGGCAGATAAAAGGTGAACACAGGTTCTCAGTGCTACCCTTTATCTCAGAAAAAATCTGTTGCCACCACCTCAGAAAGATTATTTTTGTGTATGAGGAGCACTGAGTTATTTGAAGAGCTGATACATAGAGTGAATGATAGATTTGCGTACGTGGTGAGACATTTGGGGTGATTTCATTTATATTCCTGGGGGAGAGCTGGATTTGTTTTGTGAGGAACTGAGAGTGCCCACAAGCCAAGGGTACTCAGCAATTTATAGAGCCTCTGACTCCTTGAATTGAATCTTTAATATTATGCCCAGCTACAGAAGAACAGGCAGGCTGGATTTGGGCTGGAATATATAAGTGAGAAGGCAGGAAAGCTGCTCTGCAGAGTAACCCCAACAAGACTGCTTCAGGTAGATGGTGTGAGAGGAGAGGATTCTTTCAGTAGAGGCAGACATTTTTGACCTCAGTCACAAAAGTCAGCCTCCAATTGTTATGCAGTTACCCACCCACAGCATACTGATGCATATAAAGCACCTCTGATAAAAGGACTGGTGGTTTCTCACAAAAAAAAGAACCTGTAACCTCCTCTTCAGTCCTACCTAGTGAAAAGTCTGTGTTCGACCCTTTCTCGGACCCCAGCGAGGCTGTTCTGTTCTTGCTGCAGGCCAAAGGTGTATTCCTTCCCGCCTTTCTCAGACCCAGACACATAAAATTTTTCTGGCTGTTCACATGAACTCTGAACTAGGTGGTATTTCTATTAATCAAAAAAAAAGTATTGTTGGCTTTCCTTAGGCTTTGTCTGACCTCAGTCTTCAACAGTAGGAGGTTACATCACAGATTTTGGAAAGAACAATCATTACAGGGCATCCTCTTACCACCTACCTCCCACAACTCACTGATATTTTCTCTGCATGTGTATTACTTTCTAAGTGCTGCCTTCTATTTGGCTTTTGCTGAACTACTGTCTGACTGATTCAATGATCTTTAGAGTTAACCCATCAAAGCAGTTAAGAAAGTTAAATCAAAATTTACCAGCCTACTCAAATTTACTTGGTACATTACCTACCTAATGATTTCACATTGAATACACTGTCTTAGCTTCTAATTCAGGAAGGTCATTTGAACACCAAAGAAATGTGAAATTGTTTATTGATTTCTTAATTATTCAGTGCTTATGGTTACTTCTTCATATTCCAGTATGTTGTGGTTGGTTTTTTTCTCCACTTGAAAGTTTAATAAACCAAAATATTAAAAACTAAACAAAACAGTCTTTAGTAACACAAAGTGCAAGACTGTGATTTCAAAACATTGCTATTAAAATATTTAATCTGTTAAATTCTCACTGAGGGAATATTTCCTTATTCAAGTAGTTAGCTTTAATTTTACATATTTATATAATGTGAGCGTATATAGGTATGCATGCATCTGTACCAGGACTCATCGCTATGGGTCTGGCTGAGATGAATTTCATTTTCCCACAGCAGCCCTCACAGTGGTGTTTATAGCACACCAGTGTTTTGGCTGCTGCTGAGCAGGGCTGGCACAGCCTCAGCGCTGTCTCTCCAGCATTCCCCCGTCACCAGAAGGCTGAGGGTAGGCAAGATCTTGGGAGGGGACATAGCCAGGACAGCTGACCCAAACTGACCAAAGGGGTATTCTGTACCATATAACATCTGCTCAGATATAAAAGCTAAGAGAAAGTAAGGGGAAGGGGCTTTCATTACTTGTGACATTTGCTTCTGGAGTAATGGCTATATGTGCTGAGCCCTGCTTCTTGGGAAGTGCCTGGACATCACTTTCTGGTGAGAAATAGAGAATAAAACGTTTTGCATTTTTCTTTTGCTTTATGAAATCCCTTCTATCTTTACCCATGATCTTTTTCCCCATGTTGCTTTCTGCTCCTGCCCCTGCTGAGGAGAGCAGTGACAGAGTGGCTTGGTGGGTAACTGGTGTCCAGACTAGGTCAATACACTGTGGGTACTGTAGCAGAGTGTAAGGAGGAAAATCTTGAAGCTGAGGGCTACTGCAGAGTCAGGCTAGCACAGAAAACGTAGTGCTGAGGCAATGATGTTTCCTGTTGCTGTGTGAAATTGTGAGGCAAACCTTACAATTTCACTTATGTATGAATCTGAAGGGACTGATCTTGATCAATACTTTTTACAGAGCAACATGCGTAAGTAGTGATAGGTATTAAAGAAAATAGGATTCCTTTTTCAAAGAGGTTTCCAGACCAAGTACAGCTTTACATTCCTTTGTTGTCTTGTATTTCTTACACTACTAATGGAGCAATTTTATTGAAGCATCTTTTCTGCAACTGCTGAACAACTAGACTATTATCCTAAAAATGCTCAGTTCAATTAAGAGTGACCATTTGCTTATGTAAGCAGAAATGCTACTTTCTTTTCCCCCTCTTGATTACATTTAAGTTAGTGGAATTTCAGTGACTCATAACCTTTCAAATATAAGAAATGCAACATTGGACATTTACCACATTCTTTGCTTTATTAGCACAACTAATGGAATAATTTACACCAACTAATTTATTTGACCACTTTTCTCCTATTTTTTTTTATTTTCTCATTCTCTTTATTATGCTAGATAAAACTGGTCACATAAAAGTCAGCAAATTATTTAATTGAATTTAACTGTGTATAGTTGAATGATGTTGATGATGTTGTTTTCATTTGAACCTCTAATTATGGCTTGCCTCGTTGTTTCATGTTCTAATTATCATCATACTTCAAAACAAACAAAGAACAAAAAAAGCGTTGTTTTCCTATACAATCAGTACTTATAGCAATTTTTCTCTATTGCAAGGAAGATGAATCAAAGGACATCTTGGACCGTCAGTGTTCAAAATGGCACAAAACTGTAAAACAATGTTTAGACAACTACATCATGCTAACTAATTTGCTGGATAGAGGTTCTCATGAAAGTAGGATATCACTTGCATTGGCTTGATCCAAATACCATTTCTGAAAGCAAACTTGGTCTCCAATATCCCTTCTATTCCATTTCTTGGTTCCTTAGAGAATAGTACTCTACAATTGCACTCTGCTGCCAAATTATGTACAATACTACTTTTGTGAAATGAACAAATGCCTACTGAGGGCTAATTTGAGACCATTTAGTTCATTTCACTTGTGACCCAAGACAGATTAAGCCCAGGCCCTATGAAGGTGACAGGGAAATATATTCTCTTATGGTATTATGAAACTTGCTCCCAGGCAGGAAGATTTCAATAACATTTTTTAAAAAATCTCTTAAAATTGAAGTAATAATAATTTACAAAACAAGAAATCTCAACTAATAGTTCCTGTTCATTTTCAATACTGCTGTGACCTGTAGGCTATATTACAGAAATGTGTTTTATCTGGTAAAACTTTCACAGCAATATGTGTAGTAGGATAGTGCTTTTCAAGAAGGCATCAGTGTAATTTTACATAGAAAAGTCTGTAATTTTTGACTGATTTTGCCTGACTATTAGTCATCAGAGACCTGGTCTTCTAAAGCTCTCTAACTGAAATTCAGTGGAAGAATAGTCTACAGAGGTCTGACCTTATACACATAAGTTGTTATGTTCAAGCAGACATTTAACTAAGGTGTTAAGATGTCCAGCTGTTCAAGACCCCAAAATTGGATATTTTGTTCAAGACCTGCAATTCCAGTCTAGCTAGACACCTGAGTCCCACAGAACCTGTACAGCATAGTGTATGCAGTGCTCTTATATTTAGTAACCTGTTAAGTAGTAGGGCATACTGGTCCACATGTATGCATGCATCTCTCTCAGGGCTGCAGATGAATATGTCTGTGAAATAGTTTTACAATCTGAAGCAGCTTTCTGTATTAAATCTTGGAAAAGCATCATGGTATTTTTTCCTTGTATTGTTTCTCTCTTTGCATTTGTTATCCAATCTTATGAAAATGTAAATAATCTTCTGAATTACTGTTTTAATTCAGATCAGGAAGGTTTTCTTAATTTTCCATCTTGCCACACATTGGGGTTTATTGTGCAGTGTTTCAAAGTTCAAGAATTAGACACATTTTGGATTTAAACTGGACTGAAAGATGGGCTACTGGAGAGTAGCTGATCAATATATGTTCTATGCCACTAGTCTATGTCCTGCCTGATGTAAAACCCACTGAAATAATTACTGTTTTTGTGACTGTTTTGCTCTAAGGGCCCACTTCTATTGGACCATACTGCTCAGGAAAATAGGCACAGCCAAATACATGAGAAACCTCAGATTCCTGCTGTCTGGTAAGTGTATAAGAATTGGGCTACAGAACCAGGATCCATTTTGCTGGCTGGAATTGTGATTTGATGATCCTATTTTCCTGACAGAATAGACTTACAGTGTCAGGAAGGAAGTGGGTGTTCAAAAAAGTACTGCAAAGTCTGTTGCTCGAGTGTTTTTAAGCTGTCATTTAGATGCTATGTTGTAAAATCATAAATTCAAATCTGTTGTGTCAGCAATGAACCTAATGGGTTGGGTTTTGGTCTCCTAAATAAGGACACTACAAATACATTACACAGTGAAAAAGCCCCAATACTGTGACGTCTTCATTTCCGAACAGATAAGGCATTTCTGCCTCAGCCATGAAATCTACATAAGATTTTTCTGAACTTTTCTGATCAGAATATCTGCATCTAATTGAGTAGCAAGAGTTTCTGAGTCATATAATATAGATTAGATTGTATGTAGCTCAATCCATATAAAATTATTATTGTTTAATACAACACTGAATCCGAGCCAATAGCGTTCAGTTCTTAATATATTTTTGCAAGAGAAAAGTGGTGGGTTTATCATTAATAAAAGCAATTCTAAGGAAACATTGGGAAGTATTTTTTCTCCATCGCAACAAAGTGACTGGGTACTTTTTCCCAAAAACATTTACATAACAACTCTGTTCAGGCAACAGAAAGCTCTGTAGTGATAAAAACTCCTGGAAGCATTGGGTTGACCAGAACCCATCAAGAGTTTTTAGTAATTCCTTTACTCCTGATGTCATGAAAGTAACTGTAACATGTTTCTAATATTTTTTTTCTTTAGGTTTTAACTGTCTGTTCAGTTTCAATATGCAATCAGTAAGACTTCTAGGCAGACAGGAAAAACATGTACTTTTAATAAAAAACCCCAAGTGAGATAATACAGTCTAAGGACTTGGTGATGAGAGTGGCTCTTTGTACCATGCCCATTACTTTATTCCTTGTGTTTATTTTCTGTGTGAAGACACCATGACTAACACTAAGCAACTAAAATAATTGCTTAAGAAATAAAAATTCTTTTCCTATGCTCAGTATGGTTAATGGAGAAAGAAACTATATCACCTGCAGAGGTTATTCAGCCCACCATGATCTCCTTGCTTCTCCACTAAGTGTAGAAGGAATGTACACTGCTAAATTAATTGCTTTAATTAGCTGCCTAAAACTAAACTAGGCTATTGAGTTTTGAGGATTGTTCTGGGAAGAATTTGCTTGGATGATCCTTGGGGGCTGCAATATTTCACTAATATAATAGTTTAGTTAAGGAACAGTATGTAAATGTAAGAGATGCTGATTTTGCATGTTTAATCTTTTTTTGATGTTACTACTCGTAATTTTATTTTTTCTCTTTTTTTTTTATTGTTTATAACTAGTTTAAATCCTAAGACATTCATAAATAAAAAACTACCATCAGTGTACTACAGTCAGTGTAAAATACTTTTAAAAAAGCCATGGGATCAATATGACAGACTGCCCCTGAATTACTTGTATTAATTATTAGACTTTAATTTGAAGGAAACAAAAGATATTGAATTTATCTTCTTGACTTAAAGACTGGTTTTTCAGTTACTTTTGAATTACAAAGTTTGGCAAGAGCTGGTAATGACAGTTAGTGCTTAATTTAGGATTGTAATGGTCAAAGTGCATGTCCAAAACACTAAATACAGTTTCTGAATTGCTAAAATGTGACTCAGCTGTATTCCAATCTTTATTCAATTTGTACTTTGAACAGGTAACTGAGATGGAGAGAAATAATGGTTATATGCTACATGGATAGTCCTCATTTTTGGAGCCAGTGAGGGATGAGTCTGGCAACTGGAAAGAGCCAGTGCTTGTGTTCAGTTATATTACATGTCCACCCAAAATAATGAATAATAGGAGTTTTAGCGAGTATAGAACAACACGGGTGTCTTTAGTGTACTGGTACAAAAGTAATTTGTAAGAGCTATTGTCACGGCTTAACCCCAGCCAGCAACAAAGCCCCACAGCAGTGCTCACTCACTCACTCACTCCCTCCCACTCTGCTGTGGGATGGAGGAGAGACTAGGAAGGGTAAAAGTGAGAAAATTCATGAGTTGAGATACAGTTTAATAGGTAAAGCAAAAGCTGCACCTGCAAGCAAAGCAAAACAATTCACCACCTCCCCATGGGCAAGCAGGTGTTCAGTCACCTGCAGAAAAGCAGAGCTCCATCACATGTAAGAGTGACTTGGGAAGACAAATGCCATCACTCTGAATATCTACCACTTCCTTCTTCTTCCCCAGCTTTATATGCTGAGCATGATGCCATATGATTTGGGATATCCCTTTGGACAGCTGGGGTCACCTGCTGTGTCTGTGTCTGTGTCCCCTCCCAACTCCTTGTGCAACCCCAGCCTCTCCACTGTGAGAAGCAGAAAAGGTCTGGGCTCTGTGCAAGCCCTGCTCAGCAGTAGCAAAAACATCCTTGTGTTATCAGCCCTGTGTTCACCACAAAGCCAAAGCACAGCCCCGTACCAGCTACTGTGAAGAAAATTAAGTCTACCCCAGCAGAAATCAACAATATTTGTATTTATGATGGCTTATAGATCTTTACAGCAGAGCTGCTGGACATTAAACCAGACTCCAGAACCTTGTTTCAAGTATGTAAACTTAAGATGAAAGTAGCACACATCATTTTGCTTATCATAATGAAAGGTTATGTGGAGCAAATGAGCACCTTTGAGACATATGGTTTCTATGGCTTTGTAGATTCTCCATGCTGTTGAAAAGCTGTGTCTTTTGTGGCATGCGAACAACAGAGGGTCCATTGCACTTTCCAAATAAGTATTGGAAAATACCATAAAGCAGAATAAAACCCTACTCATATTTCCAAGGCCAAAAGTCTTAAGCCAGCCAGGGAAAATATGGATCCATTTTATTTATGGCTTGAATAATATATGGATTTTCTGTGAAAACTCTTGTGTGCCTTTCATGTTTGTCTGCTTTTACTTTTTTTTGATTTTTAATATGAGGGTAATATAGATAATTCCTTTACCTAGTGAAAATATTTGGCTTCTAACTCTTCAGTGAAAAAGTTACTCTTTTTAAAAATGGATAAGAGTTAAAATGCTGGAAAAAGTAAACTTTGCTGTGTTTGAAGACATGCCAGCCTCAGAGAGGAAGGGAGATCACCCTATTACTGAGAATGAAGGAAAAAAGGAGGCTAAATAAAAGATGTTTGCATAATGTTTAAATAGGCAGCTTCCTTAGTGAGAGTGTGACTTTTCTTTAACCTCCTGTGTTGTATAAAGAAAAGAGGAATTCAGTGCTAGACACATTGAAAACTGATTAACGCTTGACTATTTACTTCCAGTTCATTCAGTTAAGTATGTTGGCATTAAGCAGACAATGTGCCTAATTACTTATAGGAAGAAGTATGAATAATTTGGCTCCTCCTTGGGTGTTTGTAGAATGTGAATTAAACAAAAAATGCCTTTACATGAATCCATGCAAATTCTACTACTTTTGTCTCAAAAAGTTTACATATACCTAAAAGAGGAATATCTTAAATTATTATTCCAAATTAAAAAAAAAAATAGGATGAAGATGTGTCCAAATTTATATCAAGTGCCTTTCCACTGGCGCTCTGAAGATACAAACACCTTTTCAGTTCTTATCCATCAAGAGGTTTAAGGATGTATTAATTATTTGCCTAAACTGGATATTCTGCAACTTTCTGATCCAAAAATAAAACTGGAATCACATTAATGTACTGTGACTTTCAAATATTGCTATTGTAATAATATCAAGAAGTATGACATTTAAGGAGAGAAAAGGGGTAAAAAAAAACCCTATTCACATTTCTCCTCCTCTATGTCATAGAAGGGAACATGCAGAACTGGGAAAAAGTGGATCCAGCTGTGACACTGATACACTATGTCACATTAAATAAATCTCTGTGACCTAAAGTCAGAACAGGTCTTTGGAAAACATACGGAAGCAAGTGGTAGTAAAAGCCATTCAAAACAGGTTGTAACACTGAGAATTTTTATTATTCTACTCCTTTGTCCATTGGTGTCTTGAAACTATGTATTTCTCTGCCCAAATCTGATTTTGAATCAGATTTATGAGGCTTTCTGAGATGTAGCTGTCATGAATTAAGATGCCTGAAATTCCCCTAAAATGCTGTTGTTGCTACTTTTTTTTGCTTCTAATTTTTTTTACTCCCAACAATATAAGAGTAGATGATAGTTAAATGTCTTCTTATTTAATTTATTTTATTTTAAACTATGTAAAGACATGCACTCAATTCACTCCTCTGCCAAAGAAAATTATATCCCATATATCCTTATATTTATCTGATACAATAGCAGTGAGATTATTTACTGTTTCATCTAGGGGAATTCTCTGTCCATTTATGGCAAAAAAAAAAAGTGTTAAAAAAAAGATTTGTTTTCTAATATTGATCTGATAATCAATAACAATTAGACACAAAATTTCTATTATGATAGTCAGAGATAGCTTTCCATGTTTAATAAACACTGTGACTATCTCAAGGTTGGCTTTTTTTCAGACAGATTGAACACTCAAAATTCTTTTCTTGAGTTCATGTATTGAAATATATTGTGCCTAAGAGGGACTAGATTCAGAAGCAGAAATTTGTAAGGAAATGGATAGCAAAAGAGATTCCTCAGACAACCAATCATGAAGAACTTCAGGTTATAATAAATCAGCTTTACTTTTAAATGATCACACCTAATCTAATTATTTTTACACAATCACCTGATTATCATCAGACTTTGGCCAGCAATCAATCCCCAAATAGCATCCTCCTACTATTCTCTTTTTAACTTTGCATTCTCAGGTTCCTACTTGACAAAGTGTCTTGGCTTCAGTATTGAAAATGGAGACCTTCCCAGGAAGAAAATCTTGCAACTTATCTGCATTTTCAAACTTAATCATTTTCATCAGTAATTGTTTTCCTCCAAACCACAGATATCTTTACAAATTTAATGTAAGCTGAAATATGTTTTAGATTCAGAAAGAAAGGAAAAAATACCTAACCGAGTAATGAAAATTTCAGGATACAAGAAATCTATGTTTAAATTATGACCAAGAATTCAGTTTCCACATCTCAGATGAGAGTTACTAGTAGTATCTTTAAAAGGGTATTTGTTTACATAGAGAAACAGTTACAGAACATTGTGTGGTTAAACTGTCCACTTTCAAAACTTCTTTTATGTTTAATTATGTAAAATTTGTTGAGTCTCATCTTTATTTAAATGTGAAATTAAACTAAACTCTAAACCCTTGAAATCATTATGCAAATAGAAGGCCTGTTTTCCAGTTAACCTTATCAGGAATGAGGAAGGAATAAGCCTAAAGTTCGTGTTACATAATGAGGAAAGTTGTAGTGAAAAACCTTTTTTTCAGCCATGTTTATGTGTTTGGAGTTTTCCTTCCACTGGAGAGTTTAAATTTGTGGGGGTTTTTTAATAAACAAAATAATTGTTTCAAAGAGTATTTTTAGCACGTTTCAATTCTATGACTGTGCCAGAAGTCAAGTAATATGTCAGCTGCAGTCTGTGTCTGAAGATGGTCCATTTGCAACTGATGCTTTCTGTGGGGGAAAAACAATCTCTCAGACCCCTGAATGCGGGTACCTCATACAGAACATCCATGTTCAAAATCCAGCCCTTCCAAAGTAAGTTGTTCTGCATTGCGTTCTGCACTCAAAGATATGCTGCTGACTGGAAAAGCTCTAGCACAGTGTCAGTTTATAACAGGTTTTAAAGATCCTTTGCCCTGCTGCTGTAGTCACCAATGTAAAATATCTAAATATCCCATTTTAATTTATTACCTAACATTTCCTCAAGAGTTGTGGTTTTCCTATCATTTTCACTATGCTTTATAAAGCAATAGAGTTAGTTTATTTGACATCATTAAAATGTTTCAGCGATGATGGTAAAAAGAAAGTTAATATGAACCCATGATTTTGGAAACATTAAAAAAATCTTGAAATTTTGATTATTTATTTTTTATTATTCAGGTATCTAATACCTTTTTTAAATCAGAACATCTTAAAAAAATGAGGGGTTATTCAATAACAATTCAATTTCAATTACATTAACTCTCCACAAAAAGGTGACTTCTTATACAGACAAAAAAGCTGTACTGAATAACTATTTTGCATATGATCACACTTGGAAAGAGTTAGATCCCGAAATATTTTAAATGCACTACTGATTACAGACAGATGCATTCTGACTCACAACATTTCAGAGCTAATTGAAATACTGACATGGTGTTTAGGATGACAATTTCCCTTCTTATTCGTGCATTCCTACCACTTGGCCACAGCAACATGTCTTACTGCATTTAAATATATCAGGATCCCCAAAGCTACATTCCATTGTATAAAAAGCAAAGGAAAAGAAAGGGCAGTATTTTGCAAGAGCCTTTGCTGTGTTGTGTTTATTGGCACTGCGTATATTTCTATTTTATACCCACTTTTATTTAGTCATAGTGATTGAACTTCGGTCATATTAGTGCCCATTAAAATGGAGTACCATGCCCATCATTCACTACTAAATGCTGACATAAAACTTTCAAAAGATGTGAAACATTTATATTAAAAATCATAAATTGGAATAACTCAACCCAAACTGAACAACCCACACAAAGAATTCTGAGTAGACTTTCATCAAATACATTTTTATAAGAATGATATATCCTGTATGTTCTACACAGCTGTTAACAAATAATTATAAAGTCAGAGGGCAAAAATAACACTATTTTTCAGAGTTTCTGTTATTCTCAAAAATCTCGTCTTTATCTTGCTTTAATATTACTCTGTTTTCAAAGGCGTTGGAAATTCAAAGATTTAGGACTTCATTGGATTCCTGATTTTCTGAGGGATGAACATGCACAATAAATAATAAAAAAACCCTAAGAAACATATTAGGTAGTAATATATTATAAATGTATAAATTCAACAACTGTGGACAAAAATATGGTTTATTAAACAATTGTAATTACACAGTAACATTCTTCTTCAAGTCAAAGATGGTTTAATAAGTCAGAATAGAATAGAACATTTCAGGCATTTAGATACTAATATTGAAGATGTTGTAACACTGAAGAAAGCACAGAAAGTAAAACATCAGCAGAAAGAAAATGTAATAAGTTATTTTAGAACTAAAAAGTCCATTTTTTCATTTTGTCCCCTGCTTTTAGCTCTACTATTTACACAAATGCTTAGTGATGATGATGATGATAATGACAAATGGGAACACACTGTCCTAAAGAAGTAGGAAAACTATGAAATAAAAGAAAACTTTCTAAAATTTTCTTCTCATTGTTATTCCAAGTTCAGTTTGTGGAGTGGAAATTATTCCTGAGAGAAAACCTACTTGCGAACTTGATAGTTGCCTTTCACTGCCACTCAGCCATCAGAAGTTGTGTTTTAAAACTTAGTATGCCCACTGCACAATATGTATTTTTAAATTCAGTTTCCTTCCAAGCAAAAGGTACCTGAAATTCAGGTGGGGAGAAATGGTGATTCAGTAAGCCTACTTTTGTGGAATGAATATATAAATCTTAATCTGAGTCATAATTCATAAATATTAATCTCTTTTCTTTGCACTGGAAGAATACTGAATATCAGTTTTTCTAAACTACTTAAAAACAGATGGGATATAAAGCTTCAGAAACTGGTGATTTAAAGAGATGGGTTCTCTTAACATCAGCCATCTTCTGCTGGTTTTTGTTTAATTGTTCTTTCATGACCCCAGTAATTAGGAAAAAACCTCCCAAAAGTTCATTTCAACACTTTGAAAAAAGTAAACTCCATTTAGTCAATTACCACAATAATTGTTTTTATGAATTAACTCCAGATGTAACAGTTCAATTGTTTAATGGATTCCCATGTTCCTATACATATATTGTATATTTATTAACATGCATAGTAAATTCACCTTTAAGATAATAATATTCCAGTAGTCTACTTAAATACAAAAATGAACTTTGTTCATTTAGAAATAATAGCTTATTTAATCTATGCACATTAATGATAAAAAGTGACCATCTTTACCAAACATGGGCTATAATACTTTGAACAAAATACTTTTAAATACTAAAAAGGAAAGTTAGAAAACAGATGAACTTTGTCATGTGTTACTGAATTTCTCATTTCTTCAGAGAAAAATTCAACAGCTTTTAACATTCCAGTTGTTACTGACCAATTTCCACCTGCTTATTCCACAGAAATCTTAACTTTTGATTAATAAAAATAAAAATAAAAATAAAAGAATCCCTCTCTCCTTCCCACTGATTCTAAAGGAAACCTGAAAATTTATTACTTCATTTTTCTTTTTTTCTTTTTTTTTCCTTTTCAGCACTGGGAAAACAGAATACAAGGAGTGGGAAGTGTTTCATATTAATTTTATAGTTCTGAAATTCTGATTGTTGCTGTGTTTATCTCTAATTTCAGAATATTAGGTTGGAAGATAATCCAGATGAAGGTGTATTTGCTTCATCTGTTCAGCCCATTATCCTGACCTCCTGGGAAATAATGAGTCTGAAGATGTATCTGGGTATTTCACTCAGCAGCTTTTAATCACTAGCAGATTATGAGTACCATAAAGGGGTTTGATTTGGACATTTTAGGTAAAAGAAAATTAAAAAGAGTTGGGATAGCTCAAAGTACCTCTGTCAAGCTAGAAATCAGAGCCTGGAGCCTTTTCCTGTGCCATGGTACTTTTTGCATAGTTACTTGCTGGTAGAGCATTTATCCAGGAGAACTGTGTTTTAGGCCACCGTCAGACTGCACAGGTTTAATACGGATAGGTTTTGCATCTCAGTGTTGTGCCTCAGCCATCACAACTGCTGTACAGCAGTGCTCCTTCTGCACTTTACTTCAGACAGTCACTGGACAGCAAGGACAGAAACAGCTGAGGGAGAACAGCCTGCTCTCCTCTAAGTTGAATATTCCAGCCATCTTTTGCAGACTGGGCTACTGCTTCCTTGAAAAACGTTTGCAATCACATCTAAATCCCCTTCCTACTATGTAAAAAGATGAGAGCTGAAGTATTCCAACTTTGATACCAGCACACTTATTTATTTTGGCAATGTTTTGTGTCCCAAACTGATTATTGTTACTTTAGAAAAAACACTTAATCTATTGCATACACAAAGTTACCAGTTTGGAACCTGTGGCCAGAAACCCTTAGTCCCCTACAGAATCTCAAGTGCTTTGGTTTGGCGGGCAGGATTTTCCTGTGTTGCTCTTTTCAGTTTAGGTTCCTAATGTCACTTCAAAGGTACTTTATTCTCCTACAAGCCTTTGGGAAAATGCAACTTTACAAACTTTTGTCTGTTTTGTTGTTTTGTTGGGGTTTTTTTAGGAGAAACCTTAGAGGCATATGCATAAGAAACAGCTTTGCAAGACTATAATTATCCCTTTTTTGACATTTGAAGTTGTGCATCTGTGAATCCTCCTATTTGTCCCGTACCTTCATAGGGCTTAGAGATAACATGATTTCTTGCATTGCCCTTAAAATGCTCATTAAACTAGAGCTTTGCATTCAGAAAACTATGATCTCCTCTAATCAGTATGCTGCCATTGCATAAGCAGTAGGTCACTTGTGGCCTCTTCCCAGTTCTTTGCAAATAGATCCCTACAACAGCCTCCTGAACACTGACATGCTTCTGCTGATTAAAACCTGGGAGTCCAAATATATAGGTGTCAGGCTGAAAGGCAACAGTGAGACTAAATGATGGTCTTCTCATATTTAAACACAGCATAACACTGCTAGCTGTGCTTTTTCCCATCTGTTTTACAAGAAAGAATTAAAAAGGAAAGTATTCGTTGCAGCTCCAGGTGCTTGCAATGCACCCACTTAACACAGAAGGCAGAAGGCCTGCCTGTCAATGGGTGGAACTTCCTTTGCCAAGCAAACCAGAATTGCAGCTAAAATTGTGTGGGTCTTGTTTTGCCTTTTTTTTCCCTTTTTTTTTTTTTTTCTTTTTTCTTACACTCTGCCCACAAAAGATACGACATTTTCTTTACTGCATATGATTTATAAAGTGCAGACTTCTTCTGATGCATGATATAGATAAAAGGCAGTCTTGAAAGAGATGTGCTTGTCGTCCACCTTAAAAATTCTCAGGGTTAAAATGCCTAAGAGATGGCACCAAATTCTTACAGGAATCTCACTTGTGGGAAACTACTTTACTCAGAATTTAATTATAATCTAGGTGAACACAGAATTTTAAATATTGAAATGACCATCCAAATCACTAAATCCAGCTTTTGTTATCACAAAAAACCCCCAACAGTTCATATAGTGCCTTCATAAATTCCTACACTAATCAATCACACTGGAATGCTCCAGCATTTTTTGGATATGATTTCTCTGAAGTGGCTCTTCTGCTCACTTAGCTGCCAAGTTGTTAATATCCTTGAAACATTAATTTAGTATCACATAAAAACTCAAAGGCCTACTCTGATTCCTTTCTAAGAATTCTGTTTAATTGCTCTGCATTTGTATTGCCCCATGGTTCTGAAGACTTGTCTGTTTCCTCTAACAATTTGTCAAGAAGAATGTAAAACTAAGCGCTGTCTTATTTTCCTACCAATGATGGTATTCTCTTTCTTGTGAACAGGATTACTGCATCCTTAGCTCATCTCTTAACAAAGATCAGACTAACAAAATAAATTAAAGCAGAAATTACATGCTCTGAAAATCCACTCAATGTTTGGAGATGCACACTTTGTGTGGGAGACTACAGAAACCTTTAATATCTTTTCGTTTATATTCATGTGTATGCAGCAAACTATAACTTGCCTTATTGACTATATCTAAGGCATTTTTAAATAGGTCTGGCCTCTTGTCCTGCTGCTAAGCTGCTGAAGACATACTTGTTTCACAGGCAAATATCCAGCACATATGTTACAGATCTCAGTCAATGTGGCTGCAGACTAACAGAGGGCAGATTTTCTGTCAGCTCTCAGGGTCTTTCTTGTCCAAAGTTCCTTTGATATATTGCTCAGAGAACACTAATCAGAAACATACAGTTTGCATAGAGGCAGCCAGATTACAAGAAGCCAATGTGTCCGGTTTTCGGGTGATTATATTTTTTTTTTACCCTGTGATTGGCTACATAAATGCACAGGCATTTGGGGGCAGAGTAGAAGGTAAACTTGGAACTGCATAGAGTAGGAAAAATTGTCCTACTAGATTAAAATATGGCTATGGCACACTCTTTCCCTGGAAGCTGAAGGAGATATCAACTGATGTGATGAAGTACTACCAGTGGTAACTAGAGACTGACAGAATACTTGGAGAAGATGGGGGATTGCAGTCATCTGCATAAATAACAAAGGATAGAAAGCTAAATAGCCTGTTCTGAAACAGACCATTAAAAGGAATTAGAAATACAAATTAAGGGAGAGACCGAATTTTGGATTAAAAACTTGCTTCAATTATGCCATTTTAAAAAGTGAATAATTTAGTGATTTGGGTTTCTTGTGTGTTTTTTTTCCCAAGCTAAGTCTCCAAAGAGCCCTCTACTGCAGGGAATCATGTGGAAATCTTTTTACACAGATTTTCTGGTGCATACAAAAATGTTTATTATATCACGAAACGTATCTTTGTAAATCCATTCCCTGTGGTGTGTATCCTCTGCAAGGATAACGTTTGGACTGTAAGTTAAAAATGATCAGTGATCAGTAGCTTTGCACACTGTCCTGATATTTGCAACATACTGCTCACTCAGCAGTACATCTGCTACTGAAGGGAGATGGTTCTGCTTCTGCTTGAGGTTGTGTTTTGTCTGCATCATCAGTAACTTTGCTGCATCCAGCCAAACCCCTAGGTGAGGTCAGAGGTCCTCATTTCAACTAGGACTGGTGCAACCATGCTAATTTACTCTGGACAAGAGAGTCCAGCCCTTACGGTGGGTAAGGTCTAGATGCTTAGCAGGTTTCTCCAATATTTGCTGAAAACTGAAAAAGGGAATATTCTGTAATTAATCTGAGCATTGGTTCAGTTTTCCTCTCTTTGACAAAGCTATTTACAGTCACGATCAGTATGCACATTGGTAAATTATCCAGACCGTGCAGGATCAATGATTCTAAATATAACAGGAGAATAGAAGCCATTTATGGTATAAAAAGAGGGAAGTGCTCAATTTTGAGAGTTTGTTAACAGAACTGTAATTATCTGATTTAATATTAGAAACAATAACAGCTATTTTTTTTGAAAGCCACAATTTATAACTGGAATTGCCTAGACAATTTTTTATGATTTAGAAAGTTTTAATAATTAAAAATTATTTCCCCTCACCCTTCCCCAATCAAATGTAAACATTTAAATGGAATTAAAGAGACAACATATTGCAAGTTTTATTCTAAGCTAAAATATACACAGGATTAGTATTCTGAAAGCAAATTGGTTCATAACTGTCTGAGTGCCTTACCACGGGATGATATCTTTCCTTCTCACAAAAGTGTGGTGTTCTTTATTCCTTTTACACAGGCATTCCATATAACCTCTGCTTAATTTAAAACCCCATGTTGTCTTTCTCATAGGCACCATTTTCATCCTTTGCTCTGTATTCATCCCCGATCTCTTGAAGCTAAGATATTGAAAAGGATAAATTTGGCTTGATAGCAGTACGTATAACGATGCTACTGTCGGTTGCTAGGATACCATTTGGTGGTCAACTGTCTCTGGTGCAGCTGCTCTTAATAGCCAGACTGACAGACATATTTGCTTTTATCCCCCTTAATGCTTGGGCTATGGAAAGTTTCCCTTTATCTATTACATTTTGACTTTTGAGGAGAGGTAAGCTTAGAGACAAAGACATGGGAGAGGGAGAGAGATGTTGTTATTTTACTTTATTTTATTTTATTTTATTTTACTTTATTTTAGTAACAAATGTGTTATCCCAATGAATTTAAAAAGAAACGTGTACCAGTCTCTGCAAGTTTTATAACTTTTGGTACATGAGCTAACGCAAGATCTAATCCAATGTCCATTACAGAAGCTGAAAATCTTTCACTTATTTATTACGACTCTGCTAGCACCCCTTGGCTTTTTCTCTGAGGATTTTGAGGGCTAAAAGCAAAAGATGCAGCAAGTTGAGTTACATAGCTGTGTGGTTTAGTTGGTGGCATCTAAAAGTTCATATGCTCTGTAGGATACATGGGAAGGTAACAAGTAAGAAATTCATACTTGACCTAGTCAAGAAAAAATGCTTTTTTCCACAAGAACAAAGAGTTGTTGCTTTTGTTTTGATAGAATTGCTTATGAAACATTGAATTTTGGTGCCAATTCCTGAGTGCTGACTACTTCTAGAAATTAGTCAGCTTTACTGAGTCACTAAGTATAAGTTTGCTACCTTAAATTTAGATGTCAGTTCTCAGAAAAAAGACCCCAAAAAGCCCACAACAAACCAGTGAAAAAGCACCCTTCTCTACTGGTAACTTCCATTTCCCTCCTGAGCTGATTCCTGTTCCTGTTTGCATTCACAAACTCTAGGTAATGGGCACTGTTATGAAAACACAACAAAGCAACACTCTACCAGGAGACTTAAACTTTGGTATTTATATATTTAAAGTGTGAAGAACCCTGATTACAATATGTGTGACTTCTTTTGGAAAAGAAAAAACCCACCAACCAACCAAACCACATGATGTTCCCTATTATTGTAAATTGCTTTCCTAACTTGATTTAAGTCAATGGGAATTTTCAGTGAATTTTAAGTGGAGTGAGATCTGGAAGTCCATTCTTAACTTCAATAACAAGAATTTAGGGAGTAAGTGTTTACATGTTAAGAGTATTCCTCCCTGTAGTATCTGGCCAGCATAGGGAAAAGTAATTATATTCACAGAACAAGAGTCTAACTGCTAGATGGTCTTTATACAAAGTTGTCATTACTAAACCTTCTGTAAAGGTGGGAGGCTTCTTAACAACATCTGTGGTAGTGACGCTATGTACCTGGCCACAGTCAATTCAGAAGAAGGAATAGATCTAGTATATGATTCAGCTCACTTGTTTTGGATACTTAACTGTATAATGAGATGCATTGCACATATTTCTCCTGAAAGACTATAAAAAGAGACTGAGATTGTAGACAACTATATTTAGTTAGATTAATCTTAATCTTTCTTTTAGGGTAAGTTCCTAAACTAGTGATATTTGGTTCTCTCTATATTTAGAGGAAACAGGAATTTGCCTTCAGAGAAGAGTTCACCATGAGTATTCTAGATGTCTCAGAAAAGGATGAAACTCCCTTTAGAGATGCCTAGCTTTCATTTGACTGTAGTGGGAACCAGTATTACAGTCTAGACTAAGTACCAGACTTTCAGAAGCCTAAGATGAGGTGATAGGAGTTCCAGCTTTAATGGGTATCTGTTATTTTACAAAACAGCATATCCTGCAAAAGTAATGAGCCACGAGCAAATATTGGTAAATGTTACAGAGGACACATGTTATTTGGGATAGCAGATGGGCATCAGGTAACAGCTGATTAGGAAGCTACTCCCTAGTGTGTTCAAATATATCTGGACAGAAGGTGCACAAACAGTATCGCAGCACACATGTGAACTCAGTGAAAAATTCTGGCCACATGTAATGCTGCTGGCCACTCTCTGGGATTCCTCTCTCCACATTCCTTTATGCCCAACACTGAATTCATGATTACTAACATCTGCAAATTATACTGGCAGTGTATCATCATTTTCTGGCAGCTATGGCTGCCAGTGAGAGACTGTATACTTTGCTTAAGCCATGGGCAGTTTGATGTAGGGAGGTCAATGCAGTTTATTCTGGGAATTTGCTGGGTTCTTGGCTACTAAAACCACAAATAACTCTAAAACCACCTCCAACAAAAACAAAAAATCGAGCTCTAGCCAGTTACCTTTAAATTTTATTATGTTTCGCAGATTTTTCCTATAACCATTCAGATACTAGTAAACAGCACCGAAGAGTTTAAAAGCCAAACCTAATACTACCAGTAATAAAGAAACCAAATGGTAAATTTTGTGCAAACTATAATCTCTAGCTGTTCTTTGCAGCTGATTTTTCTGTAGCATTTTCTATCTAGTTTCCAGGGGAGAGATCAAAAACAAGTTTTGGTGTTATAATCCAGCTGCTTTCAATATCACCAGCACAAAGGTAGCAATAAATCTACCTTATTTGGCTACAAACTCCTGGTAATGCTTTATCATTAGGAGGACACAAAGAAGGCATTGTGCATCAGTACAAATATACATGGGTCTTCAATCATTTGAGGTGCAATGAACCCCAGCACTAACAGGTAAAACAAGGAAGTCACTGCTTTAAGAACACTCAGGTAACACCTTGAATCAAAAGTTAATGCAATGAACACAGCTCTCTGTCTTGTTGGGAAGTCTAAACACTCTGAGTTACAAGGATGCTCTGCAATTTTTCTTGGTACTTTCTCCCTAAACTCTAAAATTGAGTTTAAATTGATGAATACTTCCATTAATAACAACAGCAACAAGTGTATGTCTTATCAAAATGACTCACAAGTGCTTTTAAGGTTTTGTGTATTTTTAATTAAAACTAATAGGTTGCTTTGAGTTTTTTAATGAAAAATAAAAATTTAGCACCAAAGTTTTAAAAATAAAAGAAGCATATTTTCCGTGAAAAACAGGGGGAAAAAAATCTGGGAGTCTGGTTTGACTCTTTGCTTGCAATAAAGTAGAGCATTTTCAGTCAACAGCACTGAGGAGGAGGCATTGCTGCAGTGTGAAGTTCTGTGGCTGCTAACTGCTGAGGTCATCTTCACTTTTGAGCTGAGACCACAGCTAGGGAACAAGAAAAGAGGAAGATCTGGAGAAATTCTCTGACCTGAATTTTCTGTAAAAGTGATGTATGTGTCTATTGCTACTTTTATTTGGTGAAACAAGATTTGTACCAATGTCGCTACAAAATCAGCTACATCACTGATTTCTGCTTTCAGCTGGACACTGATTATTACAACATAAAGAGAGATGTAGTTATATTTTTAAATGGTCAGCAGTGTATGCTGTGTAGTACAGGCATGGCTACAAGGATCTCAACACTGAAAAATATTCCTACAGCCCAAAGTCATGTGCTCCCTATGGCAAAGGAGCCAAGAGCAGTCCACATGCAGAAGATATCTCTGTTCCTTAGACAGTTATTTATGCACTACTTTATTGCGGACTGAGAGTGGGATGAGCAGACAGCTGAGTCCTGAGAGACCTGCTGATGTTGGCTTAAACAGCCAGTGCTGGCTCATTTCCTCACTTCTGGTGCAGATCCAGAAGGCTTTCCACCAGGAGAGCTTGCCCACAGCCATTCACATCACAGTTTCTGCAACAGATCCACACTTGAACTGTTCAGATGCCACAGGTTTGCCCATCTGGTACTGTTAAACCTATGGCTGTCACTCCCACACTAAAACACAGCAGTGACTTTCTCCACCCTTGACATCTTGCTGAGCTGGCTGTATCCAATAAAGCAATATCTGCTCATAGCAAGGTAATATGGATTCTGGCGAAAGTACTGGAACTCTTCATGAATCTGTCTCTGCTTGTGTCTCATTATTCAGCTTTATATCACTGCTGATCTCTGGATTGCATTGCTACTGATGTTTATGTCCTAACCTGTCAAAACTAGTGTCAGTTGTCCGCTTCTGATGTTGCATATTTGCCATTGGTTCCTCTGTCCTGTGGATAAACAGCCCTTTTGTGATTCAGCTGTATTAACAGAAAAGGTTACCATTGCCAATCTAGCCCTGCTGTTCCTTTTCCTTCTGCCTGACACTCTTCTCCCCAGTAGATCCCCTTACACAAGCGCTGTTACAAGTACTCTGTAATTTGCATCAGTCAAAATGATCTGGACTCTAGAAGACTTGGTATTTGCACATTTTAAAGTAACCCAATTTGTTTTGATTAAAGTGTCTTTCAGAGTCAGGGACTGAGGAGGCAGTCTCTAACAAAAGAATGATAATGGTCAGCTACAAGTGAGCTATGCACGATAGCCTAGACACAAATTTTATGGAGACTGCCTGTCCATTGTTAGCTTTAAAACAAGTCCTATGTGTGATTTCATGTGACCCAAAAGTTTTCCTTGTATATTCACCACAGATATCTCTCCACTGATACTTTTATTTCAGGCCATATTTAATGAAAAAGTCCTGATTTTGACAGTGGCTTATTGTCTATGGAAGAATAATGCTGCGTTTCCTCAAAACTGCATTGTCTACCTTGAAATCCATTTCTGTTTGGCATTTGACACATTTTTTTGGTGCTGTATAAAGCCTGAATGTGTTAATACCTGGGTTGCAGTAATAATGAGATAGATTTGAATACAGCCACCATGAACACAGGTTCAATTCTACAGGAGCAATATCTGATGCTTTTGCTTACAGGAAAAAATACCTGTTACCTCTGCACCGTGTTTACGGGACATGAGAGGTTGGCTATTCACAGTATTTTTTACTTCTTTGCTTAAAATTATTTTGTCTGAAGAATTCACTTGGCAATACCAAGGGTGCTCTCTCTTTCTGTCAGGAATTACAAGAAAGGCACAGTTGACTCAGATAGAAAACAATTTGCTATCTATATAACACAACAAAAAACCCAATTTTGCCTTTTGGAAAGTTCTTTGTATGGCTTAGTATTCTAAGCCATAAAATGCTTCTGGAACATGGATTTGTGGTACAGTTTGTATACTCTTACTTTTGGCTTCTCTCATCTTCACCAATCCAAAAATTTAGCTGTTAATCTCACACTGTATTGTCACTGTCATTATGCCAAGTCTTGCTGTGTTTAATCAGATTAAGGAATATTCTCTTAGGCAAAGAATAACATATACTTGTGGTTATTGCAGAAATTTCCGTATAACACTATGAAGTTGCTGATTTTTCTGCAATATCACATTATGGATACACATATCCTGAATGAATAAAATTACTTTTCAGCAAGATGTTACGCTTCCTTAGAGTACCAGTCAGTTTTAGAAAGCATCTATCGAAAAATTCCATGAGATCTTATTCATAATTGTTCAAGACTAATTTAGAGGTGCAAACAGCAATACAAAGGCCACTGAGAGTGAGGAGTTATTTGCACAGTAAAATGAGTGTGTGTGCTTATTGCTTAGTCTAAAAATAACTGGTTCATTAACTTTAAATGTATCATTAACCTGATCATATTGTTAAAGTCAAATGTAAAAACAGATAAGGTAATTTTGGTTTATATTAGCTGCTGCATATATACGTGCATGTTCACATTTAGCACTCTTGAAAATGCAACGAGATTACACATTCTGCAGAAACCAGGAGTTTTTAAAGGGTGAACAATGACAGCAAACCTAGGACAGGAGAACAGGAACAATTTTGTTTTCTCTGTATCAGTGAATCTTAATACCCATTAAAAATCAAATACCAATATGAGGCTTAATCAATCCTGTGAGAAGGATTTTGCCACTTTGTGGTTTGTATCATTTTATCCTATGTGAACTAATGATAAAACTGTTGAGTTAAAATGTTGGAAAATACACTATGTGTGTTAATAGACATTCAAACAGCATTTTTCTACCCTTCCTCCATAACTATCAAACACCACCAAATATTTACTCTTGTTGAGGAGATGCCACGATGAAAGTTGGGAAGAGCTTGCTGTAGGCATTCCTTTGAGTTCCTTTGTCGTGGAACAGATCAGATGGAAGAACTAAGGGAAATCCTTTTCTTCACAGAAGGGACTTAGATCAGTTGATTTTTTTTGCTAACCTGTTCCCCAGGACTTGAGGGAGTGGAAGATCAGTTACCTTTGGAAAGAAGTTGTTGCCCTTTCTTGTGTATGTAGCACTGTGCCATATTTTGCAGAGAACCTTCATATGAATGAAATAGAGCTGACTTTGTTAAGGCCAGGCTGGACTCATAGGACTCATAAACCTGTGAGACTTCTCCTCTCAGTCTGCTTGCTGCTGTTGTCATTTCCAGGTCCAGACACTACCTGAGGACACAAGAGTGCCCCAAAAATAAACACAGCAGACGTGACTGGCCACGTGTCAACACACAGACAGCATGGCCCTTCCCAGCACCCACATAAACACCAGCAGTGTGCACCTACACCTGAACACAGGCAACCCAGGACTCTTCCTCCTCTGTGTCTCACCAGGTTTGAAGCTAATCAGTGAAACGTGCACATACTTCCATTTTCTTGATTGGCAAAACCACCTCAATTCATGGGCTTTAAGTCTGACATCCATGCCTGGACCTTGGGATGCTCACCCAGTCTTTGTCTCAGACCTTGGGTTCTGGTCAAATGCAAGTGACCTCCTACACATGGGCTAGTCCAACTTGACAGTCACTAGTGGGTCATCCTCCAACACACATCACATGGAGAGAAGAAAACAAGATCACACAGAAAATAGTAAGGAAAATTACTGCACAAATTTTTCATTTAATTTAAAACTTCAGGGCTGGCCCTTCTTTGAAGTGAATCCATGATAGGGCAAGGTGTCATTGGCTTCACTGATGCAAGCCTTATATCAAATTACAAGAGTACCAGGTCCCAGTCACCTTGAAATTCTTGTTCATGTCTCAAGTGCGTGAAGTTCAGTGATGACTGGTAAGTTACTCTCCTCCAAACACTGGCTGTTAGAGTAGCTGATCATGTACAACATAATGCAAATAATTAAGTAATTAATTTTATTAAAAATAATTTAAAAGAGCATCTCATTTTTATATGAAGTTTTTGTGTGGACAGATAGCTCTTTTGCATGCAGCTTCTCTCTTCACCATTGTTTTAATCAATAAGTTGCTTAGAATAAATGTCATACCTCAGAAGGACCAAGACAAAAAAGTTGTGCTTTGTAAAGATATTCAGATTTCAAAATTTGATTCCATTACATGATTTTAAGTAAGTCATTTATAAAGCAGAACCACAAATAGAAATTCCAGCTCAGAAAAGGATAAACAGAATGGAAGAGATTAATGTGTGTCTTTTACTGCTCACACTGATGCCTTAATCAGTTCCTTCTCATTTCTATTATAAAGCAGATGTCTGTGCATTTTTGTTTGTGTTATTGCCTCCATTTATGAAAAATTTTAAAGGAAAGATATGTTTATAACATCATCATTGTCTTGAAGATGCATATAGAGACCAGAAACTGTAATGAAGAAATACATGCCCTATGTAAGTGAGAGTGGACTTCCTAGTTCTTTCAAAAACTTGCACAAGAAAAATCCATGTAAAAATGCACTACAAGAAATTTTGGGGATCACCATGGAAATCTTTTGTCAAGTATTTAATTGTGCCTTTTATTCCTTTTTTTTTAAATATTCAATGGTAACTTGTCTAAAATACTGTTAAAATACCATGCTTTGTCCCAGCACAAGAGAGCAGAATGTCTGTGCAGTACCTGATGTTGATACTCTTTTTCCTATCAGCTTGCTAACTGTGGAACTGTATGCCATCAGCACTAGGACAAGTTTCATGTGAGACTGTTTTCCTTTGTGCTTACTAGAGCAAATATATTTTAATTACTTTCTGCATGTTTCCCAAGACTCTAAATCACTTTATTGTAGTCCAAATATGCCTTTCATGTTTGGAATACATCTTCCCTGTTTCACACTTCTTTTGGGCAGTCATATTGGTGAAGCATATAAAGGTGAAGAAATGGTCTGTGAAGATAAAAAAGAATTAATCATGACACCAAGACTAGTCCAAAGTTTGAATAGGCTTGAAGGAGGAGAGTGAGATATGCAGCATCTGTGGATCTTTATAAACCTATGCTGCACATAAACTGCCTGACAAAGCACCAGACACTGTGTACTGAATGTAAAAAACTGAATACAAAGCAGATGGGTCACAAGCATTTAAAACTCAGATTTCTAGCTTTCCAATCCCTTCTGAGTATAATCTTCTTGTAAAGGTAAGATTTATTCCACATTAGTTATTCAAAATAGCCCAGGAAAACTCTAGAGTTGGGTTGATGAATACACAACCTCCAGTTATAGATGATGAAATTGTGAAATTAGCTTTCATTATTGAGTTCCAGTACTGAATCTTATGAACCTTCAAATCCACATGGTGCAGAACAGAAGGCAAATTTACATCAATTAATTGTTTTATGAAAACCTGATAAAGAAGCACTGTCCTTGAACCACTTAGATTAATGAACCTAAATAAAACACGTGCATGTATCTGTGTATATAATTCCGTGTTAGAGGATATTAATGGCTGCCATCAATCACAAATCTGGTTACAGTTGATATGTGAAATTACCTTCACCGAGTCTAAATGAGAGAACAGCCTAATGTTACTTTTGTGTGGGCAGAACTAAAACAGTAGAAGCCAGGGTTAAAAAAAATAAATTAAGGAAAGCATCATTACAACATCTAGCAGCTGAGCATCTTCTCTAACCAGTTTCTCACTTTTTTCTGTAAAAAAGAATATAAGAGATCGCTCACCCCAGCTATCTCAGATAAGATAGCTAAGAAGAACTTCATTATGGAAGTATCTGTATATCTCTATTATGTCAAAGTTGGGACTCCCAGCCACAGGTGGTATTCAGCTGCTCTAACTTAGATAAATGTGTAGAAGCTTTCTAAGTTTAAGACACTTTTATGAATAGTTAGGCCAGTTAAGTCATGAAAAAAAGGAGATTCACCAGAGAAAATAATGATATAACGAATTATCCTTCTATTGAAAATAATCTGACAATGACATATTACTACTACTTTTGTACCTGTTACTTTTGTACCTGTTACTAGGACAACCCAGGAACTGTTACTCTTGGTCTATTGTATGAGTCAATATATGTAATTTTTTTTAAAAGTGGCCTCCTCAGTACTTTTACTTTCTCCTTCTGTCTTCCCACTAAAAGCTTAAGAAGGGTCCATCAGAAGATGACATGTGGAAGCAGCATCTGCCTAGTAACTTTGCAGTATGTTCTACCTCCTCCCCTTCCCTTCAGTCCTACAGTACAAGGATCATGGCTTAAATTCAGATGGTATCAGGATACATTTGTCCAGATCCCAGTTTTTGATTAACTGCTGTAACAACAGCTACTACAAAGAGGAGTCTACTTTAAAAAATATTTGTGTACATATTGTGTGTCTGTTTGTACCTGTCTTTCATGCTATCATACACATGCATATGTGTGTGTGTATATATATATATATTTATGTTAAAAATACCTTTTTTTTTTTCCTTTACAATAAAGTACAAGCAGTGTGGTGCATAAAGTGATCAAGGCAGAAAAGCAGGACACTAAATTCCTGACTTCAGAGACTTCTGTCAAACTCCTGACTCCAAGATTAAGTTGTTTACACTGTTTCTCCCCTCATAGTGCTGTTTATTCTGTTTATTCATAACATAACTCTTTGGGTGCCAAGGACTGAATCTTACACTTTAAGTTTAGAAGTCCAAGTACCTATACCAGTGCCTGAGTTAGTCATTCTGACAAGGAGAAGCAGGCAGCTCAGAGGTAGATGTTCACTTAGCAAACAGCTACACCTGGTCATATGACCTTGACTTTAGTTAGTAGTTCTTGAGCTTTAATTGTTTATCAAAATGGGCGAATGTGAATTAACTGCTTTGGTAACAAACTGCCCTTCACAGATGGGCGTAAACAGAGAGTGCTGTAATGCACATGTAATGCACATTACTCCTCAGATGTTGCAAAAAAAATGCACCAGAGCTCAGAGGGAACAGCAGAAAGCCAGTGTCTTGGTTCGAGACAAATTTGGAGGAACGTCCGAAATGAACATCCTCTGATAGAAGGCGGGTTTCAGCTGCCCCTCCCCCACCAGGTTGGGGGGTAAAAAAATTCCTCGAAGGAAAGTGAAAAAACAACTATTTATTTAACAAGCCCGAGCTGGGGTGTGGCTTGGGCCCCCCTGGGCTGAGGTATAAGGCCTCCTGGTGATGTTCTGAAGCTGCTGAACAGTCCGGGAGAAGAAGAAGATGAAGCCGAAGTCCCAGGAAACTTCTTGCTCCAGCTACGAAAAAGAAGCTAGCTAAAAAGGAAGAGAATGCAACTCTGTTCTCTGCTGCAGAGAGGCGAGAGCTGAGAAGAAGTGAACGAATTAACTCTGTTTTTGAGCACAAGCCGCTGAAAAAATCCACTGGCTCCACCCCCTCTCTTAGAGGTACAGAAGAGGCACAGGATTCATGTCTGGGCATAGAGCAGGCAATAGGGGATACAGCATCATAAAGTCATGCCAACACAGTCAGAAAATGTGCCCAGTGATTTAGCAATAAACAGGTGTCTATTTTGTTACTTAAAACGTGATTTGCTGGGGTTTCAGTGAGGATTTCTTAATCCTATATGACTAACATCCTAGACATTTGTAGCCAAATATCAGTGACACAGCTATACCTAAAACAGTACCTTGAAGTAACCAAATGGGGAACAGTAGTGCAATAACTTTGTTCTGGATATTCTTTTTGTCTAATTGATCATTTTCCAGAAATTTCAATAAAATACTGTTCTATTAGTCTCACTGTCCAGGAGCCAGTCCCATAATGTGTTATTAGACATATTTCTATATTTTTCTTTGCTCTTGCATTCAATGAAAGGGAAGGTTTGACAGTGAAAAGAACTACGAATTAATGCCAATTTATGGTGGGAGTTATTTGTCTTATTTTCCATGTACAAGAGAAGTTAGTGTACTACTACAAAATCTTATACAATCACCTCTTGGTAACAGACTGTTTTTAACTCTCTTTTTCTATACAGATTTAATAACTATATTCTGATAGAAGTGATAGAGTTTCTTTATGACTCACAATATTTACTCTTATTCTGGGTAAATTAAAGTTTTCTTGGAGTTTCCTGTATGTTTGCACATCTTCTTTTTTCAGAGGACAATTATTCTATGTAAAAATGCAGGAGAAGTATCAGTAGTTGTGACCTCTCTGTCATTGGCCCTTGTTGATAAATTTCTCGAAGGAATTCTGTCAACAGGTTTAGACTGAGGAGGCTAAACTTTGTAGAAGGAAATCTATCACACAGTGAACTGTGCTTAGAGCTTGCTTATTATAAGACATGAAAAATAAATGGTCTTAGTATGAAACACATTTTTTTACCTAGAGAATGACTTTGGGCATAATGGACTGCATTCAGGAATCTTCTGTTATTTCAGTCAATGTTTAATGTATTTGCTTTCATTTTCTGCCAAAATACAGTCCTAACTTTCATCATTTGCTCTACTTTTAGTTGGAAAATCACATTAGAAATGCAGTACATTTCACCCCTTCTAGGTTAAGCCCTAGAACTTGTATCATTTATTTTTCCACAAGAGAAAGTAAGTTTTAAACTACCAAGAAACCTACATGATGTATTGTGAAAACATCCTGTGGTAGCTCAGGATAATATGCATTGGGCTCAGCCTTAAAGGATTCAGTCTCTGAAACAGTAACATAACTTACAAACAATAAAAGTAATGGATAAGTAGAGAAAGCACTCAAACTGAGCTACTTTGTCTGTGTAGTCCAAAAGGTATTGCGGAGGAGGATAAAGGGGACACCACAGTCATTTTGTCACCCAAAAATCCCATCAAATAAAGGAAATTGTAGCCATAGTAGAGTGGTATATTGCCTCTGTTTAATCACATAATTAACATGGGTTGATATTGGCACTGAAGAAACACAAAAAAAGACTAAAATGCAAAATAGTTTTTTTCTAATTTCTAACAGAAATTTAGAAAACCTACAGTTATTGGATACTGGGAAACTGAAATGCTAACTACTTTAGACCTAAATCTTTGTCAGAGGGGAAAAAAAATGAAGTAAGACATTCTACAGTTATTCAGAGCAATTTTGGTCATTAAGCTTCAAACACCTTTTTCACTTTATTAGAATCTGATTAGTCATTAATACAGTTTTTACCAAGGCCTGTAGTCATAGGGCAAGAATGAATACTTTAAATTAAAAGAGAATAGGTTTAGGTGACATGTTAGGAAGAAATTGTGGGCTAATAAGATGGTGAGGCACTGGAAGAGGTTTTCCAGAGAAGCTGTGGATGCCCCATAACTGGAAGTGGTCAAGGCCAGATTGGATGGGTCTTTGAGCAATCTGGTCTAGTGGAAGGTGTCCCTGCTCATGGCAGGGGTTCTGGAACTAGATGACCTTTCATGTCCCTTCTGCCAAAATCTTTCTATGATTGTATGATTTTACATACCTGACTGCAATAAGATTTTATATAAAACCTAAAGTGTATTTCATTAGTGAACATATATGGACATGCCTTGTATTTACACAGTCACAGAATCCCTCAAAACATGTTGGCAGGGGTTTAATAAAACTTAGTCTGATATCTTGTCAGGAGTCTTGTCAGGAGTCTTGTCATTTTACACTGCTTCTAAAGTAAAAGCTTATTACTTCCAATTGTAAAGATGATGCCAAAGTTATAATTTTGTTTTAAAATTAATCTGAGTGACTACTGGGGATAAATATATGTGATATTTTTAAAATTTAAAAATTCCATAGCTGTCTGATTGACCAGTATGACAAAAATATTAACAATATTTGACATGATCCACAGTGTTGCAACAAGCCCACAGTATTGCAAAAGACAGTGTAAAACATCTGCTGTCGTCCCTAATGTTAAATAAAATCCTTACTATTGACTTTGGCCTATGGTCTTTTTTGCACCTTGATTTGGGAAGAGGCATCTAATAACCCTAATAATCAGACCTTAACAATAGGAATTATTAGCTTGGGTAAGTTGTTGATAATGAATAGTTTGTTTATCTTTAACATTTAGCAATGGGCAGGAGCAGCTTGGGGGTAATGGGTTCCATTCCCATCAGACCTTGATAAAAAGTCAATAAAATCTTCCTGAGTCATATTTACCTCTTGTGCTAATGGCTCATGATGTGCATCAAGCCTGGCATTGCACCATGCAATAACAGCAGGCGTGCCTCTCAGTAGCGTGTATACTGTGCCTGCAGAGCACCCTTAGTAGGGATTTCCTTGGCTGCTAGCCAGAAGTGGGCATCATGAATTCATGATGAACAAACCCAGAGGAGCTGGAACCTTGAGCAGTGTCAGTGTGAAATGTGTGTGTGTGTGTGCGTGCACACGTCTCAGAATACAAATCTTAGATTACAAGGTCGCTATTCAGTCACTATACCCATCCTGCTGAGAAAATAAGGTTTTGATTGCATGTCACTGAGTGGTGCAGTTTTGTTCTTGCCATAAACCCACTGAAATTTCCTTGTGGTAAGCAATGTACTACACTAATGGCCCTTTTTTCTGCCTTCCAACATCTAGCACCTAAATATTCTTGTCTTGTTAGTATTATATTAATAATGAATAATGAAGAAATTTCTTGCTTTGTATAATATTTTTCTCCTAGACCTCCTCAGTGTTATATGCATGCGTATGCACATGCACACACAGAGAATAAAATCTTTTTTAAAATTTCCTGTTGAAATCCCCACCAGCTGAAAAAAACCCATTAGAATTGCTACAGGTAATAGGATTCAATATATCACTGACTGTTAATTCCTTTATTCTTAATAACATGAAATTGGAGACATATCTCTTCTATACCCCTTTCTCTCACCTCCTGAGCATCTTTTCTTGGTGCCTCCGGTGACACATTTAAAACTTCTCCTTTTATTATTGTTCTACACATCAAGTAAGATACACCATGTAATGCAGAAACTCAACAATGGGTTTTCTCTGCTAAAAATTTTATTAAAAGTTATAGTTATCAGGAGTGGTTACCTGAGTTTTGTTGTGTTTTTATACCTGGAATTACAAAATGCTCTGCTAATGCTAATATCTAGGTAACTTGTGGGTTTCATGGGATTGGTTTCTTTTGAAAAAGTCATTAATCTGGATATAAATAAGTATTTATTTATATTTCAATAGATTCAATTCTGTTTTTTATGAAACTTGATCGAGTATTGTACAAAAGTATGGTCTCTTTTAATTTTATNTAAAAAAGTTGGTTTTTTTTTTTTTTTTTTTTTTTTTTTTTTTTTTTTTTTTTTTTTGCTGGTATCCATAAGCATTTGATTTTGCTTAAAATTCTGCAGTGAAATTCTGAACACTACTTGGCCTTTACTGTGGTTTTGAATATTCACAACCACCCCCTTGATAACCATTACAGTACAGTTATGAATTATCAGTGTGCTTGATATGCTGAAGAGAGTGGCTGTCACAATAAAATGCATGGCTACAGAAAGAACATTAAAAGAGGAGTATGTCGTTGGATCAAAGGTCCATCTGTGTATGATGGATGTCAGTAACATGATTTTTGGCATTGGCCAAGAATAAACGTGTAGGTAAGATTATAATTACAGGGGAAACAGCCACATTTCTGAAGTGATGTGAATAAGCACCTTGCTTTTGTTTTTTAATTTTTCTAATTTCTTCCCACACACATACACACACAAACACCAAAATAAAAACACAAAACCAAACCAACCACACAAACAAAAAAAAAAGCCAGACACCCTAAAAAAAAACAGAAAAAAGGAAAATTAAAAGGAGGGTACATTTAGAGATTGAGGTCAGAAAAGAAAGGTCTTATTTTTTTCTTTCTGCATATGCATTTACACAGTCACATAATGATCACATATTTGTGGAGATTATATTATTTTTTAAAAGTTTTGTATAAAAACGGCCTTTAGCTATGCCTGAGATCTTCATCTTTTATTTTTTTTAAGTAGGCTATTTCTTTAATGCAAAGACCCCCTCTGCAAGATTAGGAAATATTTTTGGTTTTATTTTTCCCACATTTTCTCTCTTTTTCAGAAAGGAATACAAAAAGTACTGTGTTTTCAGATAGGTGGAGAACTCCCTTATTTTTGTCTGCTCTTAACTCTAATGCTTCACAGAAACTATGTGTGAGTTTAAAGTGCTTTGGAATAGCCTAGTATCCTATGAAAATACTAACTCAACAACCAAATGAAATCTTGTTGAAACTTTCTTCTTCCTTCATGTTGTACATCTTGAATGCATGTATGCAGTTTGACATTAAAATGCCACAGCAATCCCTTGTTTAGTGCAGTTGGCAACAGAGAAAATATTATGCCAGCTCTTTAAAGCCAGAAGTGCTTCCCTCTCCACTTACACATGCAGTTCAAGCTGCAGTCACATAATTGGGTCTCAGAAATTGCCTCTCTTACTCTTTCTCAAATCCCCATACCCAAGTTAAGAACTACTATTAAAGGTCTCACTTTCATTCCCCAATTGCTTTTCTCTCTGAAAGCTTTGCTGTGGATCCCTAGCAATTTGCTCCCTTTTATCTGTTGATTTTCAAGTGTGTTAAGTCAAAGTCAGATAGTACAGAGCTAACCTCTTTCTCAGGATTTTCTTATGAATGAGTTTCAGGTATCTTAAGGTATTTTAAAAATACAATTCAGAATATTATATTTAGCAAAATGTATAATCACCAATTATACAGTCTTATACAATTATTATTTTTCAATCTATGTTCATACGATAGGATTCTCTCACTTGATATATTTGTTGCTCACAGAACTGAAAAAACAGAGACAAGCCGAAGGTATTTGGGGTCATAGTCTTGTTGAGTTCTTTGGATTCATCTCAGCTGCAGCTCTGCTCTTTTCAGCAGGGTAAACATGACTGACATCTGAGTTACAAAACAGATATATAGACAGACAGATTAACCTCTTGCCTCATAAGGACTGAGCCTGCAGTAGTATCGCACGAAATCTTTTTCATCCATAGTTGTTGGCACCAATAACTATATTCATTGCACAAATGTGTGTTTGTATGTGCTCCGTGGTGGAAAGACTATTAGTTTTCGATATCAGTTCATGTTTCATATATGAGTGACATGGTCTTTTTTCTCTTTTTTTTTCAAAAGTAAGCAGACCTTTTTATATAACTCAAATAAGTAAGTTTTAGGGAAGCTGGGTATTCAGCACTCTGAAAATCAGGTACTGGAGAAAAATAAAAAGTCTCTGAAAGCAATAATGGGTTTTATCTCTAAATAGTAATCTAGAAGTCAGGCATTGTTTTCTGAGCTGCCTCTATATTCATTGGAGAAAAATGAATGCTGCTAAATCTGAGTATTTGTCTCAGTTATCTCAATGATGTCATGGCTTTTTGAACTCATAAAATCATCAAAAGTTAAGGGGTTGCAATGGGCCTTAAAGACTGTCTAGTCTCAACCCACCCTGCTGTGGGCAGGGACACCTCCCAGTAGATCAAGTTGCTCAATGCCTTATCCAACCTGGTTTTGAATATTGCCAGAGTTGGGGAATACACAACAGAGTTGGGGAATCCCTGGGCAACCTGTTCTGCTGTCTCACCACCCTCACAGTAAAAAGTTCTTCTGAACTATCTAACCCAAATTTGCCCTCTTTTAATTTGTACCCATTGCTCCTTGTCCTATCACTACAGTTCCTGTGGTAGTGTCCTTTTCCAGTTTCCCTGAAGGCCCCTTTGGAGGTCTCCATGCAACCTTCTCTTCTCCATGCAACCTTCTCTTCTCCATGCTGAATAGCCCCAACTTCCTCAGCCTGTCTTCACAGAGGAGGTGCTCCAGTCCTCCTAACAATTTTGCAACCCTCCTCTGGACCCACTCCAACAGTTCCATGTCCTTCTTACGCTGGGGCACCAGAGCTGGATGCAACACTACAGGTCTCCACTCAGGTCTACAGGGGTCTCACAAGAGCCGAGTAGAGGGGCAGAATCACCTCCTTTGACTTACTGGCCATGCTGCTTTTGATGTAGCCCAGGGTACATTCGGCTTTCTGGGCTGCAAGCTCACATATCAAGTTTTTAATCAACCTTCATTCACTTGCACACCTCCACTTTCTAATGCTTGTTTTCTAGACTGTATATGCCTCAGGTGAATTTCCTTTTGCCTTATTCTGTAATTTCTGAGATCTCCCTTGTTGCCATCATCTTGAACCTTTGCTTTCCAGCAGTATTGAATTCTACTGCACTTTACCATGAGTTGTGTTGTTTCTAGTTTAAAGGTCTCCTCATCACTTTGGACAGCTTTTTGCAAAGATTAGTTTGGCTTGACTCTGTAAGGAGCATCTCCTCTTCCTCTTTGAGTCCTCCATCCTCAAAGTGGGTCCCATGGTTGTGAAAGCCAAATTCCTGTCAGCATCACCAGCTGTACAACCAGATTGTCGACCTGCAGGTGTTGAAATTAATATAATTGTATGACTTTGGTGTGACAGGACTCAAAATCAGCCAGGGTAGAAACATTTGGATTTTCTTCAGTTCAAAGACAGAATGATATTCAAAGAGAACTTTAGGTTTTTTTAGTAGACTGAAATCTAGAATATGTAACTCTGAATAAGGAAAACCTAAAGTTTTCTTGAAGTAGTAAAATAAACCATGTCAGAGAGATTTCCTGCTACTGGAACTCCATTTCCTGTTCTGGTAGACTGTTAGAGAGGTCTCTAGCATGCTTTAGGCCAAGCAGAATAGGCAGATGCCCCTCCAGGGCCCTAGCAAAGTTTGGATATAGCACAAGTCAGACACCTTTCTCAACATAGAACATGCATCCAGCCACCCTCTTTTGTAAGCTGGAGAGTATAATAGTATGTTCATGAGCCATTCCATGCCTAAGAAGAGTTTAGGGAACATTTTGTTTGCCAGTTGAAATGCAGTAAACATGATTAGGAAAAGCAGAATAAAATGGGGGATTGGGAGGAGCATTAGAAACTACTTTTCTTCTACCAGCTGTGTCCTTGCAGGCAGGTTCTGGCTCTTAGCCCAGCCACTGAAACTCAGTTTTTCGAACTGAAAGAAACCATATTCACTTGGTCATAGTTTTTAGGAAATTATCTCTATTCTCTAGCTGTGACTTCATCAAGTCATGCACAAAATGTTAACTTTCAAATCTTTTTACATTTCTAGAGTCTTTCAAGCCTTTTCTCTTCAGGCATGCTCATTTATTCTCAGCAGCATATTTCCACCCCTTGGGGTGTTTGTTTGTTTGCTTTTGTTTTGCTGTTTGGTGTTTTGCAGGTTTGTTTGGGTTTTGGTTTTCCCGTTTTCTGGAATGTTCCATGTGTCTCAACGACTTCCTAAAGATAATCCAAGAACATATAAAACGTATAATACCTTTCCTTAAACAGGGCATTATGCCCAAGCTAATTGGCTGAATTCTCAGCAGGGCTAATTAACTTGGGCGGAGCTTCACGGTGAGAGATATGTTGTCTTCATTTCCAGAGCAACAGCGTTTGAGTCAACAAGTGCTCTGCAGGGTAAAACCTTTCAGCCTACCATCAGAAATATGCGCTATAGCAACCATCTTGAAAAATTTGGCCGGTTTCTGTCTTCTAACCCGATTAAAATAGGTGACTTCTGCTGCATTTTCCTTTGGGCATGATATTTCCCAGTCTAATTCCATTAATCACTTTAGAAACCAGTTTGTGTGAAAGCTAAAGCATGAAATGTGCTGGCAGGGCATTGCAGCAGGTGCATAGCCACCATGCTCTATCATGTACGACTTTGCAGAGATGAGAAACACTAAAGACTTTGTTAAAATGATTATCAGCAATCCTAGACAGGGGGCAGTAGGCCAAAATTTTTCTCTCTGTTGAAGAAGAATCTTGTTAGAAACTAATCCAAATTATTGATGGGTCATTTGAGGCTCATTCCCATAACTCTGGGCCTGGATTTTTGTGACAGATGGATGAGTTGACATTCGTGATAGGAGCTGTGCTCCCCGCAAATACATAGTATACATACATGGTATTTTGCCTCTCTGAAGCATTGAACGCCTGTTTGGATGGCATTTTGCCTACTCACAAGTCAGTACAAAAGTCAAGCAATGGTACGTTTATGCGGACAGTTGGCATTACCCTGAAAATGTCACTTTTTTCCAGGAATTCCTCATTCTGTGCCAGTATTACATATTGGCACCACATGCCTCTTTACACCTAATTACATGAGTTGACACTTACATGACAGAACAGAAATGGTTGATCTGTGGAGGGAAAGAAAGGTTGAAATCTATGGTTGCCCTTGCAAATACAGGTAATGTGTTTTCAGACTTTTTGGAATGTCAGTATACAGGAGGAGTCATGGCCCTTTCTCTCTCGCAGTTAAAGTAATTTTACAAAAAGTTAACAATTGTCATTGTCTCATGTTTTGGCACAGATTAATGTCTGATAAGACCTTCTACTAAGAAATTAGTGTTATTCACGTACTAAACTTTTAAGGGGAAAAAACAGAAAGAGATAACTGTTCTGTTTCCTGCAAAACCAGGATAAGGAATAGTTTTTGGTTGCAAAATCCACCTAAAATAAAAAGTGAAGGTAATATACCTAAATGTAGCACACAGATACCTGTTTTGAGACTTCTATAGTTATGCTCATTATTTTCCATTGCAATTTTCCATCTCATCTATGTACAGTCCAATAGAGAAAAAAAGAGAATGTTTAAAAGCAATTCTGTACAGTTACCACTATGCTTATTGGTACAGTATCAGGTCAGCTGAATTAGCATGCCCCTCTCCTCTCCTCTCC